>OY968832.1:6905248-7263631 GCA_963695495.1 Hololepta plana | reverse complement strand
GCACTGTGTTGCTATGAGCATACAGTTGTTCGCAAGTTGATAGCACTGTTACTATATTGTGGACTGTGTAGCTATGAGCATACGGCTGTTCGCAAGTTGATAGCACTGTTACTATATTGTGCACTGTGTAACTATGAGTAGACGGCTTTTCGCAAGTTGTACCACTGTTACTATGCTGTGCACTGTGTAGCTATGAGCATACGGTTGTTCGCAAGTTGACAGCACTGTTACTATGCTGTGCACTGTGTAGCTATGAGCATACGGTTGTTCGCAAGTTGATAGGAGTGTTACCATGCTGTGCACTGTGTAGCTTTGAGCATACTGTTGTTCGCAAGTTGATAGCACCGTTACTATATTGTGCACTGTGTAGCTATGAGCATACGGCTGTTCGCAAGTTGATAGCACTGTTACTATATTGTGCACTGTGTAACTATGAGCAGACGGCTTTTCGTATGTTGGTAGCACTGTTACTATGCTGTGCACTGTGTAGCTATGAGCATACCGTTCTTCGCAAGTTGATAGCACTGTTACTATGCTGTGCACTGTGTAGATATGAGCATATGGTTGTTCGCAAGTTGATAGCACTGCTACTATATTGTGCACTGTGTAGCTATGAGCAGACGGCTTTTCGCAAGTTGTAGCACTGTTACTATGCTGTGCACTGTGTAGCTATGAGCATATGGTTGTTCGCAAAGTTGATAGCACTGTTACTATGCTGTGCACTGTGTAGGTATGAGCATACTGTTGTTCGCAAGTTGATAGCACTGTTACTATGCTGTGCACTGTGTAGCTATGAGCAGACGGCTTTTCACAAGTTGATAGCACTGTTACTATATTGTACACTCTGTATCTATGAGCAGACGGCTTTTCGCAATTTGATAGCACTGTTACTATGCCGTGCACTGTATAGCTATGAGCAGACGGCATTCGCATGTTGGTAGCACTGTTACTATGCTGTGCACTGTGTAGCTTTGACCAAACGGTTGTTCGCAAGTTAATAGCACTGTTACTGTGCTGTGCACTGTGTAGCTATGAGCATACAGTTGTTCGCAAGTTGATAGCACTGTTACTATGCTGTGCACTGTGTAGCTATGAGCAGACGGCTTTTCGCATGTTGGTAGCATGTTACTATGCTGTGCACTGTGTAGCTTTGAGCAAACGGATGTTCGCAAGTTAATAGCACTGTTACTGTGCTGTGCACTGTGTAGCTATGAGCATACGGTTGTTCGCAAGTTGATAGCACTGTTACTATGCTGTGCACTGTGTAGCTATGAGCATATGGTTGTTCGCAAGTTGATAGCACTGTTACTATGCTGTGCACTGTGTAGCTATGAGCATACGGTTGTTCGCAAGTTGATAGCACTGTTACTATGCTGTGCACTGTGTAGCTATGAGCATACGGTTGTTCGCAAGTTGATAGCACTGTTACTATGCTGTGCACTGTGTAGCTATGAGCATATGGTTGTTCGCAAGTTGATAGCACTGTTACTATGCTGTGCACTGTGTTGCTATGAGCATACAGTTGTTCGCAAGTTGATAGCACTGTTACTATGCTGTGCACTGTGTAGCTATGAGCATACGGTTGTTCGCAAGTTGATAGCACTGTTGCTGTGCTGTGCACTGTGTTGCTATGAGCATACAGTTGTTCGCAAGTTGATAGCACTGTTACTATGCTGTGCACTGTGTTGCTATGAGCATACAGTTGTTCGCAAGTTGATAGCACTGTTACTATGCTGTGCACTGTGTTGCTATGAGCATACAGTTGTTCGCAAGTTAATAGCACTGTTACTGTGCTGTGCACTGTGTAGCAATGAGCATACAGTTGTTCGCAAGTTGATAGCACTGTTGCTATTCTGTGCACTGTGTTGCTATGAGCATACAGTTGTTCGCAAGTTAATAGCACTGTTACTATGCTGTGCACTGTGTAGCTATGAGCATACGGTTGTTCGCAAGTTGATAGCACTGTTACTATGCTGTGCACTGTGTAGCTATGAGCATACAGTTGTTCGCAAGTTGTAGCACTGTTACTATGCTGTGCACTGTGTAGCTATGAGCAAACGGTTGTTCGTAAGTTAATAGCACTGTTACTGTGCTGTGCACTGTGTAGCTATGAGCAGACGGCTTTTCGCAAGTTGTAGCACTGTTACTATGCTGTGCACTGTGTAGCTATGAGCATACGGCCTTTCGCAAGTTGATAGCACTGCTGCTATATTGTGTACTGTGTAGCTATGAGCATACGGCTTTTCGCAAGTTGTTAGCACTGCTACTATATTGTGCACTCTGTATCTATGAGCAGACGGCTTTTCGAAAGTTGATAGCACTGTTACTATACTGTGCACTGTCTAACTATGAGCATACGGATGTTCGCAAGTTGATAGAACTGTTACTATATTGTGCACAGTGTAGATATGAGCATACGGTTGATCGCAAGTTGATAGCCTTGTTACTATATTGTACAATGTGTAGCTATGAGCAGATAGCTTTTCCCAAGTTGTAGCACTGTTACTGTGCTGTGCACTGTGTAGCTATGAGGATACGGTTGTTCGCAAGTTAACAGCACTGTTACTATGCTGTGCACTGTGTAGCTATGAGCATACGGCTGTTCGCAAGTTGATAGCATTGTTACTATATTGTGCACTGTGTAGTTATGAGCATACGGCTGTTCGCAAGTAGATAGCACTGTTACTATGCTGTGCACTGTGTAGCTATGAGCATACGGTTGTTCGCAAGTTGATAGCACTGTTACTATGCTGTGCACTGTGTAGCTATGAGCATATGGTTGTTCGCAAGTTGATGGCACTGTTACTATATTGTGCACTGTGTAGCCATGAGCAGACGGCTTTTCGCAAGTTGTAGCACTGTTACTATGCTGTGCACTGTGTAGCTATGAGCATACGGTTGTTCGCAAGTTGATAGCACTGTTTCTATGCTGTGCACTGTGTAGCTTTGAGCATACGGTTGTTCGGAAGATGATAGCACTATTACTATGCCTTGCACTGTGTAGCTTTGAGCATACGGTTGTTCGGAATTTGATAGCTCTGTTACTTTGCTGTGCACTGTGTAGCTTTGAGCAAACAGTTGTTCGTAAGTTAATAGCACTGTTACTGTGCTGTGCACTGTGTAGCTATGAGCAGACGGCTTTTCGCGAGTTGTAGCACTGTTACTATGCTGTGCACTGTGTAGCTATGAGCATACGTCTTTTCGCAAGTTGATAGCACTGCTACTATATTGTGCACTGTGTAGCTATGAGCATACGGCTTTTCACAAGTTGATAGCACAGTTACTATATTGTGCACTCTGTATCTATGAGCAGACGGCTTTTCGAAAGTTGATAGCACTGTTACTATACTGTGCACTGTGTAACTATGAGCATACGGATGTTCGCAAGTTGATAGCACTGTTACTATATTGTGCACTGTGTAGTTATGAGCATACGGTTGTTCGCAAGTAGATAGCACTGTTACTATGCTGTGCACTGTGTAGCTATGACCATACGGTTGTTCGCAAATTGATAGTACTGTTACTATGCTGTGCACTGCGTAGCTATGAGCATATGGTTGTTCGCAAGTTGATAGCACTGTTACTGTGCTGTGCACTGTGTAGGTATGAGCATACGGTTGTTCGCAAGTTGATAGCGCTGTTACTATGCTGTGCTCTGTGTGGCTATGAGCATACGGTAGTTCGCAAGTTGACAGCAATGTTACTATGCTGGGCACTGCGTGGCTATGAGTATACGGTTGTTCGCAAGTTGATAGCACTGTTACCATGCTGTGCACTGTATAGCTTTGAGCATACTGTTGTTCGCAAGTTGATAGCACTGTTACTATATTGTGCACTGTGTAGCTATGAGTAGACGGCTTTTCGGAAGTTGTACCACTGTTACTATGCTGTGCACTGTGTAGCTATGAGCATACGGGTGTTCGCAAGTTGACAGCACTGTTAATATGCTGTGCACTGTGTAGCTATGAGCATACGGCTTTTCGCAAGTTGATAGCACTGTTACTATGCTGTGCACTGTGTAGCTATGAGCATACGGCTGTTCGCAAGTTGATAGCACTGTTACTATATTGTGCACTGTGTAGTTATGAGCATACGGCTGTTCGCAAGTAGATAGCACTGTTACTATGCTGTGCACTGTGTAGCTATGAGCATACGGTTGTTCGCAAGTTGATAGCACTGTTACTATGCTGTGCACTGTGTAGCTATGAGCATATGGTTGTTCGCAAGTTGATGGCACTGTTACTATATTGTGCACTGTGTAGCCATGAGCAGACGGCTTTTCGCAAGTTGTAGCACTGTTACTATGCTGTGCACTGTGTAGCTATGAGCATACGGTTGTTCGCAAGTTGATAGCACTGTTTCTATGCTGTGCACTGTGTAGCTTTGAGCATACGGTTGTTCGGAAGATGATAGCACTATTACTATGCCTTGCACTGTGTAGCTTTGAGCATACGGTTGTTCGGAAGTTGATAGCTCTGTTACTTTGCTGTGCACTGTGTAGCTTTGAGCAAACAGTTGTTCGTAAGTTAATAGCACTGTTACTGTGCTGTGCACTGTGTAGCTATGAGCAGACGGCTTTTCGCGAGTTGTAGCACTGTTACTATGCTGTGCACTGTGTAGCTATGAGCATACGTCTTTTCGCAAGTTGATAGCACTGCTACTATATTGTGCACTGTGTAGCTATGAGCATACGGCTTTTCACAAGTTGATAGCACAGTTACTATATTGTGCACTCTGTATCTATGAGCAGACGCCTTTTCGAAAGTTGATAGCACTGTTACTATACTGTGCACTGTGTAACTATGAGCATACGGATGTTCGCAAGTTGATAGCACTGTTACTATATTGTGCACTGTGTAGTTATGAGCATACGGTTGTTCGCAAGTAGATAGCACTGTTACTATGCTGTGCACTGTGTAGCTATGACCATACGGTTGTTCGCAAATTGATAGCACTGTTACTATGCTGTGCACTGCGTAGCTATGAGCATATGGTTGTTCGCAAGTTGATAGCACTGTTACTGTGCTGTGCAATGTGTAGGTATGAGCATACGGTTGTTCGCAAGTTGATAGCGCTGTTACTATGCTGTGCTCTGTGTGGCTATGAGCATACGGTAGTTCGCAAGTTGACAGCAATGTTACTATGCTGGGCACTGCGTGGCTATGAGTATACGGTTGTTCGCAAGTTGATAGCACTGTTACTATATTGTGCACTGTGTAGCTATGAGTAGACGGCTTTTCGGAAGTTGTACCACTGTTACTATGCTGTGCACTGTGTAGCTATGAGCATACGGGTGTTCGCAAGTTGACAGCACTGTTAATATGCTGTGCACTGTGTAGCTATGAGCATACGGCTTTTCGCAAGTTGATAGCACTGCTACTATATTGTGCACTGTTTAGCTATGAGCATACGGCTTTTCACGAGTTGATAGCACTGTTACTATATTGTGCACTGTGTCGCTATGAGCAGACGGCTTTTCGCATGTTGGTAGCACTGTTACTATGCTGTGCACTGTGTAGCTTTGAGCAAACGGATGTTCGCAGGTTAATAGCACTGTTACTGTGCTGTGCACTGTGTTGCTATGAGCATACAGTTGTTCGCAAGTTGATAGCACTGTTACTATGCTGTGCACTGTGTAGCTATGAGCATACGGTTGTTCGCAAGTTGATAGCACTGTTGCTATGCTGTGCACTATGTAGCTATGAGCATACCGTTCTTCGCAAGTTGATAGCACTGTTACTATATTGTGCACTCTGTATCTATGAGCAGACGGCTTTTCGCAAGTTGATAGCACTGTTACTACGCCGTGCACTGTGTAGCTATGAGCGCACGGCTGTTCGCAAGTTGATAGCACTGTTACTATATTGTGCACTGTGTCGCTATGAGCAGACGGCTTTTCGCATGTTGGTAGCACTGTTACTATGCTGTGCACTGTGTAGCTTTGAGCAAACGGATGTTCCCAAGTTAATAGCACACTTACTGTGCTGTGCACTGTGTTGCTATGAGCATACAGTTGTTCGCAAGTTGATAGCACTGTTACTATATTGTGGACTGTGTAGCTATGAGCATACGGCTGTTCGCAAGTTGATAGCACTGTTACTATATTGTGCACAGTGTAACTATGAGTAGACGGCTTTTCGCAAGTTGTACCACTGTTACTATGCTGTGCACTGTGTAGCTATGAGCATACGGTTGTTCGCAAGTTGACAGCACTGTTACTATGCTGTGCACTGTGTAGCTATGAGCATACGGTTGTTCGCAAGTTGATAGGAGTGTTACCATGCTGTGCACTGTGTAGCTTTGAGCATACTGTTGTTCGCAAGTTGATAGCACCGTTACTATATTGTGCACTGTGTAGCTATGAGCATACGGCTGTTCGCAAGTTGATAGCACTGTTACTATATTGTGCACTGTGTAACTATGAGCAGACGGCTTTTCGTATGTTGGTAGCACTGTTACTATGCTGTGCACTGTGTAGCTATGAGCATACCGTTCTTCGCAAGTTGATAGCACTGTTACTATGCTGTGCACTGTGTAGATATGAGCATATGGTTGTTCGCAAGTTGATAGCACTGCTACTATATTGTGCACTGTGTAGCTATGAGCAGACGGCTTTTCGCAAGTTGTAGCACTGTTACTATGCTGTGCACTGTGTAGCTATGAGCATATGGTTGTTCGCAAAGTTGATAGCACTGTTACTATGCTGTGCACTGTGTAGGTATGAGCATACTGTTGTTCGCAAGTTGATAGCACTGTTACTATGCTGTGCACTGTGTAGCTATGAGCAGACGGCTTTTCACAAGTTGATAGCACTGTTACTATATTGTACACTCTGTATCTATGAGCAGACGGCTTTTCGCAATTTGATAGCACTGTTACTATGCCGTGCACTGTATAGCTATGAGCAGACGGCATTCGCATGTTGGTAGCACTGTTACTATGCTGTGCACTGTGTAGCTTTGACCAAACGGTTGTTCGCAAGTTAATAGCACTGTTACTGTGCTGTGCACTGTGTAGCTATGAGCATACAGTTGTTCGCAAGTTGATAGCACTGTTACTATGCTGTGCACTGTGTAGCTATGAGCAGACAGCTTTTCGCATGTTGGTAGCATGTTACTATGCTGTGCACTGTGTAGCTTTGAGCAAACGGATGTTCGCAAGTTAATAGCACTGTTACTGTGCTGTGCACTGTGTAGCTATGAGCATACGGTTGTTCGCAAGTTGATAGCACTGTTACTATGCTGTGCACTGTGTAGCTATGAGCATATGGTTGTTCGCAAGTTGATAGCACTGTTACTATGCTGTGCACTGTGTAGCTATGAGCATACGGTTGTTCGCAAGTTGATAGCACTGTTACTATGCTGTGCACTGTGTAGCTATGAGCATACGGTTGTTCGCAAGTTGATAGCACTGTTACTATGCTGTGCACTGTGTAGCTATGAGCATATGGTTGTTCGCAAGTTGATAGCACTGTTACTATGCTGTGCACTGTGTTGCTATGAGCATACAGTTGTTCGCAAGTTGATAGCACTGTTACTATGCTGTGCACTGTGTAGCTATGAGCATACGGTTGTTCGCAAGTTGATAGCACTGTTGCTGTGCTGTGCACTGTGTTGCTATGAGCATACAGTTGTTCGCAAGTTGATAGCACTGTTGCTATTCTGTGCACTGTGTTGCTATGAGCATACAGTTGTTCGCAAGTTAATAGCACTGTTACTATGCTGTGCACTGTGTAGCTATGAGCATACGGTTGTTCGCAAGTTGATAGCACTGTTACTATGCTGTGCACTGTGTAGCTATGAGCATACAGTTGTTCGCAAGTTGATAGCACTGTTACTATGCTGTGCACTGTGTAGCTATGAGCATACGGTTGTTCGCAAGTTGATAGCACTGTTGCTATGCTGTGCACTGTGTTGCTATGAGCATACAGTTGTTCGCAAGTTGATAGCACTGTTACTATGCTGTGCACTGTGTTGCTATGAGCATACAGTTGTTCGCAAGTTGATAGCACTGTTACTATGCTGTGCACTGTGTTGCTATGAGCATACAGTTGTTCGCAAGTTAATAGCACTGTTACTGTGCTGTGCACTGTGTAGCTATGAGCATACAGTTGTTCGCAAGTTGATAGCACTGTTACTATGCTGTGCACTGTGTAGCTATGAGCAGACGGCTTTTCGCATGTTGGTAGCATGTTACTATGCTGTGCACTGTGTAGCTTTGAGCAAACGGATGTTCGCAAGTTAATAGCACTGTTACTGTGCTGTGCACTGTGTAGCTATGAGCATATGGTTGTTCGCAAGTTGATAGCACTGTTACTATGCTGTGCACTGTGTAGCTATGAGCATACGGTTGTTCGCAAGTTGATAGCACTGTTACTATGCTGTGCACTGTGTAGCTATGAGCATATGGTTGTTCGCAAGTTGATAGCACTGTTACTATGCTGTGCACTGTGTTGCTATGAGCATACAGTTGTTCGCAAGTTGATAGCACTGTTACTATGCTGTGCACTGTGTAGCTATGAGCATACGGTTGTTCGCAAGTTGATAGCACTGTTGCTATGCTGTGCACTATGTAGCTATGAGCATACCGTTCTTCGCAAGTTGATAGCACTGTTACTATGCTGTGCACTGTGTAGCTATGAGCATATGGTTGTTCGCAAGTTGATAGCACTGTTACTATGCTGTGCACTGTGTAGCTATGAGCATACGGTTGTTCGCAAGTTGATAGCACTGTTGCTATGCTATGCACTATGTTGCTATGAGCATACCGTTCTTCGCAAGTTGATAGCACTGTTACTATGCTGTGCACTGTGTAGCTATGAGCATACGGTTGTTCGCAAGTTGATAGCACTGTTGCTATGCTGTGCACTATGTAGCTATGAGCATACCGTTCTTCGCAAGTTGATAGCACTGTTACTATGCTGTGCACTGTGTAGCTATGAGCATACGGTTGTTCGCAAGTTGATAGCACTGTTGCTATGCTGTGCACTATGTAGCTATGAGCATACCGTTCTTCGCAAGTTGATAGCACGGTTACTATGCTGTGCACTGTGTAGCTATGAGCATATGGTTGTTCGCAGGTTGATAGCACTGTTACTATGCTGTGCACTGTGCAGCTATGAGCATACGGTTGTTCGCAAGTTGATAGCACTGCTGCTATGCTGTGCACTATGTAGCTATGAGCATACCGTTCTTCGCAAGTTGATAGCACTGTTACTATGCTGTGCACTGTGTAGCTATGAGCATATGGTTGTTCGCAATTTGATAGCACTGTTACTATGCCGTGCACTGTATAGCTATGAGCAGACGGCATTCGCACGTTGGTAGCACTGTTACTATGCTGTGCACTGTGTAGCTATGAGCAGACGGCTTTTCGTATGTTGGTAGCACTGTTACTATGCTGTGCACTGTGTAGCTATGAGCATACCGTTCTTCGCAAGTTGATAGCACTGTTACTATGCTGTGCACTGTGTAGCTATGAGCATATGGTTGTTCGCAAGTTGAAAACACTGTTACTATATTGTGCACTGTGTAGTTATGAGCATACGGTTGTTCGCAAGTAGATAGCACTGTTACTATGCTGTGCACTGTGTAGCTATGACCATACGGTTGTTCGCAAATTGATAGCACTGTTACTATGCTGTGCACTGCGTAGCTATGAGCATATGGTTGTTCGCAAGTTGATAGCACTGTTACTATGCTGTGCACTGTGTAGGTATGAGCATACGGCTGTTCGCAAATTGATAGCACTGTTACTATATTGTGCACTCTGTAGCTTTGAGCAGACGGCTTTTCGAAAGTTGATAGTACTGTTACTATACTATGCACTGTGTAGCTATGAGCATACAGCTGTTCGCAAGTTGATAGCACTGTTACTATATTGTGCACTGTGTAACTATGAGCAGACGGCTTTTCGTATGTTGGTAGCACTGTTACTATGTTGTGCACTGTGTAGCAATGAGCATACCCTTCTTCGCAAGTTGATAGCACTGTTACTATGCTGTGCACTGTGTAGTTATGAGCATACGGTTGTTCGCAAGTAGATAGCACTGTTACTATGCTGTGCACTGTGTAGCTATGACCATACGGTTGTTCGCAAATTGATAGCACTGTTACTATGCCGTGCACTGCGTAGCTATGAGCATATGGTTGTTCGCAAGTTGATAACACTGTTACTATGCTGTGCACTGTGTAGGTATGAGCATACGGTTGTTCGCAAGTTGATAGCGCTGTTACTATGCTGTGCACTGTGAGGCTATGAGTATACGGTTGTTCGCAAGTTGATAGCACTGTTACCATGCTGTGCACTGTGTAGCTTTGAGCATACTGTTGTTCGCAAGTTGATAGCACTCTTACTATATTGAGCACTGTGTAGCTATGAGTAGACGGCTTTTCGGAAGTTGTAGCACTGTTACTATGCTGTGCACTGTGTAACTATGAGCATACGGTAGTTCGCAAGTTGACAGCACTGTTACTATGCTGTGCACTGTGTAGCTATGAGTATACGGTTGTTCGCAAGTTGATAGTACTGTTACCATGCTGTGCACTGTGTAGCTTTGAGCATACTGTTGTTCGCAAGTTGATAGCACTGCTACTATATTGTGCACTGTGTAGCTATGAGTAGACGGCTTTTCGGAAGTTGTACCACTGTTACTATGCTGTGCAGTGTGTAGCTATGAGCATACGGTTGTTCGCAAGTTGACAGCACTGTTACTATGCTGTGCACTGTGTAGCTATGTGTATCCGGTTGTTCGCAAGTTGATAGCAGTGTTACTATGCTGTGCAATGTGTAGCTATGAGCAGGCGGCTTTTCACAAGTTGATAGCACTGTTACTATATTGTGCACTGTGTAGCTATGAGCATACGGCTGTTCGCAAGTTGATAGCACTGTTACTATGCTGTGCACTGTGTAGCTATGAGCAAATGGTTGTTCGCAAGTTGATAACACTGTTACTATATTGTGCACTGCGTAGTTATGAGCATACGGTTGTTCGCAAGTAGATAGCACTGTTACTATGCTGTGCACTGTGTAGCTATGACCATACGGTTGTTCGCAAATTGATAGCACTGTTACTATGCTGTGCACTGCGTAGCTATGAGCATATGGTTGTTCGCAAGTTGATAGCACTGTTACTATGCTGTGCACTGTGTAGTTATGACCATACGGTTGTTCGCAAGTTGATAGCGCCGTTACTATGCTCTGCACTGTGTGGCTATGAGTATACGGTAGTTCGCAAGTTGACAGCACTGTCACTATGCTGTGCACTGTGTAGCTATGAGTATACGGTTGTTCGCAAGTTGATAGTACTGTTACCATGCTGTGCACTGTGTAGCTCTGAGCATACTGTTGTTCGCAAGTTGATAGCACTGTTACTATATTGTGCACTATCTAGCTATGAGTATACGGTTGTTCGCAAGTTGATAGCAGTGTTACTATGCTGTGCACTGTGTAGCTTTGAGCATACGGTTGTTCGCAAGTTGATAGCACTGTTACTATATTGTGCACTGTGTAGCTATGAGTAGACGGCTTTTCGGAAGTTGTACCACTGTTACTATGCTGTGCACTGTGTAGCTATGAGCCTACGGTTGCTCGCAAGTTGACAGCACTGTTACTATGCTGTGCACTGTTTAGCTATGAGTATACGGTTGTTCGCAAGTTGATAGCAGTGTTACCATGCTGTGCACTGTGTAGATATGAGCATACGGTTGATCGCAAGTTGATAGCCTTGTTACTATATTGTACACTGTGTAGCTATGAGCAGACAGCTTTTCCCAAGTTGTAGCACTGTTACTGTGCTGTGCACTGTGTAGCTATGAGCATACGGTTGTTCGCAAGTTGACAGCACGGTTACTATGCTGTGCACTGTGTAGCTATGAGTATACGGTTGTTCGCAAGTTGATAGCAGTGTTACTATGCTGTGCACTGTGTAGCTTTGAGCATACGGTTGTTCGCAAGTTGATAGCACTGTTACTATATTGTGCACTGTGTAGCTATGAGTAGACGGCTTTTCGGAAGTTGTACCACTGTTACTATGCTGTGCACTGTGTAGCTATGAGCCTACGGTTGCTCGCAAGTTGACAGCACTGTTACTATGCTGTCCACTGTGTAGCTATGAGTATACGGTTGTTCGCAAGTTGATAGCAGTGTTACTATGCTGTGCACTGTGTAGCTTTGAGCATATGGTTGTTCGCAAGTAGATAGCACTGTTACTATGCTGTACACTGTGTAGCTATGACCTTATGGTTGTTCGCAAATTGATAGCACTGTTACTATGCTGTGCACTGCGTAGCTATGAGCATATGGTTGTTCGCAAGTTGATAGCACTGTTACTATGCTGTGCACTGTGTAGGTATGAGCATACGGTTGTTCGCAAGTTGATAGCACTGCTTCTATGCTGTGCACCGTGTAGCTTTGAGCATACGGTTGTTCGCAAGTTGATAGCACTGTTACTATATTGTGCACTGTGTAGCTATGAGTAGACGGCTTTTCGGAAGTTGTACCACTGTTACTATGCTGTGCACTGTGTAGCTATAAGCATACGGTTGTTCGCAAGTTGACAGCACTGTTACTATGCTGTGCACTGTGTAGCTATGAGCATACGGTTGTTCGCAAGTTGACAGCACTGTTACTATGCTGTGCACTGTGTAGCTATGAGCAGACGGCTTTTCCCAAGTTGTAGCACTGTTACTATGCTGTGCACTGTGTAGCTATGAGCATATGGTTGTTCGCAAGTTGATAGCACTGTTACTATGCTGTGCACTGTGTAGCTATGAGCAGACGGCTTTTCCCAAGTTGTAGCACTGTTACTATGCTGTGCACTGTGTAGCTATGAGCATATGGTTGTTCGCAAGTTGACAGCACTGTTACTATGCTGTGCACTGTGTAGCTATGAGCAGACGGCTTTTCAGAAGTTGATAGCACTGTTACTATATTGTGCACTCTGTATCTATGAGCAGACGGCTTTTCGCAATTTGATAGCACTGTTACTATGCCGTGCACTGTGTAGCTATGAGCATATGGTTGTTCGCAAGTTGATAGCACTGTTACTATATTGTGCACTGTGTAGCCATGAGCAGACGGCTTTTCGCAAGTTGTAGCACTGTTACTATGCTGTGCACTGCGTAGCTATGAGCATATGGTTGTTCGCAAGTTGATAACACTGTTACTATGCTGTGCACTGTGTAGGTATGAGCATACGGTTGTTCGCAAGTTGATAGCGCTGTTACTATGCTGTGCACTGTGAGGCTATGAGTATACGGTTGTTCGCAAGTTGATAGCACTGTTACCATGCTGTGCACTGTGTAGCTTTGAGCATACTGTTGTTCGCAAGTTGATAGCACTCTTACTATATTGAGCACTGTGTAGCTATGAGTAGACGGCTTTTCGGAAGTTGTAGCACTGTTACTATGCTGTGCACTGTGTAACTATGAGCATACGGTAGTTCGCAAGTTGACAGCACTGTTACTATGCTGTGCACTGTGTAGCTATGAGTATACGGTTGTTCGCAAGTTGATAGTACTGTTACCATGCTGTGCACTGTGTAGCTTTGAGCATACTGTTGTTCGCAAGTTGATAGCACTGTTACTATATTGTGCACTGTGTAGCTATGAGTAGACGGCTTTTCGGAAGTTGTACCACTGTTACTATGCTGTGCAGTGTGTAGCTATGAGCATACGGTTGTTCGCAAGTTGACAGCACTGTTACTATGCTGTGCACTGTGTAGCTATGTGTATCCGGTTGTTCGCAAGTTGATAGCAGTGTTACTATGCTGTGCAATGTGTAGCTATGAGCAGGCGGCTTTTCACAAGTTGATAGCACTGTTACTATATTGTGCACTGTGTAGCTATGAGCATACGGCTGTTCGCAAGTTGATAGCACTGTTACTATGCTGTGCACTGTGTAGCTATGAGCAAATGGTTGTTCGCAAGTTGATAACACTGTTACTATATTGTGCACTGCGTAGTTATGAGCATACGGTTGTTCGCAAGTAGATAGCACTGTTACTATGCTGTGCACTGTGTAGCTATGACCATACGGTTGTTCGCAAATTGATAGCACTGTTACTATGCTGTGCACTGCGTAGCTATGAGCATATGGTTGTTCGCAAGTTGATAGCACTGTTACTATGCTGTGCACTGTGTAGTTATGACCATACGGTTGTTCGCAAGTTGATAGCGCCGTTACTATGCTCTGCACTGTGTGGCTATGAGTATACGGTAGTTCGCAAGTTGACAGCACTGTCACTATGCTGTGCACTGTGTAGCTATGAGTATACGGTTGTTCGCAAGTTGATAGTACTGTTACCATGCTGTGCACTGTGTAGCTCTGAGCATACTGTTGTTCGCAAGTTGATAGCACTGTTACTATATTGTGCACTATCTAGCTATGAGTATACGGTTGTTCGCAAGTTGATAGCAGTGTTACTATGCTGTGCACTGTGTAGCTTTGAGCATACGGTTGTTCGCAAGTTGATAGCACTGTTACTATATTGTGCACTGTGTAGCTATGAGTAGACGGCTTTTCGGAAGTTGTACCACTGTTACTATGCTGTGCACTGTGTAGCTATGAGCCTACGGTTGCTCGCAAGTTGACAGCACTGTTACTATGCTGTGCACTGTTTAGCTATGAGTATACGGTTGTTCGCAAGTTGATAGCAGTGTTACCATGCTGTGCACTGTGTAGATATGAGCATACGGTTGATCGCAAGTTGATAGCCTTCTTACTATATTGTACACTGTGTAGCTATGAGCAGACAGCTTTTCCCAAGTTGTAGCACTGTTACTGTGCTGTGCACTGTGTAGCTATGAGCATACGGTTGTTCGCAAGTTGACAGCACGGTTACTATGCTGTGCACTGTGTAGCTATGAGTATACGGTTGTTCGCAAGTTGATAGCAGTGTTACTATGCTGTGCACTGTGTAGCTTTGAGCATACGGTTGTTCGCAAGTTGATAGCACTGTTACTATATTGTGCACTGTGTAGCTATGAGTAGACGGCTTTTCGGAAGTTGTACCACTGTTACTATGCTGTGCACTGTGTAGCTATGAGCCTACGGTTGCTCGCAAGTTGACAGCACTGTTACTATGCTGTCCACTGTGTAGCTATGAGTATACGGTTGTTCGCAAGTTGATAGCAGTGTTACTATGCTGTGCACTGTGTAGCTTTGAGCATATGGTTGTTCGCAAGTAGATAGCACTGTTACTATGCTGTACACTGTGTAGCTATGACCTTATGGTTGTTCGCAAATTGATAGCACTGTTACTATGCTGTGCACTGCGTAGCTATGAGCATATGGTTGTTCGCAAGTTGATAGCACTGTTACTATGCTGTGCACTGTGTAGGTATGAGCATACGGTTGTTCGCAAGTTGATAGCACTGCTTCTATGCTGTGCACCGTGTAGCTTTGAGCATACGGTTGTTCGCAAGTTGATAGCACTGTTACTATATTGTGCACTGTGTAGCTATGAGTAGACGGCTTTTCGGAAGTTGTACCACTGTTACTATGCTGTGCACTGTGTAGCTATAAGCATACGGTTGTTCGCAAGTTGACAGCACTGTTACTATGCTGTGCACTGTGTAGCTATGAGCATACGGTTGTTCGCAAGTTGACAGCACTGTTACTATGCTGTGCACTGTGTAGCTATGAGCAGACGGCTTTTCGGAAGTTGTACCACTGTTACTATGCTGTGCACTGTGTAGCTATGAGCCTACGGTTGCTCGCAAGTTGACAGCACTGTTACTATGCTGTCCACTGTGTAGCTATGAGTATACGGTTGTTCGCAAGTTGATAGCAGTGTTACTATGCTGTGCACTGTGTAGCTATGACCATACGGTTGTTCGCAAATTGATAGCACTGTTACTATGCCGTGCACTGCGTAGCTATGAGCATATGGTTGTTCGCAAGTTGATAACACTGTTACTATGCTGTGCACTGTGTAGGTATGAGCATACGGTTGTTCGCAAGTTGATAGCGCTGTTACTATGCTGTGCACTGTGAGGCTATGAGTATACGGTTGTTCGCAAGTTGATAGCACTGTTACCATGCTGTGCACTGTGTAGCTTTGAGCATACTGTTGTTCGCAAGTTGATAGCACTCTTACTATATTGAGCACTGTGTAGCTATGAGTAGACGGCTTTTCGGAAGTTGTAGCACTGTTACTATGCTGTGCACTGTGTAACTATGAGCATACGGTAGTTCGCAAGTTGACAGCACTGTTACTATGCTGTGCACTGTGTAGCTATGAGTATACGGTTGTTCGCAAGTTGATAGTACTGTTACCATGCTGTGCACTGTGTAGCTTTGAGCATACTGTTGTTCGCAAGTTGATAGCACTGTTACTATATTGTGCACTGTGTAGCTATGAGTAGACGGCTTTTCGGAAGTTGTACCACTGTTACTATGCTGTGCAGTGTGTAGCTATGAGCATACGGTTGTTCGCAAGTTGACAGCACTGTTACTATGCTGTGCACTGTGTAGCTATGTGTATCCGGTTGTTCGCAAGTTGATAGCAGTGTTACTATGCTGTGCAATGTGTAGCTATGAGCAGGCGGCTTTTCACAAGTTGATAGCACTGTTACTATATTGTGCACTGTGTAGCTATGAGCATACGGCTGTTCGCAAGTTGATAGCACTGTTACTATGCTGTGCACTGTGTAGCTATGAGCAAATGGTTGTTCGCAAGTTGATAACACTGTTACTATATTGTGCACTGCGTAGTTATGAGCATACGGTTGTTCGCAAGTAGATAGCACTGTTACTATGCTGTGCACTGTGTAGCTATGACCATACGGTTGTTCGCAAATTGATAGCACTGTTACTATGCTGTGCACTGCGTAGCTATGAGCATATGGTTGTTCGCAAGTTGATAGCACTGTTACTATGCTGTGCACTGTGTAGTTATGACCATACGGTTGTTCGCAAGTTGATAGCGCCGTTACTATGCTCTGCACTGTGTGGCTATGAGTATACGGTAGTTCGCAAGTTGACAGCACTGTCACTATGCTGTGCACTGTGTAGCTATGAGTATACGGTTGTTCGCAAGTTGATAGTACTGTTACCATGCTGTGCACTGTGTAGCTCTGAGCATACTGTTGTTCGCAAGTTGATAGCACTGTTACTATATTGTGCACTATCTAGCTATGAGTATACGGTTGTTCGCAAGTTGATAGCAGTGTTACTATGCTGTGCACTGTGTAGCTTTGAGCATACGGTTGTTCGCAAGTTGATAGCACTGTTACTATATTGTGCACTGTGTAGCTATGAGTAGACGGCTTTTCGGAAGTTGTACCACTGTTACTATGCTGTGCACTGTGTAGCTATGAGCCTACGGTTGCTCGCAAGTTGACAGCACTGTTACTATGCTGTGCACTGTTTAGCTATGAGTATACGGTTGTTCGCAAGTTGATAGCAGTGTTACCATGCTGTGCACTGTGTAGATATGAGCATACGGTTGATCGCAAGTTGATAGCCTTGTTACTATATTGTACACTGTGTAGCTATGAGCAGACAGCTTTTCCCAAGTTGTAGCACTGTTACTGTGCTGTGCACTGTGTAGCTATGAGCATACGGTTGTTCGCAAGTTGACAGCACGGTTACTATGCTGTGCACTGTGTAGCTATGAGTATACGGTTGTTCGCAAGTTGATAGCAGTGTTACTATGCTGTGCACTGTGTAGCTTTGAGCATACGGTTGTTCGCAAGTTGATAGCACTGTTACTATATTGTGCACTGTGTAGCTATGAGTAGACGGCTTTTCGGAAGTTGTACCACTGTTACTATGCTGTGCACTGTGTAGCTATGAGCCTACGGTTGCTCGCAAGTTGACAGCACTGTTACTATGCTGTCCACTGTGTAGCTATGAGTATACGGTTGTTCGCAAGTTGATAGCAGTGTTACTATGCTGTGCACTGTGTAGCTTTGAGCATATGGTTGTTCGCAAGTAGATAGCACTGTTACTATGCTGTACACTGTGTAGCTATGACCTTATGGTTGTTCGCAAATTGATAGCACTGTTACTATGCTGTGCACTGCGTAGCTATGAGCATATGGTTGTTCGCAAGTTGATAGCACTGTTACTATGCTGTGCACTGTGTAGGTATGAGCATACGGTTGTTCGCAAGTTGATAGCACTGCTTCTATGCTGTGCACCGTGTAGCTTTGAGCATACGGTTGTTCGCAAGTTGATAGCACTGTTACTATATTGTGCACTGTGTAGCTATGAGTAGACGGCTTTTCGGAAGTTGTACCACTGTTACTATGCTGTGCACTGTGTAGCTATAAGCATACGGTTGTTCGCAAGTTGACAGCACTGTTACTATGCTGTGCACTGTGTAGCTATGAGCATACGGTTGTTCGCAAGTTGACAGCACTGTTACTATGCTGTGCACTGTGTAGCTATGAGCAGACGGCTTTTCCCAAGTTGTAGCACTGTTACTATGCTGTGCACTGTGTAGCTATGAGCATATGGTTGTTCGCAAGTTGATAGCACTGTTACTATGCTGTGCACTGTGTAGCTATGAGCAGACGGCTTTTCCCAAGTTGTAGCACTGTGACTATGCTGTGCACTGTGTAGCTATGAGCATATGGTTGTTCGCAAGTTGACAGCACTGTTACTATGCTGTGCACTGTGTAGCTATGAGCAGACGGCTTTTCAGAAGTTGATAGCACTGTTACTATATTGTGCACTCTGTATCTATGAGCAGACGGCTTTTCGCAATTTGATAGCACTGTTACTATGCCGTGCACTGTGTAGCTATGAGCATATGGTTGTTCGCAAGTTGATAGCACTGTTACTATATTGTGCACTGTGTAGCCATGAGCAGACGGCTTTTCGCAAGTTGTAGCACTGTTACTATGCTGTGCACTGCGTAGCTATGAGCATACGGTTGTTCGCAAGATGATAGCAGTGTTACTATGCTGTGCACTGTGTAGCTTTGAGCATACGGTTGTTCGCAAGTTGATAGCACTGTTACTATATTGTGCACTGTGTAGCTATGAGTAGACGGCTTTTCGGAAGTTGTACCACTGTTACTATGCTGTGCACTGTGTAGCTATGAGCCTACGGTTGCTCGCAAGTTGACAGCACTGTTACTATGCTGTGCACAGTGTAGCTATGAGCATACGGTTGTTCGCAAGTTGACAGCACTGTTACTATGCTGTGCACTGTGTAGCTATGAGCAGACGGCTTTTCCCAAGTTGTAGCACTGTTACTATGCTGTGCACTGTGTAGCTATGAGCATATGGTTGTTCGCAAGTTGATAGCACTGTTACTATGCTGTGCACTGTGTAGGTATGAGCATACTGTTGTTCCCAAGTTGTAGCACTGTTACTATGCTGTGCACTGTGTAGCTATGAGCATACGGTTGTTCGCAAGTTGACAGCACTGTTACTATGCTGTGCACTGTGTAGCTATGAGCAGACGGCTTTTCACAAGTTGATAGCACTGTTACTATATTGTGCACTCTGTATCTATGAGCAGACGGCTTTTCGCAATTTGATAGCACTGTTACTATGCCGTGCACTGTGTAGCTATGAGCATATGGTTGTTCGCAAGTTGATAGCACTGTTACTATATTGTGCACTGTGTAACCATGAGCAGACGGCTTTTCGCAAGTTGTAGCACTGTTACTATGCTGTGCACTGCGTAGCTATGAGCATACGGTTGTTCGCAAGATGATAGCAGTGTTACTATGCTGTGCACTGTGTAGCTTTGAGCATACGGTTGTTCGCAAGTTGATAGCACTGTTACTATATTGTGCACTGTGTAGCTATGAGTAGACGGCTTTTCGGAAGTTGTACCACTGTTACTGTGCTGTGCACTGTGTAGCTATGAGCAGACGGCTTTTCGCAAGTTGTAGCACTGTTACTATGCTGTGCACTGTGTAGCTATGAGCATACGGCTTTTCGCAAGTTGATAGCACTGCTACTATATTGTGCACTGTGTAGCTATGAGCAGGCGGCTTTTCGCAAGTTGTAGCACTGTTACTATGCTGTGCACTGTGTAGCTACGAACATACGGCTTTTCGCAAGCTGATAGCACTGCTACTATATTGTGCACTGTGTAGCTATGAGCAGACGGCTTTTCGCAAGTTGTAGCACTGTTACTATGCTGTGCACTGCGTAGCTATGAGCATACGGTTGTTCGCAAGTTGATAGCACTGTTTCTATGCTGTGCACCGTGTAGCTTTGAGCATACGGTTGTTCGGAAGCTGATAGCACTGTTACTATGCTGTGCACTGTGTCGTTATGAGCATACGGTTGTTCGCAAGTTGATAACACTGTTACTATATTGTGCACTGTGTAGTTATGTGCAGACGGCTTTTCGTATGTTGGTAGCACTGTTACTATGCTGTGCACTGTGTAGCTATGAGCATACCGTTCTTCGCAAGTTGATAGCACTGTTACTATGCTGTGCACTGTGTAGCTATGAGCATATGGTTGTTCGCAAGTAGATAGCACTGTTACTATGCTGTGCACTGTGTAGCTATGACCATACGGTTGTTCGCAAATTGATAGCACTGTTACTATGCTGTGCACTGCGTAGCTATGAGCATATGGTTGTTCGCAAGTTGATAGCACTGTTACTATGCTGTGCACTGTGTAGGTATGAGCATACGGCTGTTCGCAAATTGATAGCACTGTTACTATATTTTGCACTCTGTAGCTTTGAGCAGACGGCTTTTCGAAAGTTGATAGTACTGTTACTATACTGTGCACTGTGTAGCTATGAGCATACAGCTGTTCGCAAGTTGATAGCACTGTTACTATATTGTGCACTGTGTAACTATGAGCAGACGGCTTTTCGTATGTTGGTAGCACTGTTACTATGCTGTGCACTGTGTAGCAATGAGCATACCCTTCTTCGCAAGTTGATAGCACTGTTACTATGCTGTGCACTGTGTAGTTATGAGCATACGGTTGTTCGCAAGTAGATAGCACTGTTACTATGCTGTGCACTGTGTAGTTATGAGCATACGGTTGTTCGCAAGTTGATAGCGCCGTTACTATGCTCTGCACTGTGTGGCTATGAGTATACGGTAGTTCGCAAGTTGACAGCACTGTTACTACGCTGTGCACTGTGTAGCTATGAGTATACGGTTGTTCGCAAGTTGATAGTACTGTTACCATGCTGTGCACTGTGTAGCTTTGAGCATACTGTTGTTCGCAAGTTGATAGCACTGTTACTATATTGTGCACTATCTAGCTATGAGTATACGGTTGTTCGCAAGTTGATAGCAGTGTTACTATGCTGTGCACTGTGTAGCTTTGAGCATACGGTTGTTCGCAAGTTGATAGCACTGTTACTATATTGTGCACTGTGTAGCTATGAGTAGACGGATTTTCGGAAGTTGTACCACTGTTACTATGCTGTGCACTGTGTAGCTATGAGCCTACGGTTGCTCGCAAGTTGACAGCACTGTTACTATGCTGTGCACTGTTTAGCTATGAGTATACGGTTGTTCGCAAGTTGATAGCAGTGTTACCATGCTGTGCACTGTGTAGATATGAGCATACGGTTGATCGCAAGTTGATAGCCTTGTTACTATATTGTACACTGTGTAGCAATGAGCAGACAGCTTTTCCCAAGTTGTAGCACTGTTACTGTGCTGTGTACTGTGTAGCTATGAGCATACGGTTGTTCGCAAGTTGACAGCACGGTTACTGTGCTGTGCACTGTGTAGCTATGAGTATACGGTTGTTCGCAAGTTGATAGCAGTGTTACTATGCTGTGCACTGTGTAGCTTTGAGCATACGGTTGTTCGCAAGTTGATAGCACTGTTACTATATTGTGCACTGTGTAGCTATGAGTAGACGGCTTTTCGGAAGTTGTACCACTGTTACTATGCTGTGCACTGTGTAGCTATGAGCCTACGGTTGCTCGCAAGTTGACAGCACTGTTACTATGCTGTGCACTGTGTAGCTATGAGTATACGGTTGTTCGCAAGTTGATAGCAGTGTTACTATGCTGTGCACTGTGTAGCTTTGAGCATATGGTTGTTCGCAAGTAGATAGCACTGTTACTATGCTGTACACTGTGTAGCTATGACCTTATGGTTGTTCGCAAATTGATAGCACTGTTACTATGCTGTGCACTGCGTAGCTATGAGCATATGGTTGTTCGCAAGTTGATAGCACTGTTACTATGCTGTGCACTGTGTAGGTATGAGCATACGGTTGTTCGCAAGTTGATAGTACTGCTTCTATGCTGTGCACCGTGTAGCTTTGAGCATACGGTTGTTCGCAAGTTGATAGCACTGTTACTATGCTGTGCACTGTGTAACTATGAGCATACGGTTGTTCGCAAGTTGACAGCACTGTTACTATGCTGTGCACTGTGTAGCTATGAGCAGACGGCTTTTCCCAAGTTGTAGCACTGTTACTATGCTGTGCACTGTGTAGCTATGAGCATATGGTTGTTCGCAAGTTGATAGCACTGTTACTATGCTGTGCACTGTGTAGCTATGAGCAGACGGCTTTTCCCAAGTTGTAGCACTGTTACTATGCTGTGCACTGTGTAGCTATGAGCATATGGTTGTTCGCAAGTTGACAGCACTGTTACTATGCTGTGCACTGTGTAACTATGAGCATACGGTTGTTCGCAAGTTGACAGCACTGTTACTATGCTGTGCACTGTGTAGCTATGAGCAGACGGCTTTTCCCAAGTTGTAGCACTGTTACTATGCTGTGCACTGTGTAGCTATGAGCATATGGTTGTTCGCAAGTTGATAGCACTGTTACTATGCTGTGCACTGTGTAGCTATGAGCAGACGGCTTTTCCCAAGTTGTAGCACTGTTACTATGCTGTGCACTGTGTAGCTATGAGCATATGGTTGTTCGCAAGTTGACAGCACTGTTACTATGCTGTGCACTGTGTAACTATGAGCATACGGTTGTTCGCAAGTTGACAGCACTGTTACTATGCTGTGCACTGTGTATCTATGAGCAGACGGCTTTTCGCAATTTGATAGCACTGTTACTATGCCGTGCACTGTGTAGCTATGAGCATATGGTTGTTCGCAAGTTGATAGCACTGTTACTATATTGTGCACTGTGTAGCCATGAGCAGACGGCTTTTCGCAAGTTGTAGCACTGTTACTATGCTGTGCACTGCGTAGCTATGAGCATACGGTTGTTCGCAAGATGATAGCAGTGTTACTATGCTGTGCACTGTGTAGCTATGAGCAGACGGCTTTTCCCAAGTTGTAGCACTGTTACTATGCTGTGCACTGTGTAACTATGAGCATACGGTTGTTCGCAAGTTGACAGCACTGTTACTATGCTGTGCACTGTGTAGCTATGAGCAGACGGCTTTTCCCAAGTTGTAGCACTGTTACTATGCTGTGCACTGTGTAGCTATGAGCATATGGTTGTTCGCAAGTTGATAGCACTGTTACTATGCTGTGCACTGTGTAGCTATGAGCAGACGGCTTTTCCCAAGTTGTAGCACTGTTACTATGCTGTGCACTGTGTAGCTATGAGCATATGGTTGTTCGCAAGTTGACAGCACTGTTACTATGCTGTGCACTGTGTAGCTATGAGCAGACGGCTTTTCAGAAGTTGATAGCACTGTTACTATATTGTGCACTCTGTATCTATGAGCAGACGGCTTTTCGCAATTTGATAGCACTGTTACTATGCCGTGCACTGTGTAGCTATGAGCATATGGTTGTTCGCAAGTTGATAGCACTGTTACTATATTGTGCACTGTGTAGCCATGAGCAGACGGCTTTTCGCAAGTTGTAGCACTGTTACTATGCTGTGCACTGCGTAGCTATGAGCATACGGTTGTTCGCAAGATGATAGCAGTGTTACTATGCTGTGCACTGTGTAGCTTTGAGCATACGGTTGTTCGCAAGTTGATAGCACTGTTACTATATTGTGCACTGTGTAGCTATGAGTAGACGGCTTTTCGGAAGTTGTACCACTGTTACTATGCTGTGCACTGTGTAGCTATGAGCCTGCGGTTGCTCGCAAGTTGACAGCACTGTTACTATGCTGTGCACAGTGTAGCTATGAGCATACGGTTGTTCGCAAGTTGACAGCACTGTTACTATGCTGTGCACTGTGTAGCTATGAGCAGACGGCTTTTCGCAATTTGATAGCACTGTTACTATGCCGTGCACTGTGTAGCTATGAGCATATGGTTGTTCGCAAGTTGATAGCACTGTTACTATATTGTGCACTGTGTAACCATGAGCAGACGGCTTTTCGCAAGTTGTAGCACTGTTACTATGCTGTGCACTGCGTAGCTATGAGCATACGGTTGTTCGCAAGATGATAGCAGTGTTACTATGCTGTGCACTGTGTAGCTTTGAGCATACGGTTGTTCGCAAGTTGATAGCACTGTTACTATATTGTGCACTGTGTAGCTATGAGTAGACGGCTTTTCGGAAGTTGTACCACTGTTACTGTGCTGTGCACTGTGTAGCTATGAGCAGACGGCTTTTCGCAAGTTGTAGCACTGTTACTATGCTGTGCACTGTGTAGCTATGAGCATACGGCTTTTCGCAAGTTGATAGCACTGCTACTATATTGTGCACTGTGTAGCTATGAGCAGGCGGCTTTTCGCAAGTTGTAGCACTGTTACTATGCTGTGCACTGTGTAGCTACGAACATAGGCTTTTCGCAAGCTGATAGCACTGCTACTATATTGTGCACTGTGTAGCTATGAGCAGACGGCTTTTCGCAAGTTGTAGCACTGTTACTATGCTGTGCACTGCGTAGCTATGAGCATACGGTTGTTCGCAAGTTGATAGCACTGTTTCTATGCTGTGCACCGTGTAGCTTTGAGCATACGGTTGTTCGGAAGCTGATAGCACTGTTACTATGCTGTGCACTTCGCAAGTTTATAGCCCTGTTACTATATTGTACACTGTGTAGCTATGAGCAGACGGCCTTTCCCAAGTTGTAGCACTGTTACTATGCTGTGCACTGTGTCGTTATGAGCATACGGTTGTTCGCAAGTTGATAACACTGTTACTATATTGTGCACTGTGTAGTTATGTGCAGACGGCTTTTCGTATGTTGGTAGCACTGTTACTATGCTGTGCACTGTGTAGCTATGAGCATACCGTTCTTCGCAAGTTGATAGCACTGTTACTATGCTGTGCACTGTGTAGCTATGAGCATATGGTTGTTCGCAAGTAGATAGCACTGTTACTATGCTGTGCACTGTGTAGCTATGACCATACGGTTGTTCGCAAATTGATAGCACTGTTACTATGCTGTGCACTGCGTAGCTATGAGCATATGGTTGTTCGCAAGTTGATAGCACTGTTACTATGCTGTGCACTGTGTAGGTATGAGCATACGGCTGTTCGCAAATTGATAGCACTGTTACTATATTTTGCACTCTGTAGCTTTGAGCAGACGGCTTTTCGAAAGTTGATAGTACTGTTACTATACTGTGCACTGTGTAGCTATGAGCATACAGCTGTTCGCAAGTTGATAGCACTGTTACTATATTGTGCACTGTGTAACTATGAGCAGACGGCTTTTCGTATGTTGGTAGCACTGTTACTATGCTGTGCACTGTGTAGCAATGAGCATACCCTTCTTCGCAAGTTGATAGCACTGTTACTATGCTGTGCACTGTGTAGTTATGAGCATACGGTTGTTCGCAAGTAGATAGCACTGTTACTATGCTGTGCACTGTGTAGCTATGACCATACGGTTGTTCGCAAATTAATAGCACTGTTACTATGCTGTGCACTGCGTAGCTATGAGCATATGGTTGTTCGCAAGTTGATAACACTGTTACTATGCTGTGCACTGTGTAGGTATGAGCATACGGTTGTTCGCAAGTTGATAGCGCTGTTACTATGCTGTGCACTGTGAGGCTATGAGTATACGGCTTTTCGGAAGTTGTACCACTGTTACTATGCTGTGCAGTGTGTAGCTATGAGCATACGGTTGTTCGAAAGTTGACAGCACTGTTACTATGCTGTGCACTGTGTAGCTATGTGTATCCGGTTGTTCGCAAGTTAATAGCAGTGTTACTATGCTGTGCAATGTGTAGCTATGAGCAGGCGGCTTTTCACAAGTTGATAGCACTGTTACTATATTGTGCACTCTGTATCTATGAGCAGACGGCTTTTCGCAATTTGATAGCACTGTTACTATGCCGTGCACTGTGTAGCTATGAGCATACGGCTGTTCGCAAGTTGATAGCACTGTTACTATGCTGTGCACTGTGTAGCTATGAGCAAATGGTTGTTCGCAAGTTGATAACACTGTTACTATATTGTGCACTGCGTAGTTATGATCATACGGTTGTTCGCAAGTAGATAGCACTGTTACTATGCTGTGCACTGTGTAGCTATGACCATACGGTTGTTCGCAAATTGATAGCACTGTTACTATGCTGTGCACTGCGTAGCTATGAGCATATGGTTGTTCGCAAGTTGATAGCACTGTTACTATGCTGTGCACTGTGTAGTTATGAGCATACGGTTGTTCGCAAGTTGATAGCGCCGTTACTATGCTCTGCACTGTGTGGCTATGAGTATACGGTAGTTCGCAGGTTGACAGCACTGTTACTATGCTGTGCACTGTGTAGCTATGAGTATACGGTTGTTCGCAAGTTGATAGTACTGTTACCATGCTGTGCACTGTGTAGCTTTGAGCATACTGTTGTTCGCAAGTTGATAGCACTGTTACTATATTGTGCACTATCTAGCTATGAGTATACGGTTGTTCGCAAGTTGATAGCAGTGTTACTATGCTGTGCACTATGTAGCTTTGAGCATACGGTTGTTCGCAAGTTGATAGCACTGTTACTATATTGTGCACTGTGTAGCTATGAGTAGACGGCTTTTCGGAAGTTGTACCACTGTTACTATGCTGTGCACTGTGTAGCTATGAGCCTACGGTTGCTCGCAAGTTGACAGCACTGTTACTATGCTGTGCACTGTTTAGCTATGAGTATACGGTTGTTCGCAAGTTGATAGCAGTGTTACCATGCTGTGCACTGTGTAGATATGAGCATACGGTTGATCGCAAGTTGATAGCCTTGTTACTATATTGTACACTGTGTAGCTATGAGCAGACAGCTTTTCCCAAGTTGTAGCACTGTTACTGTGCTGTGCACTGTGTAGCTATGAGCATACGGTCGTTCGCAAGTTGACAGCACGGTTACTATGCTGTGCACTGTGTAGCTATGAGTATACGGTTGTTCGCAAGTTGATAGCAGTGTTACTATGCTGTGCACTGTGTAGCTTTGAGCATACGGTTGTTCGCAAGTTGATAGCACTGTTACTATATTGTGCACGGTGTAGCTATGAGTAGACGGCTTTTCGGAAGTTGTACCACTGTTACTATGCTGTGCACTGTGTAGCTATGAGCCTACGGTTGCTCGCAAGTTGACAGCACTGTTACTATGCTGTGCACTGTGTAGCTATGAGTATACGGTTGTTCGCAAGTTGATAGCAGTGTTACTATGCTGTGCACTGTGTAGCTTTGAGCATATGGTTGTTCGCAGGTAGATAGCACTGTTACTATGCTGTACACTGTGTAGCTATGACCTTATGGTTGTTCGCAAATTGATAGCACTGTTACTATGCTGTGCACTGCGTAGCTATGAGCATATGGTTGTTCGCAAGTTGATAGCACTGTTACTATGCTGTGCACTGTGTAGGTATGAGCATACGGTTGTTCGCAAGTTGATAGCACTGCTTCTATGCTGTGCACCGTGTAGCTTTGAGCATACGGTTGTTCGCAAGTTGATAGCACTGTTACTATATTGTGCACTGTGTAGCTATGAGTAGACGGCTTTTCGGAAGTTGTACCACTGTTACTATGCTGTGCACTGTGTAGCTATAAGCATACGGTTGTTCGCAAGTTGACAGCACTGTTACTATGCTGTGCACTGTGTAGCTATGAGCATACGGTTGTTCGCAAGTTGACAGCACTGTTACTATGCTGTGCACTGTGTAGCTATGAGCAGACGGCTTTTCCCAAGTTGTAGCACTGTTACTATGCTGTGCACTGTGTAGCTATGAGCATATGGTTGTTCGCAAGTTGATAGCACTGTTACTATGCTGTGCACTGTGTAGGTATGAGCATACTGTTGTTCCCAAGTTGTAGCACTGTTACTATGCTGTGCACTGTGTAGCTATGAGCATATGGTTGTTCGCAAGTTGACAGCACTGTTACTATGCTGTGCACTGTGTAGCTATGAGCATACGGTTGTTCGCAAGTTGACAGCACTGTTACTATGCTGTGCACTGTGTAGCTATGAGCAGACGGCTTTTCACAAGTTGATAGCACTGTTACTATATTGTGCACTCTGTATCTATGAGCAGACGGCTTTTCGCAATTTGATAGCACTGTTACTATGCCGTGCACTGTGTAGCTATGAGCATATGGTTGTTCGCAAGTTGATAGCACTGTTACTATATTGTGCACTGTGTAGCCATGAGCAGACGGCTTTTCGCAAGTTGTAGCACTGTTACTATGCTGTGCACTGCGTAGCTATGAGCATACGGTTGTTCGCAAGATGATAGCACTGTTTCTATGCTGTGCACTGTGTAGCTTTGAGCATACGGTTGTTCGGAAGATGATAGCACTGTTACTATGCTGTGCACTGTGTAGCTTTGAGCATACGGTTGTTCGCAAGTAGATAGCACTGTTACTATGCTGTGCACTGTGTAGGTATGAGCATACTGTTGTTCGCAAATTGATAGCACTGTTACTATGCTGTGCACTGTGTAGCTATGAGCAGACGGCTTTTCACAAGTTGATAGCACTGTTACTATATTGTGCACTCTGTATCTATGAGCAGACGGCTTTTCGCAAGTTGATAGCACTGTTACTATGCCGTGCACTGTGTAGCTATGAGCATATGGTTGTTCGAAAGTTGATAGCACTGTTATATATTGTGCACTGTGTAGCCATGAGCAGACGGCTTTTCGCAAGTTGTAGCACTGTTACTATGCTATGCACTGCGTAGCTATGAGCATACGGTTGTTCGCAAGATGATAGCACTGTTTCTATGCTGTGCACTGTGTAGCTTTGAGCATACGGTTGTTCGGAAGATGATAGCACTGTTACTATGCTGTGCACTGTGTAGCTTTGAGCATACGGTTGTTCGCAAGTACATAGCACTGTTACTATGCTGTGCACTGTGTAGCTTTGAGCAAACGGTTTTTCGTAAGTTAGTAGCACTGTTACTGTGCTGTGCACTGTGTAGCTATGAGCAGACGCCTTTTCGCAAGTTGTAGCACTGTTACTATGCTGTGCACTGTGTAGCTATGAGCATACGGCTTTTCGCAAGTTGATAGCACTGCTACTATATTGTGCACTGTGTAGCTATGAGTATACGGTTGTTCGCAAGTTGATAGCAGTGTTACCATGCTGTGCACTGTGTAGATATGAGCATTCGGTTGATCGCAAGTTGATAGCCTTGTTACTATATTGTACACTGTGTAGCTATGAGCAGACGGCTTTTCCCAAGTTGTAGCACTGTTACTATGCTGTGCACTGTGTAGCTATGAGCATATGGTTGTTAGCAAGTTGGTAGCACTGTTACTATGCTGTGCACTGTGTAGATATGAGCATTCGGTTGATCGCAAGTTGATAGCCTTGTTACTATATTGTACACTGTGTAGCTATGAGTAGACGGCTTTTCCCAAGTTGTAGCACTGTTACTATGCTGTGCACTGTGTAGCTTTGAGCATACGGTTGTTCGGAAGATGATAGCACTGTTACTATGCTGTGCACTGTGTAGCTTTGAGCATACGGTTGTTCGCAAGTACATAGCACTGTTACTATGCTGTGCACTGTGTAGCTTTGAGCAAACGGTTTTTCGTAAGTTAGTAGCACTGTTACTGTGCTGTGCACTGTGTAGCTATGAGCAGACGGCTTTTCGCAAGTTGTAGCACTGTTACTATGCTGTGCACTGTGTAGCTATGAGCAATCGGCTTTTCGCAAGTTGATAGCACTGCTACTATATTGTGCACTGTGTAGCTATGAGTATACGGTTGTTCGCAAGTTGATAGCAGTGTTACCATGCTGTGCACTGTGTAGATATGAGCATTCGGTTGATCGCAAGTTGATAGCCTTGTTACTATATTGTACACTGTGTAGCTATGAACAGACGGCTTTTCCCAAGTTGTAGCGCTGTTACTATGCTGTGCACTGTGTAGCTTTGAGCATACGGTTGTTCGGAAGATGATAGCACTGTTACTATGCTGTGCACTGTGTAGCTTTGAGCATACGGTTGTTCGCAAGTACATAGCACTGTTACTATGCTGTGCACTGTGTAGCTTTGAGCAAACGGTTTTTCGTAAGTTAGTAGCACTGTTACTGTGCTGTGCACTGTGTAGCTATGAGCAGACGGCTTTTCGCAAGTTGTAGCACTGTTACTATGCTGTGCTGTGTAGCTATGAGCCTACGGTTGCTCGCAAGTTGACAGCACTGTTACTATGCTGTGCACTATGTAGCTATGAGTATACGGTTGTTCGCAAGTTGATAGCAGTGTTACCATGCTGTGCACTGTGTAGATATGAGCATTCGGTTGATCGCAAGTTGATAGCCTTGTTACTATATTGTACACTGTGTAGCTATGAGCAGACGGCTTTTCCCAAGTTGTAGCACTGTTACTATGCTGTGCACTGTGTAGCTATGAGCATATGGTTGTTAGCAAGTTGGTAGCACTGTTACTATGCTGTGCACTGTGTAGGTATGAGCATACTGTTGTTCGCAAATTGATAGCACTGTTACTATGCTGTGCACTGTGTAGCTATGAGCAGACGGCTTTTCACAAGTTGATAGCACTGTTACTATATTGTGCACTCTGTATCTATGAGCAGACGGCTTTTCGCAAATTGATAGCACTGTTACTATGCCGTGCACTGTGTAGCTATGAGCATACGGCTGTTCGCAAGTTGATAGCACTGTTACTATATTGTGCACTGTGTAGCTATGAGCACATGGTTGTTCGCAAGTTGATAGCACTGTTACTATATTTTGCACTGTGTAGCTATGAGCATACGGCTTTTCGCAAGTTGTAGCACTGTTATTATGCTGTGCACTGTGTAGCTATGAGCATACGGTTGTTCGGAAGTTGATAGCACTGTTACTATGCTGTGCACTGTGTAGCTTTGAGCATACGGTTGATCGCAAGTTGATAGCCTTGTTACTATATTGTACACTGTGTAGCTATGAGCATACGGCGTTTCGCAAGTTGATAGCACTGTTACTATATTGTGCACTGTGTAGCTATGAGCATATGGTTGTTCGCAAGTTGATAGCACTGTTACTATATTTTGCACTGTGTAGCTATGAGCATACGGCTTTTCGCAAGTTGTAGCACAGTTTTTATGCTGGGCACTGTGTAGCTATGAGCATACGGTTGTTTGGAAGTTGATAGCACTGTTACTATGCTGTGCACTGTGTAGCTTTGAGCAAACGGTTTGTCGTAAGTTAATAGCACTGTTACTATATTGTGCACTGTGTAGCTATGAGCATACGGCGTTTCGCAAGTTGATAGCACTGTTACTATATTGTGCACTGTGTAGCTATGAGCATATGGTTGTTCGCAAGTTGATAGCACTGTTACTATATTTTGCACTGTGTAGCTATGAGCATACGGCTTTTCGCAAGTTGTAGCACTGTTATTATGCTGTGCACTGTGTAGCTATGAGCATACGGTTGTTCGGAAGTTGATAGCACTGTTACTATGCTGTGCACTGTGTAGCTTTGAGCATACGGTTGATCGCAAGTTGATAGCCTTGTTACTATATTGTACACTGTGTAGCTATGAGCATACGGCGTTTCGCAAGTTGATAGCACTGTTACTATATTGTGCACTGTGTAGCTATGAGCATATGGTTGTTCGCAAGTTGATAGCACTGTTACTATATTGTACACTGTGTAGCTATGAGCAGACGGCCTTTCCCAAGTTGTAGCACTGTTACTATGCTGTGCACTGTGTCGTTATGAGCATACGGTTGTTCGCAAGTTGATAACACTGTTACTATATTGTGCACTGTGTAGTTATGTGCAGACGGCTTTTCGTATGTTGGTAGCACTGTTACTATGCTGTGCACTGTGTAGCTATGAGCATACCGTTCTTCGCAAGTTGATAGCACTGTTAGTATGCTGTGCACTGTGTAGCTATGAGCATATGGTTGTTCGCAAGTTGAAAACACTGTTACTATATTGTGCACTGCGTAGTTATGAGCATACGGTTGTTCGCAAGTAGATAGCACTGTTACTATGCTGTGCACTGTGTAGCTATGACCATACGGTTGTTCGCAAATTGATAGCACTGTTACTATGCTGTGCACTGCGTAGCTATGAGCATATGGTTGTTCGCAAGTTGATAGCACTGTTACTATGCTGTGCACTGTGTAGGTATGAGCATACGGCTGTTCGCAAATTGATAGCACTGTTACTATATTTTGCACTCTGTAGCTTTGAGCAGACGGCTTTTCGAAAGTTGATAGTACTGTTACTATACTGTGCACTGTGTAGCTATGAGCATACAGCTGTTCGCAAGTTGATAGCACTGTTACTATATTGTGCACTGTGTAACTATGAGCAGACGGCTTTTCGTATGTTGGTAGCACTGTTACTATGCTGTGCACTGTGTAGCAATGAGCATACCCTTCTTCGCATGTTGATAGCACTGTTACTATGCTGTGCACTGTGTAGTTATGAGCATACGGTTGTTCGCAAGTAGATAGCACTGTTACTATGCTGTGCACTGTGTAGCTATGACCATACGGTTGTTCGCAAATTGATAGCACTGTTACTATGCTGTGCACTGCGTAGCTATGAGCATATGGTTGTTCGCAAGTTGATAACACTGTTACTATGCTGTGCACTGTGTAGGTATGAGCATACGGTTGTTCGCAAGTTGATAGCGCTGTTACTATGCTGTGCACTGTGAGGCTATGAGTATACGGTTGTTCGAAAGTTGATAGCACTGTTACCATGCTGTGCACTGTGTAGCTTTGAGCATACTGTTGTTCGCAAGTTGATAGCACTCTTACTATATTGAGCACTGTGTAGCTATGAGTAGACGGCTTTTCGGAAGTTGTAGCACTGTTACTATGCTGTGCACTGTGTAACTATGAGCATACGGTAGTTCGCAAGTTGACAGCACTGTTACTATGCTGTGCACTGTGTAGCTATGAGTATACGGTTGTTCGCAAGTTGATAGTACTGTTACCATGCTGTGCACTGTGTAGCTTTGAGCATACTGTTGTTCGCAAGTTGATAGCACTGTTACTATATTGTGCACTGTGTAGCTATGAGTAGACGGCTTTTCGGAAGTTGTACCACTGTTACTATGCTGTGCAGTGTGTAGCTATGAGCATACGGTTGTTCGCAAGTTGACAGCACTGTTACTATGCTGTGCACTGTGTAGCTATGTGTATCCGGTTGTTCGCAAGTTAATAGCAGTGTTACTATGCTGTGCAATGTGTAGCTATGAGCAGGCGGCTTTTCACAAGTTGATAGCACTGTTACTATATTGTGCACTCTGTATCTATGAGCAGACGGCTTTTCGCAATTTGATAGCACTGTTACTATGCCGTGCACTGTGTAGCTATGAGCATACGGCTGTTCGCAAGTTGATAGCACTGTTACTATGCTGTGCACTGTGTAGCTATGAGCAAATGGTTGTTCGCAAGTTGATAACACTGTTACTATATTGTGCACTGCGTAGTTATGATCATACGGTTGTTCGCAAGTAGATAGCACTGTTACTATGCTGTGCACTGTGTAGCTATGACCATACGGTTGTTCGCAAATTGATAGCACTGTTACTATGCTGTGCACTGCGTAGCTATGAGCATATGGTTGTTCGCAAGTTGATAGCACTGTTACTATGCTGTGCACTGTGTAGTTATGAGCATACGGTTGTTCGCAAGTTGATAGCGCCGTTACTATGCTCTGCACTGTGTGGCTATGAGTATACGGTAGTTCGCAAGTTGACAGCACTGTTACTATGCTGTGCACTGTGTAGCTATGAGTAGACGGTTGTTCGCAAGTTGATAGTACTGTTACCATGCTGTGCACTGTGTAGCTTTGAGCATACTGTTGTTCGCAAGTTGATAGCACTGTTACTATATTGTGCACTATCTAGCTATGAGTATACGGTTGTTCGCAAGTTGATAGCAGTGTTACTATGCTGTGCACTATGTAGCTTTGAGCATACGGTTGTTCGCAAGTTGATAGCACTGTTACTATATTGTGCACTGTGTAGCTATGAGTAGACGGCTTTTCGGAAGTTGTACCACTGTTACTATGCTGTGCACTGTGTAGCTATGAGCCTACGGTTGCTCGCAAGTTGACAGCACTGTTACTATGCTGTGCACTGTTTAGCTATGAGTATACGGTTGTTCGCAAGTTGATAGCAGTGTTACCATGCTGTGCACTGTGTAGATATGAGCATACGGTTGATCGCAAGTTGATAGCCTTGTTACTATATTGTACACTGTGTAGCTATGAGCAGACAGCTTTTCCCAAGTTGTAGCACTGTTACTGTGCTGTGCACTGTGTAGCTATGAGCATACGGTTGTTCGCAAGTTGACAGCACGGTTACTATGCTGTGCACTGTGTAGCTATGAGTATACGGTTGTTCGAAAGTTGATAGCAGTGTTACTATGCTGTGCACTGTGTAGCTTTGAGCATACGGTTGTTCGCAAGTTGATAGCACTGTTACTATATTGTGCACGGTGTAGCTATGAGTAGACGGCTTTTCGGAAGTTGTACCACTGTTACTATGCTGTGCACTGTGTAGCTATGAGCCTACGGTTGCTCGCAAGTTGACAGCACTGTTACTATGCTGTGCACTGTGTAGCTATGAGTATACGGTTGTTCGCAAGTTGATAGCAGTGTTACTATGCTGTGCACTGTGTAGCTTTGAGCATATGGTTGTTCGCAAGTAGATAGCACTGTTACTATGCTGTACACTGTGTAGCTATGACCTTATGGTTGTTCGCAAATTGATAGCACTGTTACTATGCTGTGCACTGCGTAGCTATGAGCATATGGTTGTTCGCAAGTTGATAGCACTGTTACTATGCTGTGCACTGTGTAGGTATGAGCATACGCTTGTTCGCAAGTTGATAGCACTGCTTCTATGCTGTGCACCGTGTAGCTTTGAGCATACGGTTGTTCGCAAGTTGATAGCACTGTTACTATATTGTGCACTGTGTAGCTATGAGTAGACGGCTTTTCGGAAGTTGTACCACTGTTACTATGCTGTGCACTGTGTAGCTATAAGCATACGGTTGTTCGCAAGTTGACAGCACTGTTACTATGCTGTGCACTGTGTAGCTATGAGCATACGGTTGTTCGCAAGTTGACAGCACTGTTACTATGCTGTGCACTGTGTAGCTATGAGCAGACGGCTTTTCCCAAGTTGTAGCACTGTTACTATGCTGTGCACTGTGTAGCTATGAGCATATGGTTGTTCGCAAGTTGATAGCACTGTTACTATGCTGTGCACTGTGTAGGTATGAGCATACTGTTGTTCCCAAGTTGTAGCACTCTTACTATGCTGTGCACTGTGTAGCTATGAGCATATGGTTGTTCGCAAGTTGACAGCACTGTTACTATGCTGTGCACTGTGTAGCTATGAGCATACGGTTGTTCGCAAGTTGACAGCACTGTTACTATGCTGTGCACTGTGTAGCTATGAGCAGACGGCTTTTCACAAGTTGATAGCACTGTTACTATATTGTGCACTCTGTATCTATGAGCAGACGGCTTTTCGCAAGTTGTAGCACTGTTACTATGCTGTGCACTGCGTAGCTATGAGCATACGGTTGTTCGCAAGATGATAGCACTGTTTCTATGCTGTGCACTGTGTAGCTTTGAGCATACGGTTGTTCGGAAGATGATAGCACTGTTACTATGCTGTGCACTGTGTAGCTTTGAGCATACGGTTGTTCGCAAGTAGATAGCACTGTTACTATGCTGTGCACTGTGTAGGTATGAGCATACTGTTGTTCGCAAATTGATAGCACTGTTACTGTGCTGTGCACTGTGTAGCTATGAGCAGACGGCTTTTCACAAGTTGATAGCACTGTTACTATATTGTGCACTCTGTATCTATGAGCAGACGGCTTTTCGCAAGTTGATAGCACTGTTACTATGCCGTGCACTGTGTAGCTATGAGCATATGGTTGTTCGAAAGTTGATAGCACTGTTACTATATTGTGCACTGTGTAGCCATGAGCAGACGGCTTTTCGCAAGTTGTAGCACTGTTACTATGCTATGCACTGCGTAGCTATGAGCATACGGTTGTTCGCAAGATGATAGCACTGTTTCTATGCTGTGCACTGTGTAGCTTTGAGCATACGGTTGTTCGGAAGATGATAGCACTGTTACTATGCTGTGCACTGTGTAGCTTTGAGCATACGGTTGTTCGCAAGTACATAGCACTGTTACTATGCTGTGCACTGTGTAGCTTTGAGCAAACGGTTTTTCGTAAGTTAGTAGCACTGTTACTGTGCTGTGCACTGTGTAGCTATGAGCAGACGCCTTTTCGCAAGTTGTAGCACTGTTACTATGCTGTGCACTGTGTAGCTATGAGCATACGGCTTTTCGCAAGTTGATAGCACTGCTACTATATTGTGCACTGTGTAGCTATGAGTATACGGTTGATAGCAGTGTTACCATGCTGTGCACTGTGTAGATATGAGCATTCGGTTGATCGCAAGTTGATAGCCTTGTTACTATATTGTACACTGTGTAGCTATGAGCAGACGGCTTTTCCCAAGTTGTAGCACTGTTACTATGCTGTGCACTGTGTAGCTATGAGCATATGGTTGTTAGCAAGTTGGTAGCACTGTTACTATGCTGTGCACTGTGTAGATATGAGCATTCGGTTGATCGCAAGTTGATAGCCTTGTTACTATATTGTACACTGTGTAGCTATGAGCAGACGGCTTTTCCCAAGTTGTAGCACTGTTACTATGCTGTGCACTGTGTAGCTTTGAGCATACGGTTGTTCGGAAGATGATAGCACTGTTACTATGCTGTGCACTGTGTAGCTTTGAGCATACGGTTGTTCGCAAGTACATAGCACTGTTACTATGCTGTGCACTGTGTAGCTTTGAGCAAACGGTTTTTCGTAAGTTAGTAGCACTGTTACTGTGCTGTGCACTGTGTAGCTATGAGCAGACGGCTTTTCGCAAGTTGTAGCACTGTTACTATGCTGTGCACTGTGTAGCTATGAGCATACGGCTTTTCGCAAGTTGATAGCACTGCTACTATATTGTGCACTGTGTAGCTATGAGTATACGGTTGTTCGCAAGTTGATAGCAGTGTTACCATGCTGTGCACTGTGTAGATATGAGCATTCGGTTGATCGCAAGTTGATAGCCTTGTTACTATATTGTACACTGTGTAGCTATGAGCAGACGGCTTTTCCCAAGTTGTAGCACTGTTACTATGCTGTGCACTGTGTAGCTTTGAGCATACGGTTGTTCGGAAGATGATAGCACTGTTACTATGCTGTGCACTGTGTAGCTTTGAGCATACGGTTGTTCGCAAGTACATAGCACTGTTACTATGCTGTGCACTGTGTAGCTTTGAGCAAACGGTTTTTCGTAAGTTAGTAGCACTGTTACTGTGCTGTGCACTGTGTAGCTATGAGCAGACGGCTTTTCGCAAGTTGTAGCACTGTTACTATGCTGTGCACTGTGTAGCTATGAGCCTACGGTTGCTCGCAAGTTGACAGCACTGTTACTATGCTGTGCACTATGTAGCTATGAGTATACGGTTGTTCGCAAGTTGATAGCAGTGTTACCATGCTGTGCACTGTGTAGATATGAGCATTCGGTTGATCGCAAGTTGATAGCCTTGTTACTATATTGTACACTGTGTAGCTATGAGCAGACGGCTTTTCCCAAGTTGTAGCACTGTTACTATGCTGTGCACTGTGTAGCTATGAGCATATGGTTGTTAGCAAGTTGGTAGCACTGTTACTATGCTGTGCACTGTGTAGGTATGAGCATACTGTTGTTCGCAAATTGATAGCACTGTTACTATGCTGTGCACTGTGTAGCTATGAGCAGACGGCTTTTCACAAGTTGATAGCACTGTTACTATATTGTGCACTCTGTATCTATGAGCAGACGGCTTTTCGCAAATTGATAGCACTGTTACTATGCCGTGCACTGTGTAGCTATGAGCATACGTCTGTTCGCAAGTTGTAGCACTGTTACTATATTGTGTACTCTGTATCTATGAGCAGACGGCTTTTCGAAAGTTGGTAGCACTGTTTCTGTGCTGTGCACTGTGTAGGTATGAGCATACGGTTGTTCGCAAGTTGATAGCGCTGTTACTATGCTGTGCACTGTGTGGCTATGAGCATACGGTAGTTCGCAAGTTGACAGCACTGTTACTATGCTGTGCACTGCGTAGCTATGAGTATACGGTTGTTAGCAAGTTGATAGCACTGTTACCATGCTGTGCACTGTGTAGCTTTGAGCATACTCTTGTTCGCAAGTTGATAGCACTGTTACTATATTGAGCACTGTGTAGCTATGAGTAGACGGCTTTTCGGAAGTTGTAGCACTGTTACTATGCTGTGCACTCTGTAGCTATGAGCATACGGTAGTTCGCAAGTTGACAGCACTGTTACTATGCTGTGCACTGTGTAGCTATGAGCATATGGTTGTTCGCAAGTAGATAGCACTGTTACTATGCTGTGCACTGTGTAGCTATGACCATACGGTTGTTCGCAAATTGATAGCACTGTTACTATGCTGTGCACTGTGTAGTTATGAGCATACGGTTGTTCGCAAGTAGATAGCACTGTTACTATGCTGTGCACTGTGTAGCTATGACCATACGGTTGTTCGCAAATTGATAGCACTGTTAGTATGCTGTGCACTGCGTAGCTATGAGCATATGGTTGTTCGCAAGTTGATAGCACTGTTACTATGCTGTGCACTGTGTAGGTATGAGCATACGGTTGTTCGCAAGTTGATAGCGCTGTTACTATGCTGTGCACTATGTGGCTATGAGTATACGGTTGTTCGCAAGTTGATAGCACTGTTACCATGCTGTGCACTGTGTAGCTTTGAGCATACTGTTGTTCGCAAGTTGATAGCACTGTTACTATATTGAGCACTGTGTAGCTATGAGTAGACGGCTTTTCGGAAGTTGTAGCACTGTTACTATGCTGTGCACTGTGTAACTATGAGCATACGGTAGTTCGCAAATTGACAGCACTGTTACTATGCTGTGCACTGTGTAGCTTTAAGCATACTGTTGTTCGCAAGTTGACAGCACTGTTACTATGCTGTGCACTGTGTAGCTATGAGCATACGGTTGTTCGCAAGTTGACAGCACTGTTACTATGCTGTGCACTGTGTAGCTATGAGCAGACGGCTTTTCCCAAGTTGTAGCACTGTTACTATGCTGTGCACTGTGTAGCTATGAGCATATGGTTGTTCGCAAGTTGATAGCACTGTTACTATGCTGTGCACTGTGTAGGTATGAGCATACTGTTGTTCCCAAGTTGTAGCACTGTTACTATGCTGTGCACTGTGTAGCTATGAGCATATGGTTGTTCGCAAGTTGACAGCACTGTTACTATGCTGTGCACTGTGTAGCTATGAGCATACGGTTGTTCGCAAGTTGACAGCACTGTTACTATGCTGTGCACTGTGTAGCTATGAGCAGACGGCTTTTCACAAGTTGATAGCACTGTTACTATATTGTGCACTCTGTATCTATGAGCAGACGGCTTTTCGCAATTTGATAGCACTGTTACTATGCCGTGCACTGTGTAGCTATGAGCATATGGTTGTTCGCAAGTTGATAGCACTGTTACTATATTGTGCACTGTGTAGCCATGAGCAGACGGCTTTTCGCAAGTTGTAGCACTGTTACTATGCTGTGCACTGCGTAGCTATGAACATACGGTTGTTCGCAAGATGATAGCACTGTTTCTATGCTGTGCACTGTGTAGCTTTGAGCATACGGTTGTTCGGAAGATGATAGCACTGTTACTATGCTGTGCACTGTGTAGCTTTGAGCATACGGTTGTTCGGAAGATGATAGCACTGTTACTATGCTGTGCACTGTGTAGCTTTGAGCATACGGTTGTTCGCAAGTACATAGCACTGTTACTATGCTGTGCACTGTGTAGCTTTGAGCAAACGGTTTTTCGTAAGTTAGTAGCACTGTTACTGTGCTGTGCACTGTGTAGCTATGAGCAGACGGCTTTTCGCAAGTTGTAGCACTGTTACTATGCTGTGCACTGTGTAGCTATGAGCAATCGGCTTTTCGCAAGTTGATAGCACTGCTACTATATTGTGCACTGTGTAGCTATGAGTATACGGTTGTTCGCAAGTTGATAGCAGTGTTACCATGCTGTGCACTGTGTAGATATGAGCATTCGGTTGATCGCAAGTTGATAGCCTTGTTACTATATTGTACACTGTGTAGCTATGAGCAGACGGCTTTTCCCAAGTTGTAGCGCTGTTACTATGCTGTGCACTGTGTAGCTTTGAGCATACGGTTGTTCGGAAGATGATAGCACTGTTACTATGCTGTGCACTGTGTAGCTTTGAGCATACGGTTGTTCGCAAGTACATAGCACTGTTACTATGCTGTGCACTGTGTAGCTTTGAGCAAACGGTTTTTCGTAAGTTAGTAGCACTGTTACTGTGCTGTGCACTGTGTAGCTATGAGCAGACGGCTTTTCGCAAGTTGTAGCACTGTTACTATGCTGTGCTGTGTAGCTATGAGCCTACGGTTGCTCGCAAGTTGACAGCACTGTTACTATGCTGTGCACTATGTAGCTATGAGTATACGGTTGTTCGCAAGTTGATAGCAGTGTTACCATGCTGTGCACTGTGTAGATATGAGCATTCGGTTGATCGCAAGTTGATAGCCTTGTTACTATATTGTACACTGTGTAGCTATGAGCAGACGGCTTTTCCCAAGTTGTAGCACTGTTACTATGCTGTGCACTGTGTAGCTATGAGCATATGGTTGTTAGCAAGTTGGTAGCACTGTTACTATGCTGTGCACTGTGTAGGTATGAGCATACTGTTGTTCGCAAATTGATAGCACTGTTACTATGCTGTGCACTGTGTAGCTATGAGCAGACGGCTTTTCACAAGTTGATAGCACTGTTACTATATTGTGCACTCTGTATCTATGAGCAGACGGCTTTTCGCAAATTGATAGCACTGTTACTATGCCGTGCACTGTGTAGCTATGAGCATACGGCTGTTCGCAAGTTGATAGCACTGTTACTATATTGTGCACTGTGTAGCTATGAGCACATGGTTGTTCGCAAGTTGATAGCACTGTTACTATATTTTGCACTGTGTAGCTATGAGCATACGGCTTTTCGCAAGTTGTAGCACTGTTATTATGCTGTGCACTGTGTAGCTATGAGCATACGGTTGTTCGGAAGTTGATAGCACTGTTACTATGCTGTGCACTGTGTAGCTTTGAGCATACGGTTGATCGCAAGTTGATAGCCTTGTTACTATATTGTACACTGTGTAGCTATGAGCATACGGCGTTTCGCAAGTTGATAGCACTGTTACTATATTGTGCACTGTGTAGCTATGAGCATATGGTTGTTCGCAAGTTGATAGCACTGTTACTATATTTTGCACTGTGTAGCTATGAGCATACGGCTTTTCGCAAGTTGTAGCACAGTTTTTATGCTGTGCACTGTGTAGCTATGAGCATACGGTTGTTTGGAAGTTGATAGCACTGTTACTATGCTGTGCACTGTGTAGCTTTGAGCAAACGGTTTGTCGTAAGTTAATAGCACTGTTACTATATTGTGCACTGTGTAGCTATGAGCATACGGCGTTTCGCAAGTTGATAGCACTGTTACTATATTGTGCACTGTGTAGCTATGAGCATATGGTTGTTCGCAAGTTGATAGCACTGTTACTATATTTTGCACTGTGTAGCTATGAGCATACGGCTTTTCGCAAGTTGTAGCACTGTTATTATGCTGTGCACTGTGTAGCTATGAGCATACGGTTGTTCGGAAGTTGATAGCACTGTTACTATGCTGTGCACTGTGTAGCTTTGAGCATACGGTTGATCGCAAGTTGATAGCCTTGTTACTATATTGTACACTGTGTAGCTATGAGCATACGGCGTTTCGCAAGTTGATAGCACTGTTACTATATTGTGCACTGTGTAGCTATGAGCATATGGTTGTTCGCAAGTTGATAGCACTGTTACTATATTGTACACTGTGTAGCTATGAGCAGACGGCCTTTCCCAAGTTGTAGCACTGTTACTATGCTGTGCACTGTGTCGTTATGAGCATACGGTTGTTCGCAAGTTGATAACACTGTTACTATATTGTGCACTGTGTAGTTATGTGCAGACGGCTTTTCGTATGTTGGTAGCACTGTTACTATGCTGTGCACTGTGTAGCTATGAGCATACCGTTCTTCGCAAGTTGATAGCACTGTTACTATGCTGTGCACTGTGTAGCTATGAGCATATGGTTGTTCGCAAGTTGAAAACACTGTTACTATATTGTGCACTGCGTAGCTATGAGCATATGGTTGTTCGCAAGTTGATAGCACTGTTACTATGCTGTGCACTGTGTAGGTATGAGCATACGGCTGTTCGCAAATTGATAGCACTGTTACTATATTTTGCACTCTGTAGCTTTGAGCAGACGGCTTTTCGAAAGTTGATAGTACTGTTACTATACTGTGCACTGTGTAGCTATGAGCATACAGCTGTTCGCAAGTTGATAGCACTGTTACTATATTGTGCACTGTGTAACTATGAGCAGACGGCTTTTCGTATGTTGGTAGCACTGTTACTATGCTGTGCACTGTGTAGCAATGAGCATACCCTTCTTCGCAAGTTGATAGCACTGTTACTATGCTGTGCGCTGTGTAGTTATGAGCATACGGTTGTTCGCAAGTAGATAGCACTGTTACTATGCTGTGCACTGTGTAGCTATGACCATACGGTTGTTCGCAAATTGATAGCACTGTTACTATGCTGTGCACTGCGTAGCTATGAGCATATGGTTGTTCGCAAGTTGATAACACTGTTACTATGCTGTGCACTGTGTAGGTATGAGCATACGGTTGTTCGCAAGTTGATAGCGCTGTTACTATGCTGTGCACTGTGAGGCTATGAGTATACGGTTGTTCGCAAGTTGATAGCACTGTTACCATGCTGTGCACTGTGTAGCTTTGAGCATACTGTTGTTCGCAAGTTGATAGCACTCTTACTATATTGAGCACTGTGTAGCTATGAGTAGACGGCTTTTCGGAAGTTGTAGCACTGTTACTATGCTGTGCACTGTGTAACTATGAGCATACGGTAGTTCGCAAGTTGACAGCACTGTTACTATGCTGTGCACTGTGTAGCTATGAGTATACGGTTGTTCGCAAGTTGATAGTACTGTTACCATGCTGTGCACTGTGTAGCTTTGAGCATACTGTTGTTCGCAAGTTGATAGCACTGTTACTATATTGTGCACTGTGTAGCTATGAGTAGACGGCTTTTCGGAAGTTGTACCACTGTTACTATGCTGTGCAGTGTGTAGCTATGAGCATACGGTTGTTCGCAAGTTGACAGCACTGTTACTATGCTGTGCACTGTGTAGCTATGTGTATCCGGTTGTTCGCAAGTTAATAGCAGTGTTACTATGCTGTGCAATGTGTAGCTATGAGCAGGCGGCTTTTCACAAGTTGATAGCACTGTTACTATATTGTGCACTCTGTATCTATGAGCAGACGGCTTTTCGCAATTTGATAGCACTGTTACTATGCCGTGCACTGTGTAGCTATGAGCATACGGCTGTTCGCAAGTTGATAGCACTGTTACTATGCTGTGCACTGTGTAGCTATGAGCAAATGGTTGTTCGCAAGTTGATAACACTGTTACTATATTGTGCACTGCGTAGTTATGATCATACGGTTGTTCGCAAGTAGATAGCACTGTTACTATGCTGTGCACTGTGTAGCTATGACCATACGGTTGTTCGCAAATTGATAGCACTGTTACTATGCTGTGCACTGCGTAGCTATGAGCATATGGTTGTTCGCAAGTTGATAGCACTGTTACTATGATGTGCACTGTGTAGTTATGAGCATACGGTTGTTCGCAAGTTGATAGCGCCGTTACTATGCTCTGCACTGTGTGGCTATGAGTATACGGTAGTTCGCAAGTTGACAGCACTGTTACTATGCTGTGCACTGTGTAGCTATGAGTAGACGGTTGTTCGCAAGTTGATAGTACTGTTACCATGCTGTGCACTGTGTAGCTTTGAGCATACTGTTGTTCGCAAGTTGATAGCACTGTTACTATATTGTGCACTATCTAGCTATGAGTATACGGTTGTTCGCAAGTTGATAGCAGTGTTACTATGCTGTGCACTATGTAGCTTTGAGCATACGGTTGTTCGCAAGTTGATAGCACTGTTACTATATTGTGCACTGTGTAGCTATGAGTAGACGGCTTTTCGGAAGTTGTACCACTGTTACTATGCTGTGCACTGTGTAGCTATGAGCCTACGGTTGCTCGCAAGTTGACAGCACTGTTACTATGCTGTGCACTGTTTAGCTATGAGTATACGGTTGTTCGCAAGTTGATAGCAGTGTTACCATGCTGTGCACTGTGTAGATATGAGCATACGGTTGATCGCAAGTTGATAGCCTTGTTACTATATTGTACACTGTGTAGCTATGAGTAGACAGCTTTTCCCAAGTTGTAGCACTGTTACTGTGCTGTGCACTGTGTAGCTATGAGCATACGGTTGTTCGCAAGTTGACAGCACGGTTACTATGCTGTGCACTGTGTAGCTATGAGTATACGGTTGTTCGAAAGTTGATAGCAGTGTTACTATGCTGTGCACTGTGTAGCTTTGAGCATACGGTTGTTCGCAAGTTGATAGCACTGTTACTATATTGTGCACGGTGTAGCTATGAGTAGACGGCTTTTCGGAAGTTGTACCACTGTTACTATGCTGTGCACTGTGTAGCTATGAGCCTACGGTTGCTCGCAAGTTGACAGCACTGTTACTATGCTGTGCACTGTGTAGCTATGAGTATACGGTTGTTCGCAAGTTGATAGCAGTGTTACTATGCTGTGCACTGTGTAGCTTTGAGCATATGGTTGTTCGCAAGTAGATAGCACTGTTACTATGCTGTACACTGTGTAGCTATGACCTTATGGTTGTTCGCAAATTGATAGCACTGTTACTATGCTGTGCACTGCGTAGCTATGAGCATATGGTTGTTCGCAAGTTGATAGCACTGTTACTATGCTGTGCACTGTGTAGGTATGAGCATACGGTTGTTCGCAAGTTGATAGCACTGCTTCTATGCTGTGCACCGTGTAGCTTTGAGCATACGGTTGTTCGCAAGTTGATAGCACTGTTACTATATTGTGCACTGTGTAGCTATGAGTAGACGGCTTTTCGGAAGTTGTACCACTGTTACTATGCTGTGCACTGTGTAGCTATAAGCATACGGTTGTTCGCAAGTTGACAGCACTGTTACTATGCTGTGCACTGTGTAGCTATGAGCATACGGTTGTTCGCAAGTTGACAGCACTGTTACTATGCTGTGCACTGTGTAGCTATGAGCAGACGGCTTTTCCCAAGTTGTAGCACTGTTACTATGCTGTGCACTGTGTAGCTATGAGCATATGGTTGTTCGCAAGTTGACAGCACTGTTACTATGCTGTGCACTGTGTAGCTATGAGCATACGGTTGTTCGCAAGTTGACAGCACTGTTACTATGCTGTGCACTGTGTAGCTATGAGCAGACGGCTTTTCACAAGTTGATAGCACTGTTACTATATTGTGCACTCTGTATCTATGAGCAGACGGCTTTTCGCAATTTGATAGCACTGTTACTATGCCGTGCACTGTGTAGCTATGAGCATATGGTTGTTCGCAAGTTGATAGCACTGTTACTATATTGTGCACTGTGTAGCCATGAGCAGACGGCTTTTCGCAAGTTGTAGCACTGTTACTATGCTGTGCACTGCGTAGCTATGAGCATACGGTTGTTCGTAAGATGATAGCACTGTTTCTATGCTGTGCACTGTGTAGCTTTGAGCATACGGTTGTTCGGAAGATGATAGCACTGTTACTATGCTGTGCACTGTGTAGGTATGAGCATACTGTTGTTCGCAAATTGATAGCACTGTTACTATGCTGTGCACTGTGTAGCTATGAGCAGACGGCTTTTCACAAGTTGATAGCACTGTTACTATATTGTGCACTCTGTATCTATGAGCAGACGGCTTTTCGCAAGTTGATAGCACTGTTACTATGCCGTGCACTGTGTAGCTATGAGCATATGGTTGTTCGAAAGTTGATAGCACTGTTACTATATTGTGCACTGTGTAGCCATGAGCAGACGGCTTTTCGCAAGTTGTAGCACTGTTACTATGCTATGCACTGCGTAGCTATGAGCATACGGTTGTTCGCAAGATGATAGCACTGTTTCTATGCTGTGCACTGTGTAGCTTTGAGCATACGGTTGTTCGGAAGATGATAGCACTGTTACTATGCTGTGCACTGTGTAGCTTTGAGCATACGGTTGTTCGCAAGTACATAGCACTGTTACTATGCTGTGCACTGTGTAGCTTTGAGCAAACGGTTTTTCGTAAGTTAGTAGCACTGTTACTGTGCTGTGCACTGTGTAGCTATGAGCAGACGCCTTTTCGCAAGTTGTAGCACTGTTACTATGCTGTGCACTGTGTAGCTATGAGCATACGGCTTTTCGCAAGTTGATAGCACTGCTACTATATTGTGCACTGTGTAGCTATGAGTATACGGTTGTTCGCAAGTTGATAGCAGTGTTACCATGCTGTGCACTGTGTAGATATGAGCATTCGGTTGATCGCAAGTTGATAGCCTTGTTACTATATTGTACACTGTGTAGCTATGAGCAGACGGCTTTTCCCAAGTTGTAGCACTGTTACTATGCTGTGCACTGTGTAGCTTTGAGCATACGGTTGTTCGGAAGATGATAGCACTGTTACTATGCTGTGCACTGTGTAGCTTTGAGCATACGGTTGTTCGCAAGTACATAGCACTGTTACTATGCTGTGCACTGTGTAGCTTTGAGCAGACGGCTTTTCCCAAGTTGTAGCACTGTTACTATGCTGTGCACTGTGTAGCTATGAGCATATGGTTGTTAGCAAGTTGGTAGCACTGTTACTATGCTGTGCACTGTGTAGATATGAGCATTCGGTTGATCGCAAGTTGATAGCCTTGTTACTATATTGTACACTGTGTAGCTATGAGCAGACGGCTTTTCCCAAGTTGTAGCACTGTTACTATGCTGTGCACTGTGTAGCTTTGAGCATACGGTTGTTCGGAAGATGATAGCACTGTTACTATGCTGTGCACTGTGTAGCTTTGAGCATACGGTTGTTCGCAAGTACATAGCACTGTTACTATGCTGTGCACTGTGTAGCTTTGAGCAAACGGTTTTTCGTAAGTTAGTAGCACTGTTACTGTGCTGTGCACTGTGTAGCTATGAGCAGACGGCTTTTCGCAAGTTGTAGCACTGTTACTATGCTGTGCACTGTGTAGCTATGAGCATATGGTTGTTAGCAAGTTGGTAGCACTGTTACTATGCTGTGCACTGTGTAGATATGAGCATTCGGTTGATCGCAAGTTGATAGCCTTGTTACTATATTGTACACTGTGTAGCTATGAGCAGACGGCTTTTCCCAAGTTGTAGCACTGTTACTATGCTGTGCACTGTGTAGCTATGAGCATATGGTTGTTAGCAAGTTGGTAGCACTGTTACTATGCTGTGCACTGTGTAGATATGAGCATTCGGTTGATCGCAAGTTGATAGCCTTGTTACTATATTGTACACTGTGTAGCTATGAGCAGACGGCTTTTCCCAAGTTGTAGCACTGTTACTATGCTGTGCACTGTGTAGCTTTGAGCATACGGTTGTTCGGAAGATGATAGCACTGTTACTATGCTGTGCACTGTGTAGCTTTGAGCATACGGTTGTTCGCAAGTACATAGCACTGTTACTATGCTGTGCACTGTGTAGCTTTGAGCAAACGGTTTTTCGTAAGTTAGTAGCACTGTTACTGTGCTGTGCACTGTGTAGCTATGAGCAGACGGCTTTTCGCAAGTTGTAGCACTGTTACTATGCTGTGCACTGTGTAGCTATGAGCATACGGCTTTTCGCAAGTTGATAGCACTGCTACTATATTGTGCACTGTGTAGCTATGAGTATACGGTTGTTCGCAAGTTGATAGCAGTGTTACCATGCTGTGCACTGTGTAGATATGAGCATTCGGTTGATCGCAAGTTGATAGCCTTGTTACTATATTGTACACTGTGTAGCTATGAGCAGACGGCTTTTCCCAAGTTGTAGCACTGTTACTATGCTGTGCACTGTGTAGCTTTGAGCATACGGTTGTTCGGAAGATGATAGCACTGTTACTATGCTGTGCACTGTGTAGCTTTGAGCATACGGTTGTTCGCAAGTACATAGCACTGTTACTATGCTGTGCACTGTGTAGCTTTGAGCAAACGGTTTTTCGTAAGTTAGTAGCACTGTTACTGTGCTGTGCACTGTGTAGCTATGAGCAGACGGCTTTTCGCAAGTTGTAGCACTGTTACTATGCTGTGCACTGTGTAGCTATGAGCCTACGGTTGCTCGCAAGTTGACAGCACTGTTACTATGCTGTGCACTATGTAGCTATGAGTATACGGTTGTTCGCAAGTTGATAGCAGTGTTACCATGCTGTGCACTGTGTAGATATGAGCATTCGGTTGATCGCAAGTTGATAGCCTTGTTACTATATTGTACACTGTGTAGCTATGAGCAGACGGCTTTTCCCAAGTTGTAGCACTGTTACTATGCTGTGCACTGTGTAGCTATGAGCATATGGTTGTTAGCAAGTTGGTAGCACTGTTACTATGCTGTGCACTGTGTAGGTATGAGCATACTGTTGTTCGCAAATTGATAGCACTGTTACTATGCTGTGCACTGTGTAGCTATGAGCAGACGGCTTTTCACAAGTTGATAGCACTGTTACTATATTGTGCACTCTGTATCTATGAGCAGACGGCTTTTCGCAAATTGATAGCACTGTTACTATGCCGTGCACTGTGTAGCTATGAGCATACGGCTGTTCGCAAGTTGATAGCACTGTTACTATATTGTGCACTGTGTAGCTATGAGCACATGGTTGTTCGCAAGTTGATAGCACTGTTACTATATTTTGCACTGTGTAGCTATGAGCATACGGCTTTTCGCAAGTTGTAGCACTGTTATTATGCTGTGCACTGTGTAGCTATGAGCATACGGTTGTTCGGAAGTTGATAGCACTGTTACTATGCTGTGCACTGTGTAGCTTTGAGCATACGGTTGATCGCAAGTTGATAGCCTTGTTACTATATTGTACACTGTGTAGCTATGAGCATACGGCGTTTCGCAAGTTGATAGCACTGTTACTATATTGTGCACTGTGTAGCTATGAGCATATGGTTGTTCGCAAATTGATAGCACTGTTACTATATTTTGCACTGTGTAGCTATGAGCATACGGCTTTTCGCAAGTTGTAGCACAGTTTTTATGCTGTGCACTGTGTAGCTATGAGCATACGGTTGTTTGGAAGTTGATAGCACTGTTACTATGCTGTGCACTGTGTAGCTTTGAGCAAACGGTTTGTCGTAAGTTAATAGCACTGTTACTGTGCTGTGCACTGTGTAGCTATGAGCAGGCGGCTTTTCGCAAGTTGTAGCACTGTTTCTATGCTGTGCACCGTGTAGCTTTGAGCATACGGTTGTTCGGAAGTTGATAGCACTGTTACTATGATGTGCACTTCGCAAGTTTATAGCCCTGTTACTATATTGTACACTGTGTAGCTAAGAGCAGACGGCCTTTCCCAAGTTGTAGCACTGTTACTATGCTGTGCACTGTGTCGTTGTGAGCATACGGTTGTTCGCAAGTTGATAACACTATTACGATATTGTGCACTGTGTAGCTATGAGCAGACGGCTTTTCACAAGTTGATAGCACTGTTACTATATTGTGCACTCTGTAGCTTTGAGCAGACGGCTTTTCGAAAGTTGATAGCACTGTTACTATACTGTGCACTGTGTAGCTATGAGCATACGGCTGTTCGCAAGTTGATAGCACTGTTACTATATTGTGCACTGTGTAACTATGAGCATACCGTTCTTCGCAAGTTGATAGCACTGTTACTATGCTGTGCACTGTGTAGCTATGAGCATATGGTTGTTCGCAGGTTGAAAACACAGTTACTATCTTGTGCACTGTGTAGTTATGAGCATACGGTTGTTCGCAAGTAGATAGCACTGTTACTATGCTGTGCATTGTGTAGCTATGACCATACGGTTGTTCGCAAATTGATAGCACTGTTACTATGCTGTGCACTGCATAGCTATGAGCATATGGTTGTTGGCCAGTGGATAGCACTGTTACTATATTGTGCAATGTGTAGCTACGACATACGGCTTTTCGCAAGCTGATAGCACTGCTACTATATTGTGCACTGTGTAGCTATGAGCAGACGGCCTTTCGCAAGTTGTAGCACTGTTACTATGCTGTGCACTGCGTAGCTATGAGCATACGGTTGTTCGCAAGTTGATAGCACTGTTTCTATGCTGTGCACCGTGTAGCTTTGAGCATACGGTTGTTCGGAAGTTGATAGCACTGTTACTATGCTGTGCACTTCGCAAGTTTATAGCCCTGTTACTATATTGTACACTGTGTAGCTATGAGCAGACGGCCTTTCCCAAGTTGTAGCACTGTTAGTATGCTGTGCACTGTGTCGTTATGAGCATACGGTTGTTCGCAAGTTGATAACACTGTTACTATATTGTGCACTGTGTAGCTATGAGCAGACGGCTTTTCGAATGTTGGTAGCACTGTTACTATGCTGTGCACTGTGTAGCTATGAGCATACCGTTCTTCGCAAGTTGAAAACACTGTTACTATATTGTGCACTGTGTAGTTATGAGCATATGGTTGTTCGCAAGTAGATAGCACTGTTACTATGCTGTGCACTGTGTAGCTATGACCATACGGTTGTTCGAAAATTGATAGCACTGTTACTATGCTGTGCACTGCGTAGCTATGAGCATATGGTTGTTCGCAAGTTGATAGCACTGTTACTATGCTGTGCACTGTGTACGTATGAGCATACGGTTGTTCGCAAGTTTATAGCGCTGTTACTATGCTGTGCACTGCGTGGCTATGAGTATACGGTTGTTCGCAAGTTGATAGCACTGTTACCATGCTGTGCACTGTGTAGCTTTAAGCATACTGTTGTTCGCAAGTTGACAGCACTGTTACTATGCTGTGCACTGTGTAGCTATGAGTATACGGTTGTTCGCAAGTTGATAGCACTGTTACCATGCTGTGCACTGTGTAGCTTTGAGCATGCTGTTGTTCGCAAGTTGATAGCATTGTTACTATGCTATGCACTGTGTAGCTATGAGCATATGGTTGTTCGCAAGTTGATAGCACTGTTACTATATTGTGCACTGTGTAGCCATGAGCAGACGGCTTCTCGCAAGTTGTAGCACTGTTACTATGCTGTGCACTGTGTAGCTATGAGCATACGGTTTTTCGCAAGTTGTAGCACTGTTACTATATTGTGCACACTGTATCTATGAGTAGACGGCCTTTCGAAAGTTGATAGCACTGTTACTGTGCTGTGCAGTGTGTAGGTATGAGCATACGGTTGTTCGCAAGTTGATAGCGCTGTTACTATGCTGTGCACTGTGTGGCTATGAGCATACGGTAGTTCGCAAGTTGACAGCACTGTTACTATGCTGTGCACTGCGTAGCTATGAGTATACGGTTGTTCGCAAGTTGGTAGCACTGTTACCATGCTGTGCACTGTGTAGCTTTGAGCATACTCTTGTTCGCAAGTTGATAGCACTGTTACTATATTGAGCACTGTGTAGCTATGAGTAGACGGCTTTTCGGAAGTTGTAGCACTGTTACTATGCTGTGCACTGTGTAGCTATGAGCATACGGTAGTTCGCAAGTTGACAGCACTGTTACTATGCTGTGCACTGTGTAGCTATGAGTATACGGTTGTTCGCAAGTTGATAGCACTGTTACCATGCTGTGCACTGTGTAGCTTTGAGCATGCTGTTGTTCGCAAGTTGATAGCACTGTTACTATGCTGTGCACTGTGTAGCTATGAGCATACGGTTGTTCGCAAGTTGATAGCACTGTTTCTATGCTGTGCACTGTGTAGCTTTGAGCATACGGTTGTTCGGAAGATGATAGCACTGTTACTATGCTGTGCACTGTGTAGCTTTGAGCATACGGTTGTTCGCAAGTAGATAGCACTGTTACTAGGCTGTGCACTGTGTAGCTTTGAGCAAACGGTTTTTCGCAAATTGATAGCACTGTTACTATACTGTGCACTGTGTAGGTATGAGCAGACGGCTTTTCGCAAGTTGTAGCACTGTTACTATGCTGTGCACTGCGTAGCTATGAGCATACGGTTGTTCGCAAGTTGATAGCACTGTTTCTATGCTGTGCACCGTGTAGCTTTGAGCATACGGTTGTTCGGAAGTTGATAACACTGTTACTATATTGTGCACTGTGTAGCTATGAGCAGACGGCTTTTCGAATGTTGGTAGCACTGTTACTATGCTGTGCACTGTGTAGCTATGAGCATACCGTTCTTCGCAAGTTGAAAACACTGTTACTATATTGTGCACTGTGTAGTTATGAGCATATGGTTGTTCGCAAGTAGATAGCACTGTTACTATGCTGTGCACTGTGTAGCTATGACCATACGGTTGTTCGAAAATTGATAGCAGTGTTACTATGCTGTGCACTGCGTAGCTATGAGCATATGGTTGTTCGCAAGTTGATAGCACTGTTACTATGCTGTGCACTGTGTACGTATGAGCATACGGTTGTTCGCAAGTTTATAGCGCTGTTACTATGCTGTGCACTGTGTGGCTATGAGTATACGGTTGTTGGCAAGTTGATGGCACTGTTACCATGCTGTGCACTGTGTAGCATTAAGCATACTGTTGTTCGCAAGTTGACAGCACTGTTACTATGCTGTGCACTGTGTAGCTATGAGTATACGGTTGTTCGCAAGTTGATAGCACTGTTACCATGCTGTGCACTGTGTAGCTTTGAGCATGCTGTTGTTCGCAAGTTGATAGCACTGTTACTATGCTGTGCACTGTGTAGCTATGAGCATATGGTTGTTCGCAAGTTGATAGCACTGTTACTATATTGTGCACTGTGTAGCCATGAGCAGACGGCTTCTCGCAAGTTGTAGCACTGTTACTATGCTGTGCACTGTGTAGCTATGAGCATACGGCTTTTCGCAAGTTGTAGCACTGTTACTATATTGTGCACTCTGTATCTATGAGCAGACGGCTTTTCGAAAGTTGGTAGCACTGTTTCTGTGCTGTGCACTGTGTAGGTATGAGCATACGGTTGTTCGCAAGTTGATAGCGCTGTTACTATGCTGTGCACTGTGTGGCTATGAGCATACGGTAGTTCGCAAGTTGACAGCACTGTTACTATGCTGTGCACTGCGTAGCTATGAGTATACGGTTGTTAGCAAGTTGATAGCACTGTTACCATGCTGTGCACTGTGTAGCTTTGAGCATACTCTTGTTCGCAAGTTGATAGCACTGTTACTATATTGAGCACTGTGTAGCTATGAGTAGACGGCTTTTCGGAAGTTGTAGCACTGTTACTATGCTGTGCACTGTGTAGCTATGAGCATACGGTAGTTCGCAAGTTGACAGCACTGTTACTATGCTGTGCACTGTGTAGCTATGAGCATATGGTTGTTCGCAAGTAGATAGCACTGTTACTATGCTGTGCACTGTGTAGCTATGACCATACGGTTGTTCGCAAATTGATAGCACTGTTACTATGCTGTGCACTGTGTAGTTATGAGCATACGGTTGTTCGCAAGTAGATAGCACTGTTACTATGCTGTGCACTGTGTAGCTATGACCATACGGTTGTTCGCAAATTGATAGCACTGTTAGTATGCTGTGCACTGCGTAGCTATGAGCATATGGTTGTTCGCAAGTTGATAGCACTGTTACTATGCTGTGCACTGTGTAGGTATGAGCATACGGTTGTTCGCAAGTTGATAGCGCTGTTACTATGCTGTGCACTATGTGGCTATGAGTATACGGTTGTTCGCAAGTTGATAGCACTGTTACCATGCTGTGCACTGTGTAGCTTTGAGCATACTGTTGTTCGCAAGTTGATAGCACTGTTACTATATTGAGCACTGTGTAGCTATGAGTAGACGGCTTTTCGGAAGTTGTAGCACTGTTACTATGCTGTGCACTGTGTAACTATGAGCATACGGTAGTTCGCAAATTGACAGCACTGTTACTATGCTGTGCACTGTGTAGCTTTAAGCATACTGTTGTTCGCAAGTTGACAGCACTGTTACTATGCTGTGCACTGTGTAGCTATGAGTATACGGTTGTTCGCAAGTTGATAGCACTGTTACCATGCTGTGCACTGTGTAGCTTTGAGCATGCTGTTGTTCGCAAGTTGATAGCACTGTTACTATGCTGTGCACTGTGTAGCTATGAGCATATGGTTGTTCGCAAGTTGATAGCACTGTTACTATATTGTGCACTGTGTAGCCATGAGCAGACGGCTTCTCGCAAGTTGTAGCACTGTTACTATGCTGTGCACTGTGTAGCTATGAGCATACGGCTTTTCGCAAGTTGTAGCACTGTTACTATATTGTGCACTGTGTAGCTTTGAGCATACTCTTGTTTGCAGGTTGATAGCACTGTTACTATATTGAGCACTGTGTAGCTATGAGTAGACGGCTTTTCGGAAGTTGTAGCACTGTTACTATGCTGTGCACTGTGTAGCTATGAGCATACGGTAGTTCGCAAGTTGACAGCACTGTTACTATGCTGTGCACTGTGTAGCTATGAGCATATGGTTGTTCGTAAGTAGATAGCACTGTTACTATGCTGTGCACTGTGTAGCTATGAGTATACGGTTGTTCGCAAGTTGATAGCAGTGTTACCATGCTGTGCACTGTGTAGATATGAGCATACGGTTGATCGCAAGTTGATAGCCTTGTTACTATATTGTGCACTGTGTAGCTATGAGTAGACGGCTTTTCGGAAGTTGTACCACTGTTACTATGCTGTGCACTGTGTAGCTATAAGCTTACGGTTGTTCGCAAGTTGACAGCACTGTTACTATGCTGTGCACTGTGTAGCTATGAGTATACGGTTGTTCGGAAGTTGACAGCACTGTTACTATGCTGTGCACTGTGTAGCTATGAGCATATGGTTGTTCGCAAGTTGATAGCACTGTTACTATGCTGTGCACTGTGTAGCTATGAGCAGACGGCTTTTCACAAGTTGATAGCACTGTTACTATATTGTGCACTCTGTATCTATGAGCAGACGGCTTTTCGCAATTTGATAGCACTGTTACTATGCCGTGCACTGTGTAGCTATGAGCATACGGCTGTTCGCAAGTTGATAGCACTGTTACTATATTGTGCACTGTGCAGCCATGAGCAGACGGCTTTTCGCAAGTTGTAGCACTGTTACTATGCTGTGCACTGTGTAGCTATGAGCATACGGTTGTTCGGAAGATGATAGCACTGTTACTATGCTGTGCACTGTGTAGCTTTGAGCATACGGTTGTTCGCAAGTAGATAGCACTGTTACTATGCTGTGCACTGTGTAGCTTTGAGCAAACGGTTTTTCGTAAGTTAATAGCACTGTTACTGTGCTGTGCACTGTGTAGCTATGAGCAGACGGCTTTTAGCAAGTTGTAGCACTGTTACTATGCTGTGCACTGTGTAGCTATGAGCATACGGCTTTTCGCAAGTTGTTCCCACTGCTACTATATTGTGCACTGTGTAGGTATGAACATACGGCTTTTCGCAAGTTGATAGCACTGCTACTATATTGTGCACTGTGTAGCTATGAGCAGACGGCTTTTCGCAAGTTGTAGCACTGTTACTATGCTGTGCACTGTGTAGCTATGAGTATACGGTTGTTCGCAAGTTGATAGCACTGTTTCTATGCTGTGCACTGTGTAGCTTTGAGTATACGGTTGTTCGCAAGTTGATAGCACTGTTTCTATGCTGTGCACTGTGTAGCTTTGAGCATACGGTTGTTAGGAAGATGATAGCACTGTTTCTATGCTGTGCACTGTGTAGCTTTGAGCATACGGTTGTTGGGAAGATGATAGCACTGTTACTATGCTGTGCACTGTGTAGCTTTGAGCATACGGTTGTTCGTAAGTTAATAGCACTGATACTGTGCTGTGCACTGTGTAGCTATGAGCAGACGGCTTTTCGCAAGTTGTAGCACTGTTACTATGCTGTGCACTGTGTAGCTATGAGCAAACGGTTGTTCGTAAGTTAATAGCACTGTTACTGTGCTGTGCACTGTGTAGCTATGAGCAGACGGCTTTTCGCAAGTTGTAGCACTGTTACTATGCTGTGCACTGTGTAGCTATGAGCATACGGCTTTTCGCAAGTTGATAGCACTGCTACTATATTGTGTACTGTGTAGCTATGAGCATACGGCTTTTCGCAAGTTGTTAGCACTGCTACTATATTGTGCACTCTGTATCTATGAGCAGACGGCTTTTCGAAAGTTGATAGCACTGTTACTATACTGTGCACTGTCTTACTATGAGCATACGGATGTTCGCAAGTTGATAGCACTGTTACCATGCTGTGCACAGTGTAGCTTTGAGCATACGGTTGTTCGCAAGTTGATAGCACTCTTACTATATTGTGCACTGTGTAGCTATGAGTAGACGGCTTTTCGGAAGTTGTACCACTGTTACTGTGCTGTGCACAGTGTAGCTATGAGCCTACGGTTGTTCGCAAATTGACAGCACTGTTACTATGCTGTGCACTGTGTAGCTATGAGTATACGGTTGTTCGCAAGTTGATAGCAGTGTTACCATGCTGTGCACTGTGTAGATATGAGCATACGGTTGATCGCAAGTAGATAGCACTGTTACTATGCTGTGCACTGTGTAGCTTTGAGCAAACGGTTTTTCGTAAGTTGTTCCCACTGCTACTATATTGTGCACTGTGTAGGTATGAACATACGGCTTTTCGCAAGTTGATAGCACTGCTACTATATTGTGCACTGTGTAGCTATGAGCAGACGGCTTTTCGCAAGTTGTAGCACTGTTACTATGCTGTGCACTGTGTAGCTATGAGTATACGGTTGTTCGCAAGTTGATAGCACTGTTTCTATGCTGTGCACTGTGTAGCTTTGAGCATACGGTTGTTAGGAAGATGATAGCACTGTTTCTATGCTGTGCACTGTGTAGCTTTGAGCATACGGTTGTTGGGAAGATGATAGCACTGTTACTATGCTGTGCACTGTGTAGCTTTGAGCATACGGTTGTTCGCAAGTAGATAGCACTGTTACTATGCTGTGCACTGTGTAGCTATGAGCAGACGGCTTTTCGCATGTTGTAGCACTGTTACTATGCTGTGCACTGTGTAGCTATGAGCATACGATTGTTCGCAAGTTGATAGCACTCTTATTATGCTGTGCAATGTGTAGCTTTGAGCAAACGGTTGTTCGTAAGTTAATAGCACTGATACTGTGCTGTGCACTGTGTAGCTATGAGCAGACGGCTTTTCGCAAGTTGTAGCACTGTTACTATGCTGTGCACTGTGTAGCTATGAGCAAACGGTTGTTCGTAAGTTAATAGCACTGTTACTGTGCTGTGCACTGTGTAGCTATGAGCAGACGGCTTTTCGCAAGTTGTAGCACTGTTACTATGCTGTGCACTGTGTAGCTATGAGCATACGGCTTTTCGCAAGTTGATAGCACTGCTACTATATTGTGTACTGTGTAGCTATGAGCATACGGCTTTTCGCAAGTTGTTAGCACTGCTACTATATTGTGCACTCTGTATCTATGAGCAGACGGCTTTTCGAAAGTTGATAGCACTGTTACTATACTATGCACTGTCTTACTATGAGCATACGGATGTTCGCAAGTTGATAGAACTGTTACTATATTGTGCACTGTGTACTTATGAGCATACGGCTGTTCGCAAGTTGATAGCACTGTTACTATATTGTGCACTGTGTAGTTATGACCATACGGCTATTCGCAAGTAGGTAGCACTGTTACTATGCTGTGCACTGTGTAGCTATGAGCATACGGTTGTTCGCAAGTTGATAGCACTGTTACTATGCTGTGCACTGTGTAGCTATGAGGATACGGCTGTTCGCAAGTTGATAGAACTGTTACTATATTGTGCACTGTGTAGTTATGAGCATACTGCTGTTCGCAAGTTGATAGCACTGTTACTATATTGTGCACTGTGTAGTTATGAGCATACGGCTGTTCGCAAGTTGATAGCACTGTTACTATGCTGTGCACTGTGTAGCTATGAGTAGACGGCTTTTCGGAAGTTGTACCACTGTTACTGTGCTGTGCACAGTGTAGCTATGAGCCTACGGTTGTTCGCAAATTGACAGCACTGTTACTATGCTGTGCACTGTGTAGCTATGAGTATACGGTTGTTCGCAAGTTGATAGCAGTGTTACCATGCTGTGCACTGTGTAGATATGAGCATACGGTTGATCGCAAGTTGATAGCCTTGTTACTATATTGTGCACTGTGTAGCTATGAGTAGACGGCTTTTCGGAAGTTGTACCAGTGTTACTATGCTGTGCACTGTGTAGCTATGAGCTTACGGTTGTTCGCAAGTTGACAGCACTGTTACTATGCTGTGCACTGTGTAGCTATGAGTATACGGTTGTTCGGAAGTTGACAGCACTGTTACTATGCTGTGCACTGTGTAGCTATGAGCAGACGGCTTTTCGCAAGTTGTAGCACTGTTACTATGCTGTGCACTGTGTAGCTATGAGCAAACGGTTGTTCGTAAGTTAATAGCACTGTTACTGTGCTGTGCACTGTGTAGCTATGAGCAGACGGCTTTTCGCAAGTTGTAGCACTGTTACTATGCTGTGCACTGTGTAGCTATGAGCATACGGCTGTTCGCAAGTTGATAGCACTGTTACTATATTGTGCACTGTGCAGCCATGAGCAGACGGCTTTTCGCAAGTTGTAGCACTGTTACTATGCTGTGCACTGTGTAGCTATGAGCATACGGTTGTTCGGAAGATGATAGCACTGTTACTATGCTGTGCACTGTGTAGCTTTGAGCATACGGTTGTTCGCAAGTAGATAGCACTGTTACTATGCTGTGCACTGTGTAGCTTTGAGCAAACTGTACACTGTGCTGTGCACTGTGTAGCTATGAGCAGACGGCTTTTAGCAAGTTGTAGCACTGTTACTATGCTGTGCACTGTGTAGCTATGAGCATACGGCTTTTCGCAAGTTGTTCCCACTGCTACTATATTGTGCACTGTGTAGGTATGAACATACGGCTTTTCGCAAGTTGATAGCACTGCTACTATATTGTGCACTGTGTAGCTATGAGCAGACGGCTTTTCGCAAGTTGTAGCACTGTTACTATGCTGTACACTGTGTAGCTATGAGTATACGGTTGTTCGCAAGTTGATAGCACTGTTTCTATGCTGTGCACTGTGCAGCTTTGAGCATACGGTTGTTGGGAAGATGATAGCACTGTTACTATGCTGTGCACTGTGTAGCTTTGAGCATACGGTTGTTCGCAAGTAGATAGCACTGTTACTATGCTGTGCACTGTGTAGCTTTGAGCAAACGGTTTTTCGTAAGTTAATAGCACTGTTACTGTGCTGTGCACTGTGTAGCTATGAGCAGACGGCTTTTCGCATGTTGTAGCACTGTTACTATGCTGTGCACTGTGTAGCTATGAGCATACGATTGTTCGCAAGTTGATAGCACTCTTACTATGCTGTGCAATGTGTAGCTTTGAGCAAACGGTTGTTCGTAAGTTAATAGCACTGATACTGTGCTGTGCACTGTGTAGCTATGAGCAGACGGCTTTTCGCAAGTTGTAGCACTGTTACTATGCTGTGCACTGTGTAGCTATGAGCAAACGGTTGTTCGTAAGTTAATAGCACTGTTACTGTGCTGTGCACTGTGTAGCTATGAGCAGACGGCTTTTCGCAAGTTGTAGCACTGTTACTATGCTGTGCACTGTGTAGCTATGAGCATACGGCTTTTCGCAAGTTGATAGCACTGCTACAATATTGTGTACTGTGTAGCTATGAGCATACGGCTTTTCGCAAGTTGTTAGCACTGCTACTATATTGTGCACTCTCTATCTATGAGCAGACGGCTTTTCGAAAGTTGATAGCACTGTTACTATACTGTGCACTGTCTTACTATGAGCATACGGATGTTCGCAAGTTGATAGAACTGTTACTATATTGTGCACTGTGTACTTATGAGCATACGGCTGTTCGCAAGTTGATAGCACTGTTACTATATTGTGCACTGTGTAGTTATGAGCATACGGCTATTCGCAAGTAGGTAGCACTGTTACTATGCTGTGCACTGTGTAGCTATGAGCATACGGTTGTTCGCAAGTTGATAGCACTGTTACTATGCTGTGCACTGTGTAGCTATGAGGATACGGCTGTTCGCAAGTTGATAGAACTGTTACTATATTGTGCACTGTGTAGTTATGAGCATACTGCTGTTCGCAAGTTGATAGCACTGTTACTATATTGTGCACTGTGTAGTTATGAGCATACGGCTGTTCGCAAGTTGATAGCACTGTTACTATGCTGTGCACTGTGTAGCTATGAGTATACGGTTGTTCGCAAGTTGATAGCAGTGTTACCATGCTGTGCACTGTGTAGATATGAGCATACGGTTGATCGCAAGTAGATAGCACTGTTACTATGCTGTGCACTGTGTAGCTTTGAGCAAACGGTTTTTCGTAAGTTAATAGCACTGATACTGTGCTGTGCACTGTGTAGCTATGAGCAGACGGCTTTTCGCAAGTTGTAGCACTGTTACTATGCTGTGCACTGTGTAGCTATGAGCATACGGCTTTTCGCAAGTTGTTCCCACTGCTACTATATTGTGCACTGTGTAGGTATGAACATACGGCGTTTCGCAAGTTGATAGCACTGCTACTATATTGTGCACTGTGTAGCTATGAGCAGACGGCTTTTCGCAAATTGTAGCACTGTTACTATGCTGTGCACTGTGTAGCTATGAGTATACGGTTGTTCGCAAGTTGATAGCACTGTTTCTATGCTGTGCACTGTGTAGCTTTGAGCATACGGTTGCTAGGAAGATGATAGCACTGTTTCTATGCTGTGCACTGTGTAGCTTTGAGCATACGGTTGTTGGGAAGATGATAGCACTGTTACTATGCTGTGCACTGTGTAGCTTTGAGCATACGGTTGTTCGCAAGTAGATAGCACTGTTACTATGCTGTGCACTGTGTAGCTTTGAGCAAACGGTTTTTCGTAAGTTAATAGCACTGTTACTGTGCTGTGCACTGTGTAGCTATGAGCAGACGGCTTTTCGCATGTGGTAGCACTGTTACTATGCTGTGCACTGTGTAGCTATGAGCATACGATTGTTCGCAAGTTGATAGCACTCTTACTATGCTGTGCAATGTGTAGCTTTGAGCAAACGGTTGTTCGTAAGTTAATAGCACTGTTACTGTGCTGTGCACTGTGTAGCTATGAGCAGACGGCTTTTCGCAAGTTGTAGCACTGTTACTATGCTGTGCACTGTGTAGCTATGAGCAAACGGTTGTTCGTAAGTTAATAGCACTGTTACTGTGCTGTGCACTGTGTAGCTATGAGCAGACGGCTTTTCGCAAGTTGTAGCACTGTTACTATGCTGTGCACTGTGTAGCTATGAGCATACGTCTTTTCGCAAGTTGATAGCACTGCTACTATATTGTGTACTGTGTAGCTATGAGCATACGGCTTTTCGCAAGTTGTTAGCACTGCTACTATATTGTGCACTCTGTATCTATGAGCAGACGGCTTTTCGAAAGTTGATAGCACTGTTACTATACTGTGCACTGTCTTACTATGAGCATACGGATGTTCGCAAGTTGATAGAACTGTTACTATATTGTGCACTGTGTACTTATGAGCATACGGCTGTTCGCAAGTTGATAGCACTGTTACTATATTGTGCACTGTGTAGTTATGAGCATACGGCTATTCGCAAGTAGGTAGCACTGTTACTATGCTGTGCACTGTGTAGCTATGAGCATACGGTTGTTCGCAAGTTGATAGCACTGTTACTATGCTGTGCACTGTGTAGCTATGAGGATACGGCTGTTCGCAAGTTGATAGAACTGTTACTATATTGTGCACTGTGTAGTTATGAGCATACTGCTGTTCGCAAGTTGATAGCACTGTTACTATATTGTGCACTGTGTAGTTATGAGCATACGGCTGTTCGCAAGTTGATAGCACTGTTACTATGCTGTGCACTGTGTAGCTATGAGTATACGGTTGTTCGCAAGTTGATAGTACTGTTACCATGCTGTGCACTGTGTAGCTTTGAGCATACTGTTGTTCGCAAGTTGATAGCACTGTTACTATATTGTGCACTGTGTAGCTATGAGTAGACGGCTTTTCGGAAGTTGTAGCACTGTTACTATGCTGTGCACTGTGTAGCTATGAGCATACGGTAGTTCGCAAGTTGACAGCACTGTTACTATGCTGTGCACTGTGTAGCTATGAGTATACGGTTGTTCGCAAGTTGATAGCACTGTTACCATGCTGTGCACTGTGTAGCTTTGAGCATACGGTTGTTCGCAAGTTGATAGCACTGTTACTATATTGTGCACTGTGTAGCTATGAGTAGACGGCTTTTCGGAAGTTGTACCACTGTTACTGTGCTGTGCACAGTGTAGCTATGAGCCTACGGTTGTTCGCAAATTGACAGCACTGTTACTATGCTGTGCACTGTGTAGCTATGAGTATACGGCTTTTCGGAAGTTGTACCACTGTTACTATGCTGTGCACTGTGTAGATATGAGCATACGGTTGATCGCAAGTTGATAGCCTTGTTACTATATTGTGCACTGTGTAGCTATGAGTAGACGGCTTTTCGGAAGTTGTACCACTGTTACTATGCTGTGCACTGTGTAGCTATGAGCTTACGGTTGTTCGCAAGTTGACAGCACTGTTACTATGCTGTGCACTGTGTAGCTATGAGTATACGGTTGTTCGGAAGTTGACAGCACTGTTACTATGCTGTACACTGTGTAGCTATGAGCATATGGTTGTTCGCAAGTTGATAGCACTGTTACTATGCTGTGCACTGTGTAGCTATGAGCAGACGGCTTTTCACAAGTTGATAGCACTGTTACTATATTGTGCACTCTGTATCTATGAGCAGACGGCTTTTCGCAATTTGATAGCACTGTTACTATGCCGTGCACTGTGTAGCTATGAGCATACGGCTGTTCGCAAGTTGATAGCACTGTTACTATATTGTGCACTGTGCAGCCATGAGCAGACGGCTTTTCGCAAGTTGTAGCACTGTTACTATGCTGTGCACTGTGTAGCTATGAGCATACGGTTGTTCGGAAGATGATAGCACTGTTACTATGCTGTGCACTGTGTAGCTTTGAGCATACGGTTGTTCGCAAGTAGATAGCACTGTTACTATGCTGTGCACTGTGTAGCTTTGAGCAAACGGTTGTTCGTAAGTTAATAGCACTGATACTGTGCTGTGCACTGTGTAGCTATGAGCAGACGGCTTTTCGCAAGTTGTAGCACTCTTACTATGCTGTGCACTGTGTAGCTATGAGCAAACGGTTGTTCGTAAGTTAATAGCACTGTTACTGTGCTGTGCACTGTGTAGCTATGAGCAGACGGCTTTTCGCAAGTTGTAGCACTGTTACTATGCTGTGCACTGTGTAGATATGAGCATACGGTTGATCGCAAGTTGATAGCCTTGTTACTATATTGTGCACTGTGTAGCTATGAGTAGACGGCTTTTCGGAAGTTGTACCACTGTTACTATGCTGTGCACTGTGTAGCTATGAGCTTACGGTTGTTCGCAAGTTGACAGCACTGTTACTATGCTGTGCACTGTGTAGCTATGAGTATACGGTTGTTCGGAAGTTGACAGCACTGTTACTATGCTGTACACTGTGTAGCTATGAGCATATGGTTGTTCGCAAGTTGATAGCACTGATACTGTGCTGTGCACTGTGTAGCTATGAGCAGACGGCTTTTCGCAAGTTGTAGCACTGTTACTATGCTGTGCACTGTGTAGCTATGAGCAAACGGTTGTTCGTAAGTTAATAGCACTGTTACTGTGCTGTGCACTGTGTAGCTATGAGCAGACGGCTTTTCGCAAGTTGTAGCACTGTTACTATGCTGTGCACTGTGTAGCTATGAGCATACGATTGTTCGCAAGTTGATAGCACTCTTACTATGCTGTGCAATGTGTAGCTTTGAGCAAACGGTTGTTCGTAAGTTAATAGCACTGATACTGTGCTGTGCACTGTGTAGCTATGAGCAGACGGCTTTTCGCAAGTTGTAGCACTGTTACTATGCTGTGCACTGTGTAGCTATGAGCAAACGGTTGTTCGTAAGTTAATAGCACTGTTACTGTGCTGTGCACTGTGTAGCTATGAGCAGACGGCTTTTCGCAAGTTGTAGCACTGTTACTATGCTGTGCACTGTGTAGCTATGAGCATACGGCTTTTCGCAAGTTGATAGCACTGCTACAATATTGTGTACTGTGTAGCTATGAGCATACGGCTTTTCGCAAGTTGTTAGCACTGCTACTATATTGTGCACTCTCTATCTATGAGCAGACGGCTTTTCGAAAGTTGATAGCACTGTTACTATACTGTGCACTGTCTTACTATGAGCATACGGATGTTCGCAAGTTGATAGAACTGTTACTATATTGTGCACTGTGTACTTATGAGCATACGGCTGTTCGCAAGTTGATAGCACTGTTACTATATTGTGCACTGTGTAGTTATGAGCATACGGCTATTCGCAAGTAGGTAGCACTGTTACTATGCTGTGCACTGTGTAGCTATGAGCATACGGTTGTTCGCAAGTTGATAGCACTGTTACTATGCTGTGCACTGTGTAGCTATGAGGATACGGCTGTTCGCAAGTTGATAGAACTGTTACTATATTGTGCACTGTGTAGTTATGAGCATACTGCTGTTCGCAAGTTGATAGCACTGTTACTATATTGTGCACTGTGTAGTTATGAGCATACGGCTGTTCGCAAGTTGATAGCACTGTTACTATGCTGTGCACTGTGTAGCTATGAGTATACGGTTGTTCGCAAGTTGATAGCAGTGTTACCATGCTGTGCACTGTGTAGATATGAGCATACGGTTGATCGCAAGTAGATAGCACTGTTACTATGCTGTGCACTGTGTAGCTTTGAGCAAACGGTTTTTCGTAAGTTAATAGCACTGATACTGTGCTGTGCACTGTGTAGCTATGAGCAGACGGCTTTTCGCAAGTTGTAGCACTGTTACTATGCTGTGCACTGTGTAGCTATGAGCATACGGCTTTTCGCAAGTTGTTCCCACTGCTACTATATTGTGCACTGTGTAGGTATGAACATACGGCGTTTCGCAAGTTGATAGCACTGCTACTATATTGTGCACTGTGTAGCTATGAGCAGACGGCTTTTCGCAAATTGTAGCACTGTTACTATGCTGTGCACTGTGTAGCTATGAGTATACGGTTGTTCGCAAGTTGATAGCACTGTTTCTATGCTGTGCACTGTGTAGCTTTGAGCATACGGTTGCTAGGAAGATGATAGCACTGTTTCTATGCTGTGCACTGTGTAGCTTTGAGCATACGGTTGTTGGGAAGATGATAGCACTGTTACTATGCTGTGCACTGTGTAGCTTTGAGCATACGGTTGTTCGCAAGTAGATAGCACTGTTACTATGCTGTGCACTGTGTAGCTTTGAGCAAACGGTTTTTCGTAAGTTAATAGCACTGTTACTGTGCTGTGCACTGTGTAGCTATGAGCAGACGGCTTTTCGCATGTGGTAGCACTGTTACTATGCTGTGCACTGTGTAGCTATGAGCATACGATTGTTCGCAAGTTGATAGCACTCTTACTATGCTGTGCAATGTGTAGCTTTGAGCAAACGGTTGTTCGTAAGTTAATAGCACTGTTACTGTGCTGTGCACTGTGTAGCTATGAGCAGACGGCTTTTCGCAAGTTGTAGCACTGTTACTATGCTGTGCAGTGTGTAGCTATGAGCAAACGGTTGTTCGTAAGTTAATAGCACTGTTACTGTGCTGTGCACTGTGTAGCTATGAGCAGACGGCTTTTCGCAAGTTGTAGCACTGTTACTATGCTGTGCACTGTGTAGCTATGAGCATACGTCTTTTCGCAAGTTGATAGCACTGCTACTATATTGTGTACTGTGTAGCTATGAGCATACGGCTTTTCGCAAGTTGTTAGCACTGCTACTATATTGTGCACTCTGTATCTATGAGCAGACGGCTTTTCGAAAGTTGATAGCACTGTTACTATACTGTGCACTGTCTTACTATGAGCATACGGATGTTCGCAAGTTGATAGAACTGTTACTATATTGTGCACTGTGTACTTATGAGCATACGGCTGTTCGCAAGTTGATAGCACTGTTACTATATTGTGCACTGTGTAGTTATGAGCATACGGCTATTCGCAAGTAGGTAGCACTGTTACTATGCTGTGCACTGTGTAGCTATGAGCATACGGTTGTTCGCAAGTTGATAGCACTGTTACTATGCTGTGCACTGTGTAGCTATGAGGATACGGCTGTTCGCAAGTTGATAGAACTGTTACTATATTGTGCACTGTGTAGTTATGAGCATACTGCTGTTCGCAAGTTGATAGCACTGTTACTATATTGTGCACTGTGTAGTTATGAGCATACGGCTGTTCGCAAGTTGATAGCACTGTTACTATGCTGTGCACTGTGTAGCTATGAGTATACGGTTGTTCGCAAGTTGATAGTACTGTTACCATGCTGTGCACTGTGTAGCTTTGAGCATACTGTTGTTCGCAAGTTGATAGCACTGTTACTATATTGTGCACTGTGTAGCTATGAGTAGACGGCTTTTCGGAAGTTGTAGCACTGTTACTATGCTGTGCACTGTGTAGCTATGAGCATACGGTAGTTCGCAAGTTGACAGCACTGTTACTATGCTGTGCACTGTGTAGCTATGAGTATACGGTTGTTCGCAAGTTGATAGCACTGTTACCATGCTGTGCACTGTGTAGCTTTGAGCATACGGTTGTTCGCAAGTTGATAGCACTGTTACTATATTGTGCACTGTGTAGCTATGAGTAGACGGCTTTTCGGAAGTTGTACCACTGTTACTGTGCTGTGCACAGTGTAGCTATGAGCCTACGGTTGTTCGCAAATTGACAGCACTGTTACTATGCTGTGCACTGTGTAGCTATGAGTATACGGCTTTTCGGAAGTTGTACCACTGTTACTATGCTGTGCACTGTGTAGATATGAGCATACGGTTGATCGCAAGTTGATAGCCTTGTTACTATATTGTGCACTGTGTAGCTATGAGTAGACGGCTTTTCGGAAGTTGTACCACTGTTACTATGCTGTGCACTGTGTAGCTATGAGCTTACGGTTGTTCGCAAGTTGACAGCACTGTTACTATGCTGTGCACTGTGTAGCTATGAGTATACGGTTGTTCGGAAGTTGACAGCACTGTTACTATGCTGTACACTGTGTAGCTATGAGCATATGGTTGTTCGCAAGTTGATAGCACTGTTACTATGCTGTGCACTGTGTAGCTATGAGCAGACGGCTTTTCACAAGTTGATAGCACTGTTACTATATTGTGCACTCTGTATCTATGAGCAGACGGCTTTTCGCAATTTGATAGCACTGTTACTATGCCGTGCACTGTGTAGCTATGAGCATACGGCTGTTCGCAAGTTGATAGCACTGTTACTATATTGTGCACTGTGCAGCCATGAGCAGACGGCTTTTCGCAAGTTGTAGCACTGTTACTATGCTGTGCACTGTGTAGCTATGAGCATACGGTTGTTCGGAAGATGATAGCACTGTTACTATGCTGTGCACTGTGTAGCTTTGAGCATACGGTTGTTCGCAAGTAGATAGCACTGTTACTATGCTGTGCACTGTGTAGCTTTGAGCAAACGGTTGTTCGTAAGTTAATAGCACTGATACTGTGCTGTGCACTGTGTAGCTATGAGCAGACGGCTTTTCGCAAGTTGTAGCACTCTTACTATGCTGTGCACTGTGTAGCTATGAGCAAACGGTTGTTCGTAAGTTAATAGCACTGTTACTGTGCTGTGCACTGTGTAGCTATGAGCAGACGGCTTTTCGCAAGTTGTAGCACTGTTACTATGCTGTGCACTGTGTAGATATGAGCATACGGTTGATCGCAAGTTGATAGCCTTGTTACTATATTGTGCACTGTGTAGCTATGAGTAGACGGCTTTTCGGAAGTTGTACCACTGTTACTATGCTGTGCACTGTGTAGCTATGAGCTTACGGTTGTTCGCAAGTTGACAGCACTGTTACTATGCTGTGCACTGTGTAGCTATGAGTATACGGTTGTTCGGAAGTTGACAGCACTGTTACTATGCTGTACACTGTGTAGCTATGAGCATATGGTTGTTCGCAAGTTGATAGCACTGTTACTATGCTGTGCACTGTGTAGCTATGAGCAGACGGCTTTTCACAAGTTGATAGCACTGTTACTATATTGTGCACTCTGTATCTATGAGCAGACGGCTTTTCGCAATTTGATAGCACTGTTACTATGCCGTGCACTGTGTAGCTATGAGCATACGGCTGTTCGCAAGTTGATAGCACTGTTACTATATTGTGCACTGTGCAGCCATGAGCAGACGGCTTTTCGCAAGTTGTAGCACTGTTACTATGCTGTGCACTGTGTAGCTATGAGCATACGGTTGTTCGGAAGATGATAGCACTGTTACTATGCTGTGCACTGTGTAGCTTTGAGCATACGGTTGTTCGCAAGTAGATAGCACTGTTACTATGCTGTGCACTGTGTAGCTTTGAGCAAACGGTTGTTCGTAAGTTAATAGCACTGATACTGTGCTGTGCACTGTGTAGCTATGAGCAGACGGCTTTTCGCAAGTTGTAGCACTCTTACTATGCTGTGCACTGTGTAGCTATGAGCAAACGGTTGTTCGTAAGTTAATAGCACTGTTACTGTGCTGTGCACTGTGTAGCTATGAGCAGACGGCTTTTCGCAAGTTGTAGCACTGTTACTATGCTGTGCACTGTGTAGCTATGAGCATACGGCTTTTCGCAAGTTGATAGCACTGCTACTATATTGTGTACTGTGTAGCTATGAGCATACGGCTTTTCGCAAGTTGTTAGCACTGCTACTATATTGTGCACTCTGTATCTATGAGCAGACGGCTTTTCGAAAGTTGATAGCACTGTTACTATACTGTGCACTGTCTTACTATGAGCATACGGCTGTTCGCAAGTTGATAGCACTGTTACTATATTGTGCACTGTGTAGTTATGAGCATACGGTTGTTCGCAAGTTGATAGCACTGTTACCATGCTGTGCACTGTGTAGGTTTGAGCATACGGTTGTTCGCAAGTTGATAGCACTGTTACTATGCTGTGCACTGTGTAGCTATGAGCATACGGCTTTTCGCAAGTTGATAGCACTGCTACAATATTGTGTACTGTGTAGCTATGAGCATACGGCTTTTCGCAAGTTGTTAGCACTGCTACTATATTGTGCACTCTCTATCTATGAGCAGACGGCTTTTCGAAAGTTGATAGCACTGTTACTATACTGTGCACTGTCTTACTATGAGCATACGGATGTTAGCAAGTTGATAGAACTGTTACTATATTGTGCACTGTGTACTTATGAGCATACGGCTGTTCGCAAGTTGATAGCACTGTTACTATATTGTGCACTGTGTAGTTATGAGCATACGGCTATTCGCAAGTAGGTAGCACTGTTACTATGCTGTGCACTGTGTAGCTATGAGCATACGGTTGTTCGCAAGTTGATAGCACTGTTACTATGCTGTGCACTGTGTAGCTATGAGGATTCGGCTGTTCGCAAGTTGATAGAACTGTTACTATATTGTGCACTGTGTAGTTATGAGCATACTGCTGTTCGCAAGTTGATAGCACTGTTACTATATTGTGCACTGTGTAGTTATGAGCATACGGCTGTTCGCAAGTTGATAGCACTGTTACTATGCTGTGCACTGTGTAGCTATGAGTATACGGTTGTTCGCAAGTTGATAGTACTGTTACCATGCTGTGCACTGTGTAGCTTTGAGCATACTGTTGTTCGCAAGTTGATAGCACTGTTACTATATTGTGCACTGTGTAGCTATGAGTAGACGGCTTTTCGGAAATTGTAGCACTGTTACTATGCTGTGCACTGTGTAGCTATGAGCATACGGTAGTTCGCAAGTTGACAGCACTGTTACTATGCTGTGCACTGTGTAGCTATGAGTATACGGTTGTTCGCAAGTTGATAGCATTGTTACCATGCTGTGCACTGTGTAGCTTTGAGCATACGGTTGTTCGCAAGTTGATAGCACTGTTACTATATTGTGCACTGTGTAGCTATGAGTAGACGGCTTTTCGGAAGTTGTACCACTGTTACTGTGCTGTGCACAGTGTAGCTATGAGCCTACGGTTGTTCGCAAATTGACAGCACTGTTACTATGCTGTGCACTGTGTAGCTATGAGTATACGGTTGTTCGCAAGTTGATAGCAGTGTTACCATGCTGTGCACTGTGTAGATATGAGCATATGGTTGTTCGCAAGTTGATAGCACTGTTACTATGCCGTGCACTGTGTAGTTATGAGCATACGGCTGTTCGCAAGTTGATAGCACTGTTACTATGCTGTGCACTGTGTAGCTATGAGCATACGGTTGTTCGCAAGTTGATAGCACTGTTACTATGCTGTGCACTGTGTAGCTATGAGCATATGGTTGTTCGCAAGTTGATAGCACTGTTACTATATTGTGCACTCTGTATCTATGAGCAGACGGCTTTTCGCAATTTGACAGCACTGTTACTATGCCGTGCACTGTGTAGCTATGAGCATACGGCTGTTCGCAAGTTGATAGCACTGTTACTATATTGTGCACTGTGCAGCTTTGAGCAAACGGTTGTTCGTAAGTTAATAGCACTGATACTGTGCTGTGCACTGTGTAGCTATGAGCAGACGGCTTTTCGCAAGTTGTAGCACTCTTACTATGCTGTGCACTGTGTAGCTATGAGCAAACGGTTGTTCGTAAGTTAATAGCACTGTTACTGTGCTGTGCACTGTGTAGCTATGAGCAGACGGCTTTTCGCAAGTTGTAGCACTGTTACTATGCTGTGCACTGTGTAGATATGAGCATACGGTTGATCGCAAGTTGATAGCCTTGTTACTATATTGTGCACTGTGTAGCTATGAGTAGACGGCTTTTCGGAAGTTGTACCACTGTTACTATGCTGTGCACTGTGTAGCTATGAGCTTACGGTTGTTCGCAAGTTGACAGCACTGTTACTATGCTGTGCACTGTGTAGCTATGAGTATACGGTTGTTCGGAAGTTGACAGCACTGTTACTATGCTGTACACTGTGTAGCTATGAGCATATGGTTGTTCGCAAGTTGATAGCACTGTTACTATGCTGTGCACTGTGTAGCTATGAGCAGACGGCTTTTCACAAGTTGATAGCACTGTTACTATATTGTGCACTCTGTATCTATGAGCAGACGGCTTTTCGCAATTTGATAGCACTGTTACTATGCCGTGCACTGTGTAGCTATGAGCATACGGCTGTTCGCAAGTTGATAGCACTGTTACTATATTGTGCACTGTGCAGCCATGAGCAGACGGCTTTTCGCAAGTTGTAGCACTGTTACTATGCTGTGCACTGTGTAGCTATGAGCATACGGTTGTTCGGAAGATGATAGCACTGTTACTATGCTGTGCACTGTGTAGCTTTGAGCATACGGTTGTTCGCAAGTAGATAGCACTGTTACTATGCTGTGCACTGTGTAGCTTTGAGCAAACGGTTGTTCGTAAGTTAATAGCACTGATACTGTGCTGTGCACTGTGTAGCTATGAGCAGACGGCTTTTCGCAAGTTGTAGCACTCTTACTATGCTGTGCACTGTGTAGCTATGAGCAAACGGTTGTTCGTAAGTAAATAGCACTGTTACTGTGCTGTGCACTGTGTAGCTATGAGCAGACGGCTTTTCGCAAGTTGTAGCACTGTTACTATGCTGTGCACTGTGTAGCTATGAGCATACGGCTTTTCGCAAGTTGATAGCACTGCTACTATATTGTGTACTGTGTAGCTATGAGCATACGGCTTTTCGCAAGTTGTTAGCACTGCTACTATATTGTGCACTCTGTATCTATGAGCAGACGGCTTTTCGAAAGTTGATAGCACTGTTACTATACTGTGCACTGTCTTACTATGAGCATACGGCTGTTCGCAAGTTGATAGCACTGTTACTATATTGTGCACTGTGTAGTTATGAGCATACGGTTGTTCGCAAGTTGATAGCACTGTTACCATGCTGTGCACTGTGTAGGTTTGAGCATACGGTTGTTCGCAAGTTGATAGCACTGTTACTATGCTGTGCACTGTGTAGCTATGAGCATACGGCTTTTCGCAAGTTGATAGCACTGCTACAATATTGTGTACTGTGTAGCTATGAGCATACGGCTTTTCGCAAGTTGTTAGCACTGCTACTATATTGTGCACTCTCTATCTATGAGCAGACGGCTTTTCGAAAGTTGATAGCACTGTTACTATACTGTGCACTGTCTTACTATGAGCATACGGATGTTAGCAAGTTGATAGAACTGTTACTATATTGTGCACTGTGTACTTATGAGCATACGGCTGTTCGCAAGTTGATAGCACTGTTACTATATTGTGCACTGTGTAGTTATGAGCATACGGCTATTCGCAAGTAGGTAGCACTGTTACTATGCTGTGCACTGTGTAGCTATGAGCATACGGTTGTTCGCAAGTTGATAGCACTGTTACTATGCTGTGCACTGTGTAGCTATGAGGATTCGGCTGTTCGCAAGTTGATAGAACTGTTACTATATTGTGCACTGTGTAGTTATGAGCATACTGCTGTTCGCAAGTTGATAGCACTGTTACTATATTGTGCACTGTGTAGTTATGAGCATACGGCTGTTCGCAAGTTGATAGCACTGTTACTATGCTGTGCACTGTGTAGCTATGAGTATACGGTTGTTCGCAAGTTGATAGTACTGTTACCATGCTGTGCACTGTGTAGCTTTGAGCATACTGTTGTTCGCAAGTTGATAGCACTGTTACTATATTGTGCACTGTGTAGCTATGAGTAGACGGCTTTTCGGAAATTGTAGCACTGTTACTATGCTGTGCACTGTGTAGCTATGAGCATACGGTAGTTCGCAAGTTGACAGCACTGTTACTATGCTGTGCACTGTGTAGCTATGAGTATACGGTTGTTCGCAAGTTGATAGCATTGTTACCATGCTGTGCACTGTGTAGCTTTGAGCATACGGTTGTTCGCAAGTTGATAGCACTGTTACTATATTGTGCACTGTGTAGCTATGAGTAGACGGCTTTTCGGAAGTTGTACCACTGTTACTGTGCTGTGCACAGTGTAGCTATGAGCCTACGGTTGTTCGCAAATTGACAGCACTGTTACTATGCTGTGCACTGTGTAGCTATGAGTATACGGTTGTTCGCAAGTTGATAGCAGTGTTACCATGCTGTGCACTGTGTAGATATGAGCATATGGTTGTTCGCAAGTTGATAGCACTGTTACTATGCCGTGCACTGTGTAGTTATGAGCATACGGCTGTTCGCAAGTTGATAGCACTGTTACTATGCTGTGCACTGTGTAGCTATGAGCATACGGTTGTTCGCAAGTTGATAGCACTGTTACTATGCTGTGCACTGTGTAGCTATGAGCATATGGTTGTTCGCAAGTTGATAGCACTGTTACTATATTGTGCACTCTGTATCTATGAGCAGACGGCTTTTCGCAATTTGACAGCACTGTTACTATGCCGTGCACTGTGTAGCTATGAGCATACGGCTGTTCGCAAGTTGATAGCACTGTTACTATATTGTGCACTGTGCAGCCATGAGCAGACGGCTTTTCGCAAGTTGTAGCACTGTTACTATGCTTTGCACTGTGTTGCTATGAGCATACGGTTGTTCGGAAGATGATAGCACTGTTACTATGCTGTGCACTGTGTAGCTTTGAGCAAACGGTTTTTCGTAAGTTAATAGCACTGTTACTGTGCTGTGCACTGTGTAGCTATGAGCAGACGGCTTTTAGCAAGTTGTAGCACGGTTACTATGCTGTGCACTGTGTAGCTATGAGCATACGGCTTTTCGCAAGTTGTTCCCACTGCTACTATATTGTGCACTGTGTAGGTATGAACATACGGCTTTTCGCAAGTTGATAGCACTGCTACTATATTGTGCACTGTGTAGCTATGAGCAGACGGCTTTTCGCAAGTTGTAGCACTGTTACTATGCTGTGCACTGTGTAGCTATGAGTATACGGTTGTTCGCAAGTTGATAGCACTGTTTCTATGCTGTGCACTGTGTAGCTTTGAGCATACGGTTGTTAGGAAGATGATAGCACTGTTTCTATGCTGTGCACTGTGTAGCTTTGAGCATACGGTTGTTGGGAAGATGATAGCACTGTTACTATGCTGTGCACTGTGTAGCTTTGAGCATACGGTTGTTCGCAAGTAGATAGCACTGTTACTATGCTGTGCACTGTGTAGCTTTGAGCAAACGGTTTTTCGTAAGTTAATAGCACTGTTACTGTGCTGTGCACTGTGTAGCTATGAGCAGACGGCTTTTCGCATGTTGTAGCACTGTTACTATGCTGTGCACTGTGTAGCTATGAGCATACGATTGTTCGCAAGTTGATAGCACTCTTACTATGCTGTGCAATGTGTAGCTTTGAGCAAACGGTTGTTCGTAAGTTAATAGCACTGATACTGTGCTGTGCACTGTGTAGCTATGAGCAGACGGCTTTTCGCAAGTTGTAGCACTGTTACTATGCTGTGCACTCTGTAGCTATGAGCAAACGGTTGTTCGTAAGTTAATAGCACTGTTACTGTGCTGTGCACTGTGTAGTTATGAGCAGACGGCTTTTAGCAAGTTGTAGCACTGTTACTATGCTGTGCACTGTGTAGCTATGAGCATACGGCTTTTGGCAAGTTGTTCCCACTGCTACTATATTGTGCACTGTGTAGGTATGAACATACGGCTTTTCGCAAGTTGATAGCACTGCTACTATATTGTGCACTGTGTAGCTATGAGCAGACGGCTTTTCGCAAGTTGTAGCACTGTTACTATGCTGTGCACTGTGTAGCTATGAGTATACGGTTGTTCGCAAGTTGATAGCACTGTTTCTATGCTGTGCACTGTGTAGCTTTGAGCATACGGTTGTTAGGAAGATGATAGCACTGTTTCTATGCTGTGCACTGTGTAGCTTTGAGCATACGGTTGTTGGGAAGATGATAGCACTGTTACTATGCTGTGCACTGTGTAGCTTTGAGCATACGGTTGTTCGCAAGTAGATAGCACTGTTACTATGCTGTGCACTGTGTAGCTTTGAGCAAACGGTTTTTCGTAAGTTAATAGCACTGTTACTGTGCTGTGCACTGTGTAGCTATGAGCAGACGGCTTTTCGCATGTTGTAGCACTGTTACTATGCTGTGCACTGTGTAGCTATGAGCATACGGTTGTTCGCAAGTTGACAGCACTGTTACTATGCTGTGCACTGTGTAGCTATGAGTATACGGTTGTTCGGAAGTTGACAGCACTGTTACTATGCTGTGCACTGTGTAGCTATGAGCATAAGGTTGTTCGTAAGTTGATAGCACTGTTACCATGCTGTGCACTGTGTAGCTATGAGCAGACGGCTTTTCACAAGTTGATAGCACTGTTACTATATTGTGCACTCTGTATCTATGAGCAGACGGCTTTTCGCAATTTGATAGCACTGTTACTATGCCGTGCACTGTGTAGCTATGAGCATACGGCTGTTCGCAAGTTGATAGCACTGTTACTATATTGTGCACTGTGCAGCCATGAGCAGACGGCTTTTCGCAAGTTGTAGCACTGTTACTATGCTGTGCACTGTGTAGCTATGAGCATACGGTTGTTCGGAAGATGATAGCACTGTTACTATGCTGTGCACTGTGTAGCTTTGAGCATACGATTGTTCGCAAGTAGATAGCACTGTTACTATGCTGTGCACTGTGTAGCTTTGAGCAAACGGTTTTTCGTAAGTTAATAGCACTGTTACTGTGCTGTGCACTGTGTAGCTATGAGCAGACGGCTTTTCGCATGTTGTAGCACTGTTACTATGCTGTGCACTGTGTAGCTATGAGCATACGATTGTTCGCAAGTTGATAGCACTCTTACTATGCTGTGCAATGTGTAGCTTTGAGCAAACGGTTGTTCGTAAGTTAATAGCACTGATACTGTGCTGTGCACTGTGTAGCTATGAGCAGACGGCTTTTCGCAAGTTGTAGCACTGTTACTATGCTGTGCACTGTGTAGCTATGAGCAAACGGTTGTTCGTAAGTTAATAGCACTGTTACTGTGCTGTGCACTGTGTAGCTATGAGCAGACGGCTTTTCGCAAGTTGTAGCACTGTTACTATGCTGTGCACTGTGTAGCTATGAGCATACGGCTTTTCGCAAGTTGATAGCACTGCTACTATATTGTGTACTGTGTAGCTATGAGCATACGGCTTTTCGCAAGTTGTTAGCACTGCTACTATATTGTGCACTCTGTATCTATGAGCAGACGGCTTTTCGAAAGTTGATAGCACTGTTACTATACTGTGCACTGTCTTACTATGAGCATACGGATGTTCGCAAGTTGATAGAACTGTTACTATATTGTGCACTGTGTACTTATGAGCATACGGCTGTTCGCAAGTTGATAGCACTGTTACTATATTGTGCACTGTGTAGTTATGAGCATACGGCTATTCGCAAGTAGGTAGCACTGTTACTATGCTGTGCACTGTGTAGCTATGAGCATACGGTTGTTCGCAAGTTGATAGCACTGTTACTATGCTGTGCACTGTGTAGCTATGAGGATACGGCTGTTCGCAAGTTGATAGAACTGTTACTATATTGTGCACTGTGTAGTTATGAGCATACTCTTGTGCGCAAGTTGATAGCACTGTTACTATATTGTGCACTGTGTAGTTATGAGCATACGGCTGTTCGCAAGTTGATAGCACTGTTACTATGCTGTGCACTTTGTAGCTATGAGCATATGGTTGTTCGCAAGTTGATAGCACTGTTACTATGCCGTGCACTGTGTAGTTATGAGCATACGGCTGTTCGCAAGTTGATAGCACTGTTACTATGCTGTGCACTGTGTAGCTATGAGCATACGGTTGTTCGCAAGTTGATAGCACTGTTACTATGCTGTGCACTGTGTAGCTATGAGCATATGGTTGTTCGCAAGTTGATAGCACTGTTACTATATTGTGCACTCTGTATCTATGAGCAGACGGCTTTTCGCAATTTGACAGCACTGTTACTATGCCGTGCACTGTGTAGCTATGAGCATACGGCTGTTCGCAAGTTGATAGCACTGTTACTATATTGTGCACTGTGCAGCCATGAGCAGACGGCTTTTCGCAAGTTGTAGCACTGTTACTATGCTGTGCACTGTGTAGCTATGAGCATACGGTTGTTCGGAAGATGATAGCACTGTTACTATAGTGTGCACTGTGTAGCTTTGAGCATACGGTTGTTCGCAAGTAGATAGCACTGTTACTATGCTGTGCACTGTGTAGCTTTGAGCAAACGGTTTTTCGTAAGTTAATAACACTGTTACTGTGCTGTGCACTGTGTAGCTATGAGCAGACGGCTTTTAGCAAGTTGTAGCACTGTTACTATGCTGTGCACTGTGTAGCTATGAGCATACGGCTTTTCGCAAGTTGTTCCCACTGCTACTATATTGTGCACTGTGTAGGTATGAACATACGGCTTTTCGCAAGTTGATAGCACTGCTACTATATTGTGCACTGTGTAGCTATGAGCAGACGGCTTTTCGCAAGTTGTAGCACTGTTACTATGCTGTGCACTGTGTAGCTATGAGCATACGGTTGTTCACAAGTTGATAGCACTGTTTCTATGCTGTGCACTGTGCAGCTTTGTGCATACGGTTGTTCGCAAGTTGATAGCACTGTTTCTATGCTGTGCACTGTGTAGCTTTGAGCATACGGTTGTTAGGAAGATGATAGCACTGTTTCTATGCTGTGCACTGTGTAGCTTTGAGCATACGGTTGTTGGGAAGATGATAGCACTGTTACTATGCTGTGCACTGTGTAGCTTTGAGCATACGGTTGTTCGCAAGTAGATAGCACTGTTACTATGCTGTGCACTGTGTAGCTTTGAGCAAACGGTTTTTCGTAAGTTAATAGCACTGTTACTGTGCTGTGCACTGTGTAGCTATGAGCAGACGGCTTTTCGCATGTTGTAGCACTGTTACTATGCTGTGCACTGTGTAGCTATGAGCATACGATTGTTCGCAAGTTGATAGCACTCTTACTATGCTGTGCAATGTGTAGCTTTGAGCAAACGGTTGTTCGTAAGTTAATAGCACTGATACTGTGCTGTGCACTGTGTAGCTATGAGCAGACGGCTTTTCGCAAGTTGTAGCACTGTTACTATGCTGTGCACTGTGTAGCTATGAGCAAACGGTTGTTCGTAAGTTAATAGCACTGTTACTGTGCTGTGCACTGTGTAGTTATGAGCAGACGGCTTTTAGCAAGTTGTAGCACTGTTACTATGCTGTGCACTGTGTAGCTATGAGCATACGGCTTTTGGCAAGTTGTTCCCACTGCTACTATATTGTGCACTGTGTAGGTATGAACATACGGCTTTTCGCAAGTTGATAGCACTGCTACTATATTGTGCACTGTGTAGCTATGAGCAGACGGCTTTTCGCAAGTTGTAGCACTGTTACTATGCTGTGCACTGTGTAGCTATGAGTATACGGTTGTTCGCAAGTTGATAGCACTGTTTCTATGCTGTGCACTGTGTAGCTTTGAGCATACGGTTGTTAGGAAGATGATAGCACTGTTTCTATGCTGTGCACTGTGTAGCTTTGAGCATACGGTTGTTGGGAAGATGATAGCACTGTTACTATGCTGTGCACTGTGTAGCTTTGAGCATACGGTTGTTCGCAAGTAGATAGCACTGTTACTATGCTGTGCACTGTGTAGCTTTGAGCAAACGGTTTTTCGTAAGTTAATAGCACTGTTACTGTGCTGTGCACTGTGTAGCTATGAGCAGACGGCTTTTCGCATGTTGTAGCACTGTTACTATGCTGTGCACTGTGTAGCTATGAGCATACGGTTGTTCGCAAGTTGACAGCACTGTTACTATGCTGTGCACTGTGTAGCTATGAGTATACGGTTGTTCGGAAGTTGACAGCACTGTTACTATGCTGTGCACTGTGTAGCTATGAACATAAGGTTGTTCGTAAGTTGATAGCACTGTTACTATGCTGTGCACTGTGTAGCTATGAGCAGACGGCTTTTCACAAGTTGATAGCACTGTTACTATATTGTGCACTCTGTATCTATGAGCAGACGGCTTTTCGCAATTTGATAGCACTGTTACTATGCCGTGCACTGTGTAGCTATGAGCATACGGCTGTTCGCAAGTTGATAGCACTGTTACTATATTGTGCACTGTGCAGCCATGAGCAGACGGCTTTTCGCAAGTTGTAGCACTGTTACTATGCTGTGCACTGTGTAGCTATGAGCATACGGTTGTTCGGAAGATGATAGCACTGTTACTATGCTGTGCACTGTGTAGCTTTGAGCATACGATTGTTCGCAAGTAGATAGCACTGTTACTATGCTGTGCACTGTGTAGCTTTGAGCAAACGGTTTTTCGTAAGTTAATAGCACTGTTACTGTGCTGTGCACTGTGTAGCTATGAGCAGACGGCTTTTCGCATGTTGTAGCACTGTTACTATGCTGTGCACTGTGTAGCTATGAGCATACGATTGTTCGCAAGTTGATAGCACTCTTACTATGCTGTGCAATGTGTAGCTTTGAGCAAACGGTTGTTCGTAAGTTAATAGCACTGATACTGTGCTGTGCACTGTGTAGCTATGAGCAGACGGCTTTTCGCAAGTTGTAGCACTGTTACTATGCTGTGCACTGTGTAGCTATGAGCATACGGTTGTTCGGAAGATGATAGCACTGTTACTATGCTGTGCACTGCGTAGCTTTGAGCATACGATTGTTCGCAAGTAGATAGCACTGTTACTATGCTGTGCACTGTGTAGCTTTGAGCAAACGGTTTTTCGTAAGTTAATAGCACTGTTACTGTGCTGTGCACTGTGTAGCTATGAGCAGACGGCTTTTAGCAAGTTGTAGCACTGTTACTATGCTGTGCACTGTGTAGCTATGAGCAGACGGCTTTTCGCATGTTGTAGCACTGTTACTATGCTGTGCACTGTGTAGCTATGAGCATACGATTGTTCGCAAGTTGATAGCACTCTTACTATGCTGTGCAATGTGTAGCTTTGAGCAAACGGTTGTTCGTAAGTTAATAGCACTGATACTGTGCTGTGCACTGTGTAGCTATGAGCAGACGGCTTTTCGCAAGTTGTAGCACTGTTACTATGCTGTGCACTGTGTAGCTATGAGCAAACGGTTGTTCGTAAGTTAATAGCACTGTTACTGTGCTGTGCACTGTGTAGCTATGAGCAGACGGCTTTTCGCAAGTTGTAGCACTGTTACTATGCTGTGCACTGTGTAGCTATGAGCATACGGCTTTTCGCAAGTTGATAGCACTGCTACTATATTGTGTACTGTGTAGCTATGAGCATACGGCTTTTCGCAAGTTGTTAGCACTGCTACTATATTGTGCACTCTGTATCTATGAGCAGACGGCTTTTCGAAAGTTGATAGCACTGTTACTATACTGTGCACTGTCTTACTATGAGCATACGGATGTTCGCAAGTTGATAGAACTGTTACTATATTGTGCACTGTGTACTTATGAGCATACGGCTGTTCGCAAGTTGATAGCACTGTTACTATATTGTGCACTGTGTAGTTATGAGCATACGGCTATTCGCAAGTAGGTAGCACTGTTACTATGCTGTGCACTGTGTAGCTATGAGCATACGGTTGTTCGCAAGTTGATAGCACTGTTACTATGCTGTGCACTGTGTAGCTATGAGGATACGGCTGTTCGCAAGTTGATAGAACTGTTACTATATTGTGCACTGTGTAGTTATGAGCATACTCTTGTGCGCAAGTTGATAGCACTGTTACTATATTGTGCACTGTGTAGTTATGAGCATACGGCTGTTCGCAAGTTGATAGCACTGTTACTATGCTGTGCACTTTGTAGCTATGAGCATATGGTTGTTCGCAAGTTGATAGCACTGTTACTATGCCGTGCACTGTGTAGTTATGAGCATACGGCTGTTCGCAAGTTGATAGCACTGTTACTATGCTGTGCACTGTGTAGCTATGAGCATACGGTTGTTCGCAAGTTGATAGCACTGTTACTATGCTGTGCACTGTGTAGCTATGAGCATATGGTTGTTCGCAAGTTGATAGCACTGTTACTATATTGTGCACTCTGTATCTATGAGCAGACGGCTTTTCGCAATTTGACAGCACTGTTACTATGCCGTGCACTGTGTAGCTATGAGCATACGGCTGTTCGCAAGTTGATAGCACTGTTACTATATTGTGCACTGTGCAGCCATGAGCAGACGGCTTTTCGCAAGTTGTAGCACTGTTACTATGCTGTGCACTGTGTAGCTATGAGCATACGGTTGTTCGGAAGATGATAGCACTGTTACTATAGTGTGCACTGTGTAGCTTTGAGCATACGGTTGTTCGCAAGTAGATAGCACTGTTACTATGCTGTGCACTGTGTAGCTTTGAGCAAACGGTTTTTCGTAAGTTAATAGCACTGTTACTGTGCTGTGCACTGTGTAGCTATGAGCAGACGGCTTTTAGCAAGTTGTAGCACTGTTACTATGCTGTGCACTGTGTAGCTATGAGCATACGGCTTTTCGCAAGTTGTTCCCACTGCTACTATATTGTGCACTGTGTAGGTATGAACATACGGCTTTTCGCAAGTTGATAGCACTGCTACTATATTGTGCACTGTGTAGCTATGAGCAGACGGCTTTTCGCAAGTTGTAGCACTGTTACTATGCTGTGCACTGTGTAGCTATGAGCATACGGTTGTTCACAAGTTGATAGCACTGTTTCTATGCTGTGCACTGTGCAGCTTTGTGCATACGGTTGTTAGGAAGATGATAGCACTGTTTCTATGCTGTGCACTGTGTAGCTTTGAGCATACGGTTGTTGGGAAGATGATAGCACTGTTACTATGCTGTGCACTGTGTAGCTTTGAGCATACGGTTGTTCGCAAGTAGATAGCACTGTTACTATGCTGTGCACTGTGTAGCTATGAGGATACGGCTGTTCGCAAGTTGATAGAACTGTTACTATATTGTGCACTGTGTAGTTATGAGCATACTGCTGTGCGCAAGTTGATAGCACTGTTACTATATTGTGCACTGTGTAGTTATGAGCATACGGCTGTTCGCAAGTTGATAGCACTGTTACTATGCTGTGCACTGTGTAGCTATGAGCATACGGTTGTTCGCAAGTTGATAGCACTGTTACTATGCTGTGCACTGTGTAGCTATGAGGATACGGCTGTTCGCAAGTTGATAGAACTGTTACTATATTGTGCACTGTGTAGTTATGAGCATACTGCTGTGCGCAAGTTGATAGCACTGTTACTATATTGTGCACTGTGTAGTTATGAGCATACGGCTGTTCGCAAGTTGATAGCACTGTTACTATGCTGTGCACTGTGTAGCTATGAGCATATGGTTGTTCGCAAGTTGATAGCACTGTTACTATGCCGTGCACTGTATATGTTATGAGCATACGGCTGTTCGCAAGTTGATAGCACTGTTACTATGCTGTGCACTGTGTAGCTATGAGCATACGGTTGTTCGCAAGTTGATAGCACTGTTACTATGCTGTGCACTGTGTAGCTATGAGCATATGGTTGTTCGCAAGTTGATAGCACTGTTACTATATTGTGCACTCTGTATCTATGAGCAGACGGCTTTTCGCAATTTGACAGCACTGTTACTATGCCGTGCACTGTGTAGCTATGAGCATACGGCTGTTCGCAAGTTGATAGCACTGTTACTATATTGTGCACTGTGCAGCCATGAGCAGACGGCTTTTCGCAAGTTGTAGCACTGTTACTATGCTCTGCACTGTGTAGCTATGAGCATACGGTTGTTCGGAAGATGATAGCACTGTTACTATAGTGTGCACTGTGTAGCTTTGAGCATACGGTTGTTCGCAAGTAGATAGCACTGTTACTATGCTGTGCACTGTGTAGCTTTGAGCAAAAGGTTTTTCGTAAGTTAATAGCACTGTTACTGTGCTGTGCACTGTGTAGCTATGAGCAGACGGCTTTTAGCAAGTTGTAGCACTGTTACTATGCTGTGCACTGTGTAGCTATGAGCATACGGCTTTTCGCAAGTTGTTCCCACTGCTACTATATTGTGCACTGTGTAGGTATGAACATACGGCTTTTCGCAAGTTGATAGCACTGCTACTATATTGTGCACTGTGTAGCTATGAGCAGACGGCTTTTCGCAAGTTGTAGCACTGTTACTATGCTGTGCACTGTGTAGCTATGAGCATACGGTTGTTCACAAGTTGATAGCACTGTTTCTATGCTGTGCACTGTGCAGCTTTGTGCATACGGTTGTTAGGAAGATGATAGCACTGTTTCTATGCTGTGCACTGTGTAGCTTTGAGCATACGGTTGTTGGGAAGATGATAGCACTGTTACTATGCTGTGCACTGTGTAGCTTTGCGCATACGGTTGTTCGCAAGTAGATAGCACTGTTACTATGCTGTGCACTGTGTAGCTTTGAGCAAACGGTTTTTCGTAAGTTAATAGCACAGTTACTGTGCTGTGCACTGTGTAGCTATGAGCAGACGGCTTTTCGCATGTTGTAGCACTGTTACTATGCTGTGCACTGTGTAGCTATGAGCATACGATTGTTCGCAAGTTGATAGCACTCTTACTATGCCGTGCAATGTGTAGCTTTGAGCAAACGGTTGTTCGTAAGTTAATAGCACTGATACTGTGCTGTGCACTGTGTAGCTATGAGCAGACGGCTTTTCGCAAGTTGTAGCACTGTTACTATGCTGTGCACTGTGTAGCTATGAGCAAACGGTTGTTCGTAAGTTAATAGCACTGTTACTGTGCTGTGCACTGTGTAGCTATGAGCAGACGGCTTTTCGCAAGTTGTAGCACTGTTACTATGCTGTGCACTGTGTAGCTATGAGCATACGGCTTTTCGCAAGTTGATAGCACTGCTACTATATTGTGTACTGTGTAACTATGAGCATACGGCTTTTCGCAAGTTGTTAGCACTGCTACTATATTGTGCACTCTGTATCTATGAGCAGACGGCTTTTCGAAAGTTGATAGCACTGTTACTATACTGTGCACTGTCTTACTATGAGCATACGGATGCTCGCAAGTTGATAGAACTGTTACTATATTGTGCACTGCGTACTTATGAGCATACCGCTGTTCGCAAGTTGATAGCACTGTTACTATATTGTGCACTGTGTAGCTATGAGCATACGGTTGTTCGCAAGTTAATAGCACTGATACTATGCTGTGCACTGTGTAGCTATGAGCAGACGGCTTTTCGCAAGTTGTAGCACTGTTACTATGCTGTGCACTGTGTAGCTATGAGCAAACGGTTGTTCGTAAGTTAATAGCACTGTTACTGTGCTGTGCACTGTGTAGTTATGAGCAGACGGCTTTTAGCAAGTTGTAGCACTGTTACTATGCTGTGCACTGTGTAGCTATGAGCATACGGCTTTTGGCAAGTTGTTCCCACTGCTACTATATTGTGCACTGTGTAGGTATGAACATACGGCTTTTCGCAAGTTGATAGCACTGCTACTATATTGTGCACTGTGTAGCTATGAGCAGACGGCTTTTCGCAAGTTGTAGCACTGTTACTATGCTGTGCACTGTGTAGCTATGAGTATACGGTTGTTCGCAAGTTGATAGCACAGTTTCTATGCTGTGCACTGTGTAGCTTTGAGCATACGGTTGTTGGGAAGATGATAGCACTGTTACTATGCTGTGCACTGTGTAGCTTTGAGCATACGGTTGTTCGCAAGTAGATAGCACTGTTACTATGCTGTGCACTGTGTAGCTTTGAGCAAACGGTTTTTCGTAAGTTAATAGCACTGTTACTGTGCTGTGCACTGTGTAGCTATGAGCAGACGGCTTTTCGCATGTTGTAGCACTGTTACTATGCTGTGCACTGTGTAGCTATGAGCATACGGTTGTTCGCAAGTTGACAGCACTGTTACTATGCTGTGCACTGTGTAGCTATGAGTATACGGTTGTTCGGAAGTTGACAGCACTGTTACTATGCTGTGCACTGTGTAGCTATGAGCATAAGGTTGTACGCAAGTTGATAGCACTGTTACTATGCTGTGCACTGTGTAGCTATGAGCAGACGGCTTTTCACAAGTTGATAGCACTGTTACTATATTGTGCACTCTGTATCTATGAGCAGACGGCTTTTCGCAATTTGATAGCACTGTTACTATGCCGTGCACTGTGTAGCTATGAGCATACGGCTGTTCGCAAGTTGATAGCACTGTTACTATATTGTGCACTGTGCAGCCATGAGCAGACGGCTTTTCGCAAGTTGTAGCACTGTTACTATGCTGTGCACTGTGTAGCTATGAGCATACGGTTGTTCGGAAGATGATAGCACTGTTACTATGCTGTGCACTGTGTAGCTTTGAGCATACGATTGTTCGCAAGTAGATAGCACTGTTACTATGCTGTGCACTGTGTAGCTTTGAGCAAACGGTTTTTCGTAAGTTAATAGCACTGTTACTGTGCTGTGCACTGTGTAGCTATGAGCAGACGGCTTTTAGCAAGTTGTAGCACTGTTACTATGCTGTGCACTGTGTAGCTATGAGCATACGGCTTTTCGCAAGTTGTTCCCACTGCTACTATATTGTGCACTGTGTAGGTATGAACATACGGCTTTTCGCAAGTTGATAGCACTGCTACTATATTGTGCACTGTGTAGCTATGAGCAGACGGCTTTTCGCAAGTTGTAGCACTGTTACTATGCTGTGCACTGTGTAGCTATGAGTATACGGTTGTTCGCAAGTTGATAGCACTGTTTCTATGCTGTGCACTGTGTAGCTTTGAGCATACGGTTGTTAGGAAGATGATAGCACTGTTTCTATGCTGTGCACTGTGTAGCTTTGAGCATACGGTTGTTGGGAAGATGATAGCACTGTTACTATGCTGTGCACTGTGTAGCTTTGAGCATACGGTTGTTCGCAAGTAGATAGCACTGTTACTATGCTGTGCACTGTGTAGCTTTGAGCAAACGGTTTTTCGTAAGTTAATAGCACTGTTACTGTGCTGTGCACTGTGTAGCTATGAGCAGACGGCTTTTCGCATGTTGTAGCACTGTTACTATGCTGTGCACTGTGTAGCTATGAGCATACGATTGTTCGCAAGTTGATAGCACTCTTACTATGCTGTGCAATGTGTAGCTTTGAGCAAACGGTTGTTCGTAAGTTAATAGCACTGATACTGTGCTGTGCACTGTGTAGCTATGAGCAGACGGCTTTTCGCAAGTTGTAGCACTGTTACTATGCTGTGCACTGTGTAGCTATGAGCATACGGTTGTTCGGAAGATGATAGCACTGTTACTATGCTGTGCACTGTGTAGCTTTGAGCATACGATTGTTCGCAAGTAGATAGCACTGTTACTATGCTGTGCACTGTGTAGCTTTGAGCAAACGGTTTTTTGTAAGTTAATAGCACTGTTACTGTGCTGTGCACTGTGTAGCTATGAGCAGACGGCTTTTAGCAAGTTGTAGCACTGTTACTATGCTGTGCACTGTGTAGCTATGAGCATACGGCTTTTCGCAAGTTGTTCCCACTGCTACTATATTGTGCACTGTGTAGGTATGAACATACGGCTTTTCGCAAGTTGATAGCACTGCTACTATATTGTGCACTGTGTAGCTATGAGCAGACGGCGTTTCGCAAGTTGTAGCACTGTTACTATGCTGTGCACTGTGTAGCTATGAGTATACGGTTGTTCGCAAGTTGATAGCACTGTTTCTATGCTGTGCACTGTGTAGCTTTGAGCATACGGTTGTTAGGAAGATGATAGCACTGTTTCTATGCTGTGCACTGTGTAGCTTTGAGCATACGGTTGTTGGGAAGATGATAGCACTGTTACTATGCTGTGCACTGTGTAGCTTTGAGCATACGGTTGTTCGCAAGTAGATAGCACTGTTACTATGCTGTGCACTGTGTAGCTTTGAGCATACGATTGTTCGCAAGTTGATAGCACTCTTACTATGCTGTGCAATGTGTAGCTTTGAGCAAACGGTTGTTCGTAAGTTAATAGCACTGATACTGTACTGTGCACTGTGTAGCTATGAGCAGACGGCTTTTCGCAAGTTGTAGCACTGTTACTATGCTGTGCACTGTGTAGCTATGAGCAAACGGTTGTTCGTAAGTTAATAGCACTGTTACTGTGCTGTGCACTGTGTAGCTATGAGCAGACGGCTTTTCGCAAGTTGTAGCACTGTTACTATGCTGTGCACTGTGTAGCTATGAGCATACGGCTTTTCGCAAGTTGATAGCACTGCTACTATATTGTGTACTGTGTAGCTATGAGCATACGGCTTTTCGCAAGTTGTTAGCACTGCTATTATATTGTGCACTGTGCAGCCATGAGCAGACGGCTTTTCGCAAGTTGTAGCACTGTTACTATGCTGTGCACTGTGTAGCTATGAGCATACGGTTGTTCGGAAGATGATAGCACTGTTACTATGCTGTGCACTGTGTAGCTTTGAGCATACGGTTGTTCGCAAGTAGATAGCACTGTTACTGTGCTGTGCACTGTGTAGCTTTGAGCAAACGGTTTTTCGTAAGTTAATAGCACTGTTACTGTGCTGTGCACTGTGTAGCTATGAGCAGACGGCTTTTAGCAAGTTGTAGCACTGTTACTATGCTGTGCACTGTGTAGCTATGAGCATACGGCTTTTCGCAAGTTGTTCCCACTGCTACTATATTGTGCACTGTGTAGGTATGAACATACGGCTTTTCGCAAGTTGATAGCACTGCTACTATATTGTGCACTGTGTAGCTATGAGCAGACGGCTTTTCGCAAGTTGTAGCACTGTTACTATGCTGTGCACTGTGTAGCTATGAGCATACGGTTGTTCACAAGTTGATAGCACTGTTTCTATGCTGTGCACTGTGCAGCTTTGAGCATACGGTTGTTAGGAAGATGATAGCACTGTTTCTATGCTGTGCACTGTGTAGCTTTGAGCATACGGTTGTTGGGAAGATGATAGCACTGTTACTATGCTGTGCACTGTGTAGCTTTGAGCATACGGTTGTTCGCAAGTAGATAGCACTGTTACTATGCTGTGCACTGTGTAGCTTTGAGCAAACGGTTTTTCGTAAGTTAATAGCACAGTTACTGTGCTGTGCACTGTGTAGCTATGAGCAGACGGCTTTTCGCATGTTGTAGCACTGTTACTATGCTGTGCACTGTGTAGCTATGAGCATACGATTGTTCGCAAGTTGATAGCACTCTTACTATGGTGTGCAATGTGTAGCTTTGAGCAAACGGTTGTTCGTAAGTTAATAGCACTGATACTGTGCTGTGCACTGTGTAGCTATGAGCAGACGGCTTTTCGCAAGTTGTAGCACTGTTACTATGCTGTGCACTGTGTAGCTATGAGCAAACGGTTGTTCGTAAGTTAATAGCACTGTTACTGTGCTGTGCACTGTGTAGCTATGAGCAGGCGGCTTTTCGCAAGTTGTAGCACTGTTACTATGCTGTGCACTGTGTAGCTATGAGCATACGGCTTTTCGCAAGTTGATAGCACTGCTACTATATTGTGTACTGTGTAACTATGAGCATACGGCTTTTCGCAAGTTGTTAGCACTGCTACTATATTGTGCACTCTGTATCTATGAGCAGACGGCTTTTCGAAAGTTGATAGCACTGTTACTATACTGTGCACTGTCTTACTATGAGCATACGGATGCTCGCAAGTTGATAGAACTGTTACTATATTGTGCACTGCGTACTTATGAGCATACCGCTGTTCGCAAGTTGATAGCACTGTTACTATATTGTGCACTGTGTAGCTATGATCATACGGTTGTTCGCAAGTTGATAGCACTGTTACTATGCTGTGCACTGTGTATCTATGAGCATACGGCTGTTCGCAAGTTGATAGAACAGTTACTATATTGTGCACTGTGTAGTTATGAGCATACGGCTGTTCGCAAGTTGATAGCACTGTTACTATATTGTGCACTGTGTAGTTATGAGCATACGGCTGTTCGCAAGTAGATAGCACTGTTACTATGCTGTGCACTGTGTAGCTATGAGCATACGGTTGTTCGCAAGTTGATAGCACTGTTACTATGCTGTGCACTGTGTAGCTATGAGCATATGGTTGTTCGCAAGTTGATAGCACTGTTACTATATTGTGCACTGTGTAGCCATGAGCAGACGGCTTTTCGCAAGTTGTAGCACTGTTACTATGCTGTGAACTGTGTAGCTATGAGCATACGGTTGTTCGCAAGTTGATAGCACTGTTTCTATGCTGTGCACTGTGTAGCTTTGAGCATACGGTTGTTCGGAAGATGATAGCACTATTACTATGCCTTGCACTGTGTAGCTTTGAGCATACGGTAGTTCGGAAGTTGATAGCTCTGTTACTTTGCTGTGCACTGTGTAGCTTTGAGCAAACGGTTGTTCGTAAGTTAATAGCACTGTTACTGTGCTGTGCACTGTGTAGCTATGAGCAGACGGCTTTTCGCAAGTTGTAGCACTGTTAATATGCTGTGCACTGTGTAGCTATGAGCATACGGCTTTTCGCAAGTTGATAGCACTGCTACTATATTGTGCACTGTTTAGCTATGAGCATACGGCTTTTCACGAGTTGATAGCACTGTTACTATATTGTGCACTCTGTATCTATGAGCAGACGGCTTTTCGAAAGTTGATAGCACTGTTACTATACTGTGCACTGTGTAACTATGAGCATACGGATGTTCGCAAGTTGATAGCACTGTTACTATATTGTGCACTGTGTAGTTATGAGCATACGGTTGTTCGCAAATTGATAGCACTGTTACTATGCTGTGCACTGCGTAGCTTTGAGCATACGGTTGTTGGGAAGATGATAGCACTGTTACTATGCTGTGCACTGTGTAGGTATGAGCATACGGTTGTTCGCAAGTTGATAGCGCTCTTACTATGCTGTGCACTGTGTGGCTATGAGCATACGGTAGTTCGCAAGTTGACAGCACTGTTACTATGCTGTTCACTGCGTAGCTATGAGTATACGGTTGTTCGCAAGTTGATAGCACTGTTACCATGCTGTGCACTGTGTAGCTTTGAGCATACGGTTGTTCGCAAGTTGATAGCACTGTTACTATGCTGTGCACAGTGTAGCTTTGAGCATACGGTTGTTCGCAAGTTGATAGCACTCTTACTATATTGTGCACTGTGTAGCTATGAGTAGACGGCTTTTCGGAAGTTGTACCACTGTTACTATGCTGTGCACTGTGTAGCTATGAGCCTACGGTTGTTCGCAAGTTGACTGCACTGTTACTATGCTGTGCACTGTGTAGCTATGAGTATACGGTTGTTCGCAAGTTGATAGCAGTGTTACCATGCTGTGCACTGTGTAGATATGAGCATACGGTTGTTCGCAAGTTGATATCACTGTTACTATGCTGTGCACTGTGTAGCTTTGAGTATATGGTTGTTCGCAAGTTGGTAGCACTGTTACTATATTGTGCACTGTGTAGCTATGAGCAAACGGCTTTTCGCAACTTGTAGCACTGTCACTATGCTGTGCACTGCGTAGGTTTGAGCATACGGTTGTTCGGAAGTTGATAGCACTGTTACTATGCTGTGCACTTCGCAAGTTTATAGCCCTGTTACTATATTGTACACTGTGTAGCCATGAGCAGACGGCCTTTCCCAAGTTGTAGCACTGTTACTATGCTGTGCACTGTGTCGTTATGAGCATACGGTTGTTCGCAAGTTGATAACACTGTTACTATATTGTGCACTGTGTAGCTATGAGCAGACGGCTTTTCACAAGTTGATAGCACAGTTACTATACTGTGCACTGTGTAGCGATGAGGATACGGCTGTTCGCAAGTTGATAGCACTGTTACTATATTGTGCACTGTGTAACTATGAGCAGACGGCTTTTCGTATATTGGTAGCACTGTTACTATGCTGTGCACTTCGCAAGTTTATAGCCCTGTTACTATATTGTACACTGTGTAGCTATGAGCAGACGGCCTTTCCCAAGTTGTACCACTGTTACTATGCTGTGCACTGTGTCGTTATGAGCATATGGTTGTTCGCAAGTTTATAACACTGTTACTATATTGTGCACTGTGTAGTTATGAGCATACGGTTGTTCGCAAGTAGATAGCACTGTTACTATGCTGTGCACTGTGTAGCTATGACCGTACGGTTGTTCGCAAATTGATAGCACTGTTACTATGCTGTGCACTGCGTAGCTATGAGCATATGGTTGTTCGCAAGTTGATAGCACAGTTACTATGCTGTGCACTGTGTAGGTATGAGCATACGGTTGTTCGCAATTTGATAGCACTGTTACTATGCTGTGCACTGTGTGGCTATGAGTATACGATTGTTCGCAAGTTGATAGCACTGTTACCATGCTGTGCACTGTGTAGCTTTGAGCATACTGTTGTTCGCAAGTTGATAGCACTGTTACTAAATTGAGCACTGTGTAGCTATGAGTAGACGGCTTTTCGGAAGTTGTAGCACTGTTACTATGCTGTGCACTGTGTAGCTATGAGCATACGGTAGTTCGCAAGTTGACAGCACTGTTACTATGCTGTGCACTGTGTAGCTATGAGTATACGGTTGTTCGCAAGTTGATAGTACTGTTACCATGCTGTGCACTGTGTAGCTTTGAGCATACTGTTGTTCGCAAGTTGATAGCACTGTTACTATATTGTGCACTGTGTAGCTATGAGTAGACGGCTTTTCGGAAGTTGTAGCACTGTTACTATGCTGTGCACTGTGTAGCTATGAGCATACGGTAGTTCGCAAGTTGACAGCACTGTTACTATGCTGTGCACTGTGTAGCTATGAGTATACGGTTGTTCGCAAGTTGATAGCAGTGTTACCATGCTGTGCACTGTGTAGATATGAGCATACGGTTGATCGCAAGTTGATAGCCTTGTTACTATATTGTGCACTGTGTAGCTATGAGTAGACGGCTTTTCGGAAGTTGTACCACTGTTACTATGCTGTGCACTGTGTAGCTATGAGCCTACGGTTGTTCGCAAGTTGACAGCACTGTTACTATGCTGTGCACTGTGTAGCTATGAGCATACGGTTGTTCGCAAGTAGATAGCACTGTTACTATGCTGTGCACTGTGTAGCTATGACCATACGGTTGTTCGCAAATTGATAGCACTGTTACTATGCTGTGCACTGCGTAGCTATGAGCATACGGTTGTTCGCAATTTGATAGCACTGTTACTATGCTGTGCACTGTGTGGCTATGAGCAGACGGCTTTTCGCAAGTTGTAGCACTGTTACTATGCTGTGCACTGTGTAGCTATGAGCATACGGTTGTTCGCAAGTTGATAACACTGTTACTATATTGTGCACTGTGTAGCTATGAGCAGACGGCTTTTCACAAGTTGATAGCACAGTTACTATACTGTGCACTGTGTAGCGATGAGGATACGGCTGTTCGCAAGTTGATAGCACTGTTACTATATTGTGCACTGTGTAACTATGAGCAGACGGCTTTTCGTATGTTGGTAGCACTGTTACTATGCTGTGCACTTCGCAAGTTTATAGCCCTGTTACTATATTGTACACTGTGTAGCTATGAGCAGACGGCCTTTCCCAAGTTGTAGCACTGTTACTATGCTGTGCACTGTGTCGTTATGAGCATATGGTTGTTCGCAAGTTTATAACACTGTTACTATATTGTGCACTGTGTAGTTATGAGCATACGGTTGTTCGCAAGTAGATAGCACTGTTACTATGCTGTGCACTGTGTAGCTATGACCGTACGGTTGTTCGCAAATTTATAGCACTGTTACTATGCTGTGCACTGCGTAGCTATGAGCATATGGTTGTTCGCAAGTTGATAGCACTGTTACTATGCTGTGCACTGTGTAGGTATGAGTATACGGTTGTTCGCAATTTGATAGCACTGTTACTATGCTGTGCACTGTGTGGCTATGAGTATACGGTTGTTCGCAAGTTGATAGCACTGTTACCATGCTGTGCACTGTGTAGCTTTGAGCATACTGTTGTTCGCAAGTTGATAGCACTGTTACTAAATTGAGCACTGTGTAGCTATGAGTAGACGGCTTTTCGGAAGTTGTAGCACTGTTACTATGCTGTGCACTGTGTAGCTATGAGCATATGGTTGTTCGCAAGTTGATAGCACTGTTATTGTGCTGTGCACTGTGTGGCTATGAGCATACGGTAGTTCGCAAGTTGACAGCACTGTTACTATGCTGTGCACTGCGTAGCTATGAGTATACGGTTGTTCGCAAGTTGATAGCACTGTTACTATGCTGTGCACAGTGTAGCTTTGAGCATACGGTTGTTCGCAAGTTGATAGCACTGTTACTATATTGTGCACTGTGTAGCTATGAGTAGACGGCTTTTCGGAAGTTGTACCACTGTTACTATGCTGTGCACTGTGTAGCTATGAGCCTACGGTTGTTCGCAAGTTGACTGCACTGTTACTATGCTGTGCACTGTGTAGCTATGAGTATACGGTTGTTCGCAAGTTGATAGCAGTGTTACCATGCTGTGCACTGTGTAGATATGAGCATACGGTTGTTCGCAAGTTGATATCACTGTTACTATGCTGTGCACTGTGTAGCTTTGAGTATACGGTTGTTCGCAAGTTGGTAGCACTGTTACTATATTGTGCACTGTGTAGCTATGAGCAAACGGCTTTTCGCAAGTTGTAGCACTGTCACTATGCTGTGCACTGCGTAGGTTTGAGCATACGGTTGTTCGGAAGTTGATAGCACTGTTGCTATGCTGTGCACTTCGCAAGTTTATAGCCCTGTTACTATATTGTACACTGTGTAGCTATGAGCAGACGGCCTTTCCCAAGTTGTAGCACTGTTACTATGCTGTGCACTGTGTCGTTATGAGCATACGGTTGTTCGCAAGTTGATAACACTGTTACTATATTGTGCACTGTGTAGCTATGAGCAGACGGCTTTTCACAAGTTGATAGCACAGTTACTATACTGTGCACTGTGTAGCGATGAGGATACGGCTGTTCGCAAGTTGATAGCACTGTTACTATATTGTGCACTGTGTAACTATGAGCAGACGGCTTTTCGTATGTTGGTAGCACTGTTACTATGCTGTGCACTTCGCAAGTTTATAGCCCTGTTACTATATTGTACACTGTGTAGCTATGAGCAGACGGCCTTTCCCAAGTTGTAGCACTGTTACTATGCTGTGCACTGTGTCGTTATGAGCATATGGTTGTTCGCAAGTTTATAACACTGTTACTATATTGTGCACTGTGTAGTTATGAGCATACGGTTGTTCGCAAGTAGATAGCACTGTTACTATGCTGTGCACTGCGTAGCTGTGAGCATATGGTTGATCGCAAGTTGATAGCACTGTTACTATGCTGTGCACTGTGTAAGTATGAGCATACGGTTGTTCGCAATTTGATAGCACTGTTACTATGCTGTGCACTGTGTAGCTTTGAGCATACTCTTGTTCGCAAGTTGATAGCACTGTTACTAAATTGAGCACTGTGTAGCTATGAGTAGACGGCTTTTCGGAAGTTGTAGCACTGTTACTATGCTGTGCACTATGTAGCTATGAGTATACGGTTGTTCGCAAGTTGATAGTACTGTTACCATGCTGTGCACTGTGTAGCTTTGAGCATACTGTTGTTCGCAAGTTGATAGCACTGTTACTATATTGTGCACTGTGTAGCTATGAGTAGACGGCTTTTCGGAAGTTGTAGCACTGTTACTATGCTGTGCACTTTGTAGCTATGAGCATACGGTAGTTCGCAAGTTGACAGCACTGTTACTATGCTGTGCACTGTGTAGCTATGAGTATACGGTTGTTCGCAAGCTGATAGCAGTGTTACTATATTGTGCACTGTATAGCTATGAGTAGACGGCTTTTCGTAAGTTGTACCACTGTTACTATGCTGTGCACTGTGTAGCTATGAGCATACGGTTGTTCGCAAGTTGATAGCACTGTTTCTATGCTGTGCACTGTGTAGCTTTGAGCATACGGTTGTTCGGAAGATGATAGCACTATTACTATGCCTTGCACTGTGTAGCTTTGAGCATACGGTAGTTCGGAAGTTGATAGCTCTGTTACTTTGCTGTGCACTGTGTAGCTTTGAGCAAACGGTTGTTCGTAAGTTAATAGCACTGTTACTGTGCTGTGCACTGTGTAGCTATGAGCAGACGGCTTTTCGCAAGTTGTAGCACTGTTAATATGCTGTGCACTGTGTAGCTATGAGCATACGGCTTTTCGCAAGTTGATAGCACTGCTACTATATTGTGCACTGTTTAGCTATGAGCATACGGCTTTTCACGAGTTGATAGCACTGTTACTATATTGTGCACTCTGTATCTATGACCAGACGGCTTTTCGAAAGTTGATAGCACTGTTACTATACTGTGCACTGTGTAACTATGAGCATACGGATGTTCGCAAGTTGATAGCACTGTTACTATATTGTGCACTGTGCAGTTATGAGCATACGGTTGTTCGCAAATTGATAGCACTGTTACTATGCTGTGCACTGCGTAGCTATGAGCATATGGTTGTTCGCAAGTTGATAGCACTGTTATTGTGCTGTGCACTGTGTAGGTATGAGCATACGGTTGTTCGCAAGTTGATAGCGCTGTTACTATGCTGTGCACTGTGTGGCTATGAGCATACGGTAGTTCGCAAGTTGACAGCACTGTTACTATGCTGTGCACTGCGTAGCTATGAGTATACGGTTGTTCGCAAGTTGATAGCACTGTTACCAAGCTGTGCACTGTGTAGCTTTGAGCATACGGTTGTTCGCAAGTTGATAGCACTGTTATTATGCTGTGCACAGTGTAGCTTTGAGCATACGGTTGTTCGCAAGTTGATAGCACTGTTACTATATTGTGCACTGTGTAGCTATGAGTAGACGGCTTTTCGGAAGTTGTACCACTGTTACTATGCTGTGCACTGTGTAGCTATGAGCCTACGGTTGTTCGCAAGTTGACTGCACTGTTACTATGCTGTGCACTGTGTAGCTATGAGTATACGGTTGTTCGCAAGTTGATAGCAGTGTTACCATGCTGTGCACTGTGTAGATATGAGCATACGGTTGTTCGCAAGTTGATATCACTGTTACTATGCTGTGCACTGTGTAGCTTTGAGTATACGGTTGTTCGCAAGTTGGTAGCACTGTTACTATATTGTGCACTGTGTAGCTATGAGCAAACGGCTTTTCGCAAGTTGTAGCACTGTCACTATGCTGTGCACTGCGTAGGTTTGAGCATACGGTTGTTCGGAAGTTGATAGCACTGTTACTATGCTGTGCACTTCGCAAGTTTATAGCCCTGTTACTATATTGTACACTGTGTAGCTATGAGCAGACGGCCTTTCCCAAGTTGTAGCACTGTTACTATGCTGTGCACTGTGTCGTTATGAGCATACGGTTGTTCGCAAGTTGATAACACTGTTACTATATTGTGCACTGTGTAGCTATGAGCAGACGGCTTTTCACAAGTTGATAGCACAGTTACTATACTGTGCACTGTGTAGCGATGAGGATACGGCTGTTCGCAAGTTGATAGCACTGTTACTATATTGTGCACTGTGTAACTATGAGCAGACGGCTTTTCGTATGTTGGTAGCACTGTTACTATGCTGTGCACTTCGCAAGTTTATAGCCCTGTTACTATATTGTACACTGTGTAGCTATGAGCAGACGGCCTTTCCCAAGTTGTAGCACTGTTACTATGCTGTGCACTGTGTCGTTATGAGCATATGGTTGTTCGCAAGTTTATAACACTGTTACTATATTGTGCACTGTGTAGTTATGAGCATACGGTTGTTCGCAAGTAGATAGCACTGTTACTATGCTGTGCACTGTGTAGCTATGACCGTACGGTTGTTCGCAAATTTATAGCACTGTTACTATGCTGTGCACTGCGTAGCTATGAGCATATGGTTGTTCGCAAGTTGATAGCACTGTTACTATGCTGTGCACTGTGTAGGTATGAGCATACGGTTGTTCGCAATTTGATAGCACTGTTACTATGCTGTGCACTGTGTGGCTATGAGTATACGGTTGTTCGCAAGTTGATAGCACTGTTACCATGCTGTGCACTGTGTAGCTTTGAGCATACTGTTGTTCGCAAGTTGATAGCACTGTGTAGCTATGAGTAGACGGCTTTTCGGAAGTTGTAGCACTGTTACTATGCTGTGCACTGTGTAGCTATGAGCATATGGTTGTTCGCAAGTTGATAGCACTGTTATTGTGCTGTGCACTGTGTAGGTATGAGCATACGGTTGTTCGCAAGTTGATAGCGCTGTTACTATGCTGTGCACTGTGTGGCTATGAGCATACGGTAGTTCGCAAGTTGACAGCACTGTTACTATGCTGTGCACTGCGTAGCTATGAGTATACGGTTGTTCGCAAGTTGATAGCACTGTTACCATGCTGTGCACTGTGTAGCTTTGAGCATACGGTTGTTCGCAAGTTGATAGCACTGTTACTATGCTGTGCACAGTGTAGCTTTGAGCATACGGTTGTTCGCAAGTTGATAGCACTGTTACTATATTGTGCACTGTGTAGCTATGAGTAGACGGCTTTTCGGAAGTTGTACCACTGTTACTATGCTGTGCACTGTGTAGCTATGAGCCTACGGTTGTTCGCAAGTTGACTGCACTGTTACTATGCTGTGCACTGTGTAGCTATGAGTATCCGGTTGTTCGCAAGTTGATAGCAGTGTTACCATGCTGTGCACTGTGTAGATATGAGCATACGGTTGTTCGCAAGTTGATATCACTGTTACTATGCTGTGCACTGTGTAGCTTTGAGTATACGGTTGTTCGCAAGTTGGTAGCACTGTTACTATATTGTGCACTGTGTAGCTATGAGCAAACGGCTTTTCGCAAGTTGTAGCACTGTCACTATGCTGTACACTGCGTAGGTTTGAGCATACGGTTGTTCGGAAGTTGATAGCACTGTTACTATGCTGTGCACTTCGCAAGTTTATAGCCCTGTTACTATATTGTACACTGTGTAGCTATGAGCAGACGGCCTTTCCCAAGTTGTAGCACTGTTACTATGCTGTGCACTGTGTCGTTATGAGCATACGGTTGTTCGCAAGTTGATAACACTTTTACTATATTGTGCACTGTGTAGCTATGAGCAGACGGCTTTTCACAAGTTGATAGCACAGTTACTATACTGTGCACTGTGTAGCGATGAGGATACGGCTGTTCGCAAGTTGATAGCACTGTTACTATATTGTGCACTGTGTAACTATGAGCAGACGGCTTTTCGTATGTTGGTAGCACTGTTACTATGCTGTGCACTTCGCAAGTTTATAGCCCTGTTACTATATTGTACACTGTGTAGCTATGAGCAGACGGCCTTTCCCAAGTTGTAGCACTGTTACTATGCTGTGCACTGTGTCGTTATGAGCATATGGTTGTTCGCAAGTTTATAACACTGTTACTATATTGTGCACTGTGTAGTTATGAGCATACGGTTGTTCGCAAGTAGATAGCACTGTTACTATGCTGTGCACTGTGTAGCTATGACCGTACGGTTGTTCGCAAATTGATAGCACTGTTACTATGCTGTGCACTGGGTAGCTATGAGCATATGGTTGTTCGCAAGTTGATAGCACTGTTACTATGCTGTGCACTGTGTAGGTATGAGCATACGGTTGTTCGCAATTTGATAGCACTGTTACTATGCTGTGCACTGTGTGGCTATGAGTATACGGTTGTTCGCAAGTTGATAGCACTGTTACCATGCTGTGCACTGTGTAGCTTTGAGCATAATGTTGTTCGCAAGTTGATAGCACTGTTACTAAATTGAGCACTGTGTAGCTATGAGTAGACGGCTTTTCGTAAGTTGTAGCACTGTTACTATGCTGTGCACTGTGTAGCTATGAGCATACGGTAATTCGCAAGTTGACAGCACTGTTACTATGCTGTGCACTGTGTAGCTATGAGTATACGGTTGTTCGCAAGTTGATAGTACTGTTACCATGCTGTGCACTGTGTAGCTTTGAGCATACTGTTGTTCGCAAGTTGATAGCACTGTTACTCTATTGTGCACTGTGTAGCTATGAGTAGACGGCTTTTCGGAAGTTGTAGCACTGTTACTATGCTGTGCACTTTGTAGCTATGAGCATACGGTAGTTCGCAAGTTGACAGCACTGTTACTATGCTGTGCACTGTGTAGCTATGAGTATACGGTTGTTCGCAAGCTGATAGCAGTGTTACTATATTGTGCACTGTGTAGCTATGAGTAGACGGCTTTTCGTAAGTTGTACCACTGTTACTATGCTGTGCACTGTGTAGCTATGAGCCTACGGTTGTTCGCAAGTTGACAGCACTGTTACTATGCTGTGCACTGTGTAGCTATGAGCATACGGTTGTTCGCAAGTAGATAGCACTGTTACTATGCTGTGCACTGTGTAGCTATGACCATACGGTTGTTCGCAAATTGATAGCACTGTTACTATGCTGTGCACTGCGTAGCTATGAGCATATGGTTGTTCGCAAGTTGATAGCACTGTTACTATGCTGTGCACTGTGTAGGTATGAGCATACGGTTGTTCGCAATTTGATAGCACTGTTACTATGCTGTGCACTGTGTGGCTATGAGTATACGGTTGTTCGCAAGTTGATAGCACTGTTACCATGCTGTGCACTGTGTAGCTTTGAGCATACTGTTGTTCGCAAGTTGATAGCACTGTTACTAAATTGAGCACTGTGTAGCTATGAGTAGACGGCTTTTCGGAAGTTGTAGCACTGTTACTATGCTGTGCACTGTGTAGCTATGAGCATGCGGTAGTTCGCAAGTTGACAGCACTGTTACTATGCTGTGCACTGTGTAGCTATGAGTATACGGTTGTTCGCAAGTTGATAGTACTGTTACCATGCTGTGCACTGTGTAGCTTTGAGCATACTGTTGTTCGCAAGTTGATAGCACTGTTACTATATTGTGCACTGTGTAGCTATGAGCATACGGTAGTTCGCAAGTTGACAGCACTGTTACTATGCTGTGCACTTTGTAGCTATGAGTATACGGTTGTTCGCAAGTTGATAGCACTGTTACCATGCTGTGCACTGTGTAGATATGAGCATACGGTTGATCGCAAGTTGATAGCCTTGTTACTATATTGTGCACTGTGTAGCTATGAGTAGACGGCTTTTCGGAAGTTGTAGCACTGTTACTATGCTGTGCACTGTGTAGCTATGAGCATACGGTAGTTCGCAAGTTGACAGCACTGTTACTATGCTGTGCACTTTGTAGCTATGAGTATACGGTTGTTCGCAAGTTGATAGCACTGTTACCATGCTGTGCACTGTGTAGATATGAGCATACGGTTGATCGCAAGTTGATAGCCTTGTTACTATATTGTGCACTGTGTAGCTATGAGTAGACGGCTTTTCGGAAGTTGTACCACTGTTACTATGCTGTGCACTGTGTAGCTATGAGCCTACGGTTGTTCGCAAGTTGACAGCACTGTTACTATGCTGTGCACTGTGTAGCTATGAGTATACGGTTGTTCGGAAGTTGACAGCACTGTTACTATGCTGTGCACTGTGTAGCTATGAGCATATGGTTGTTCGCAAGTTGATAGCACTGTTACTATGCTGTGCACTGTGTAGCTATGAGCAGACGGCTTTTCACAAGTTGATAGCACTGTTACTATATTGTGCACTCTGTATCTATGAGCAGACGGCTTTTCGCAATTTGATAGCACTGTTACTATGCCGTGCACTGTGTAGCTATGAGCATACGGCTGTTCGCAAGTTGATAGCACTGTTACTATATTGTGCACTGTGCAGCCATGAGCAGACGGCTTTTCGCAAGTTGTAGCACTGTTACTATGCTGTGCACTGTGTAGCTATGAGCATACGGTTGTTCGCAAGTTGATAGCACTGTTTCTATGCTGTGCACTGTGTAGCTTTGAGCATACGGTTGTTCGGAAGATGATAGCACTGTTACTATGCTGTGCACTGTGTAGCTTTGAGCATACTGTTGTTCGCAAGTTGATAGCACTGTTACTAAATTGAGCACTGTGTAGCTATGAGTAGACGGCTTTTCGGAAGTTGTAGCACTGTTACTATGCTGTGCACTGTGTAGCTATGAGCTTATGGTTGTTCGCAAGTTGATAGCACTGTTATTGTGCTGTGCACTGTGTAGGTATGAGCATACGGTTGTTCGCAAGTTGATAGCGCTGTTACTATGCTGTGCACTGTGTGGCTATGAGCATACGGTAGTTCGCAAGTTGACAGCACTGTTACTATGCTGTGCACTGCGTAGCTATGAGTATACGGTTGTTCGCAAGTTGATAGCACTGTTACCATGCTGTGCACTGTGTAGCTTTGAGCATACGGTTGTTCGCAAGTTGATAGCACTGTTACTATGCTGTGCACAGTGTAGCTTTGAGCATACGGTTGTTCGCAAGTTGATAGCACTGTTACTATATTGTGCACTGTGTAGCTATGAGTAGACGGCTTTTCGGAAGTTGTACCACTGTTACTATGCTGTGCACTGTGTAGCTATGAGCCTACGGTTGTTCGCAAGTTGACTGCACTGTTACTATGCTGTGCACTGTGTAGCTATGAGTATACGGTTGTTCGCAAGTTGATAGCAGTGTTACCATGCTGTGCACTGTGTAGATATGAGCATACGGTTGTTCGCAAGTTGATATCACTGTTACTATGCTGTGCACTGTGTAGCTTTGAGTATACGGTTGTTCGCAAGTTGGTAGCACTGTTACTATATTGTGCACTGTGTAGCTATGAGCAAACGGCTTTTCGCAAGTTGTAGCACTGTCACTATGCTGTGCACTGCGTAGGTTTGAGCATACGGTTGTTCGGAAGTTGATAGCACTGTTACTATGCTGTGAACTTCGCAAGTTTATAGCCCTGTTACTATATTGTACACTGTGTAGCTATGAGCAGACGGCCTTTCCCAAGTTGTAGCACTGTTACTATGCTGTGCACTGTGTCGTTATGAGCATACGGTTGTTCGCAAGTTGATAACACTGTTACTATATTGTGCACTGTGTAGCTATGAGCAGACGGCTTTTCACAAGTTGATAGCACAGTTACTATACTGTGCACTGTGTAGCGATGAGGATACGGCTGTTCGCAAGTTGATAGCACTGTTACTATATTGTGCACTGTGTAACTATGAGCAGACGGCTTTTCGTATGTTGGTAGCACTGTTACTATGCTGTGCACTTCGCAAGTTTATAGCCCTGTTACTATATTGTACACTGTGTAGCTATGAGCAGACGGCCTTTCCCAAGTTGTAGCACTGTTACTATGCTGTGCACTGTGTCGTTATGAGCATATGGTTGTTCGCAAGTTTATAACACTGTTACTATATTGTGCACTGTGTAGTTATGAGCATACGGTTGTTCGCAAGTAGATAGCACTGTTACTATGCTGTGCACTGTGTAGCTATGACCGTACGGTTGTTCGCAAATTTATAGCACTGTTACTATGCTGTGCACTGCGTAGCTATGAGCATATGGTTGTTCGCAAGTTGATAGCACTGTTACTATGCTGTGCACTGTGTAGGTATGAGCATACGGTTGTTCGCAATTTGATAGCACTGTTACTATGCTGTGCACTGTGTGGCTATGAGTATACGGTTGTTCGCAAGTTGATAGCACTGTTACCATGCTGTGCACTGTGTAGCTTTGAGCATACTGTTGTTCGCAAGTTGATAGCACTGTTACTAAATTGAGCACTGTGTAGCTATGAGTAGACGGCTTTTCGGAAGTTGTAGCACTGTTACTATGCTGTGCACTGTGTAGCTATGAGCATATGGTTGTTCGCAAGTTGATAGCACTGTTATTGTGCTGTGCACTGTGTAGGTATGAGCATACGGTTGTTCGCAAGTTGATAGCGCTGTTACTATGCTGTGCACTGTCTGGCTATGAGCATACGGTAGTTCGCAAGTTGACAGCACTGTTACTATGCTGTGCACTGCGTAGCTATGAGTATACGGTTGTTCGCAAGTTGATAGCACTGTTACCATGCTGTGCACTGTGTAGCTTTGAACATACGGTTGTTCGCAAGTTGATAGCACTGTTACTATGCTGTGCACAGTGTAGCTTTGAGCATACGGTTGTTCGCAAGTTGATAGCACTGTTACTATATTGTGCACTGTGTAGCTATGAGTAGACGGCTTTTCGGAAGTTGTACCACTGTTACTATGCTGTGCACTGTGTAGCTATGAGCCTACGGTTGTTCGCAAGTTGACTGCACTGTTACTATGCTGTGCACTGTGTAGCTATGAGTATACGGTTGTTCGCAAGTTGATAGCAGTGTTACCATGCTGTGCACTGTGTAGATATGAGCATACGGTTGTTCGCAAGTTGATATCACTGTTACTATGCTGTGCACTGTGTAGCTTTGAGTATACGGTTGTTCGCAAGTTGGTAGCACTGTTACTATATTGTGCACTGTGTAGCTATGAGCAAACGGCTTTTCGCAAGTTGTAGCACTGTCACTATGCTGTGCACTGCGTAGGTTTGAGCATACGGTTGTTCGGAAGTTGATAGCACTGTTACTATGCTGTGCACTTCGCAAGTTTATAGCCCTGTTACTATATTGTACACTGTGTAGCTATGAGCAGACGGCCTTTCCCAAGTTGTAGCACTGTTACTATGCTGTGCACTGTGTCGTTATGAGCATACGGTTGTTCGCAAGTTGATAACACTTTTACTATATTGTGCACTGTGTAGCTATGAGCAGACGGCTTTTCACAAGTTGATAGCACAGTTACTATACTGTGCACTGTGTAGCGATGAGGATACGGCTGTTCGCAAGTTGATAGCACTGTTACTATATTGTGCACTGTGTAACTATGAGCAGACGGCTTTTCGTATGTTGGTAGCACTGTTACTATGCTGTGCACTTCGCAAGTTTATAGCCCTGTTACTATATTGTACACTGTGTAGCTATGAGCAGACGGCCTTTCCCAAGTTGTAGCACTGTTACTATGCTGTGCACTGTGTCGTTATGAGCATATGGTTGTTCGCAAGTTTATAACACTGTTACTATATTGTGCACTGTGTAGTTATGAGCATACGGTTGTTCGCAAGTAGATAGCACTGTTACTATGCTGTGCACTGTGTAGCTATGACCGTACGGTTGTTCGCAAATTGATAGCACTGTTACTATGCTGTGCACTGCGTAGCTATGAGCATATGGTTGTTCGCAAGTTGATAGCACTGTTACTATGCTGTGCACTGTGTAGGTATGAGCATACGGTTGTTCGCAATTTGATAGCACTGTTACTATGCTGTGCACTGTGTGGCTATGAGTATACGGTTGTTCGCAAGTTGATGGCACTGTTACCATGTTGTGCACTGTGTAGCTTTGAGCATACTGTTGTTCGCAAGTTGATAGCACTGTTACTAAATTGAGCACTGTGTAGCTATGAGTAGACGGCTTTTCGGAAGTTGTAGCACTGTTACTATGCTGTGCACTGTGTAGCTATGAGCATACGGTAGTTCGCAAGTTGACAGCACTGTTACTATGCTGTGCACTGTGTAGCTATGAGTATACGGTTGTTCGCAAGTTGATAGTACTGTTACCATGCTGTGCACTGTTTAGCTTTGAGCATACTGTTGTTCGCAAGTTGATAGCACTGTTACTATATTGTGCACTGTGTAGCTATGAGTAGACGGCTTTTCGGAAGTTGTAGCACTGTTACTATGCTGTGCACTTTGTAGCTATGAGCATACGGTAGTTCGCAAGTTGACAGCACTGTTACTATGCTGTGCACTGTGTAGCTATGAGTATACGGTTGTTCGCAAGCTGATAGCAGTGTTACTATATTGTGCACTGTGTAGCTATGAGTAGACGGCTTTTCGTAAGTTGTACCACTGTTACTATGCTGTGCACTGTGTAGCTATGAGCCTACGGTTGTTCGCAAGTTGACAGCACTGTTACTATGCTGTGCACTGTGTAGCTATGAGCGTACGGTTGTTCGCAAGTAGATAGCACTGTTACTATGCTGTGCACTGTGTAGCTATGACCATACGGTTGTTCGCAAATTGATAGCACTGTTACTATGCTGTGCACTGCGTAGCTATGAGCATATGGTTGTTCGCAAGTTGATAGCACTGTTACTATGCTGTGCCCTGCGTAGGTATGAGCATACGGTTGTTCGCAATTTGATAGCACTGTTACTATGCTGTGCACTGTGTGGCTATGAGTATACGGTTGTTCGCAAGTTGATAGCACTGTTACCATGCTGTGCACTGTGTAGCTTTGAGCATACTGTTGTTCGCAAGTTGATAGCACTGTTACTAAATTGAGCACTGTGTAGCTATGAGTAGACGGCCTTTCGGAAGTTGTAGCACTGTTACTATGCTGTGCACTGTGTAGCTATGAGCATGCGGTAGTTCGCAAGTTGACAGCACTGTTACTATGCTGTGCACTGTGTAGCTATGAGTATACGGTTGTTCGCAAGTTGATAGTACTGTTACCATGCTGTGCACTGTGTAGCTTTGAGCATACTGTTGTTCGCAAGTTGATAGCACTGTTACTATATTGTGCACTGTGTAGCTGTGAGTAGACGGCTTTTCGGAAGTTGTAGCACTGTTACTATGCTGTGCACTGTGTAGCTATGAGCATACGGTAGTTCCCAAGTTGACAGCACTGTTACTATGCTGTGCACTTTGTAGCTATGAGTATACGGTTGTTCGCAAGTTGATAGCACTGTTACCATGCTGTGCACTGTGTAGATATGAGCATACGGTTGATCGCAAGTTGATAGCCTTGTTACTATATTGTGCACTGTGTAGCTATGAGTAGAGGGCTTTTCGGAAGTTGTACCACTGTTACTATGCTGTGCACTGTGTAGCTATGAGCCTACGGTTGTTCGCAAGTTGACAGCACTGTTACTATGCTGTGCACTGTGTAGCTATGAGTATACGGTTGTTCGGAAGTTGACAGCACTGTTACTATGCTGTGCACTGTGTAGCTATGAGCATATGGTTGTTCGCAAGTTGATAGCACTGTTACTATGCTGTGCACTGTGTAGCTATGAGCAGACGGCTTTTCACAAGTTGATAGCACTATTACTATATTGTGCACTCTGTATCTATGAGCAGACGGCTTTTCGCAATTTGATAGCACTGTTACTATGCCGTGCACTGTGTAGCTATGAGCATACGGCTGTTCGCAAGTTGATAGCACTGTTACTATATTGTGCACTGTGCAGCCATGAGCAGACGGCTTTTCGCAAGTTGTAGCACTGTTACTATGCTGTGCACTGTGTAGCTATGAGCATACGGTTGTTCGCAAGTTGATAGCACTGTTTCTATGCTGTGCACTGTGTAGCTTTGAGCATACGGTTGTTCGGAAGATGATAGCACTGTTACTATGCTGTGCACTGTGTAGCTTTGAGCATACTGTTGTTCGCAAGTTGATAGCACTGTTACTAAATTGAGCACTGTGTAGCTATGAGTAGACGGCTTTTCGGAAGTTGTAGCACTGTTACTATGCTGTGCACTGTGTAGCTATGAGCATATGGTTGTTCGCAAGTTGATAGCACTGTTATTGTGCTGTGCACTGTGTAGGTATGAGCATACGGTTGTTCGCAAGTTGATAGCGCTGTTACTATGCTGTGCACTGTGTGGCTATGAGCATACGGTAGTTCGCAAGTTGACAGCACTGTTACTATGCTGTGCACTGCGTAGCTATGAGTATACGGTTGTTCGCAAGTTGATAGCACTGTTACCATGCTGTGCACTGTGTAGCTTTGAGCATACGGTTGTTCGCAAGTTGATAGCACTGTTACTATGCTGTGCACAGTGTAGCTTTGAGCATACGGTTGTTCGCAAGTTGATAGCACTGTTACTATATTGTGCACTGTGTAGCTAGGAGTAGACGGCTTTTCGTAAGTTGTACCACTGTTACTATGCTGTGCACTGTGTAGCTATGAGCCTACGGTTGTTCGCAAGTTGACAGCACTGTTACTATGCTGTGCACTGTGTAGCTATGAGCATACGGTTGTTCGCAAGTTGATAGCACTGTTTCTATGCTGTGCACTGTGTAGCTTTGAGCATACGGTTGTTCGGAAGATGATAGCACTATTACTATGCCTTGCACTGTGTAGCTTTGAGCATACGGTAGTTCGGAAGTTGATAGCTCTGTTACTTTGCTGTGCACTGTGTAGCTTTGAGCAAACGGTTGTTCGTAAGTTAATAGCACTGTTACTGTGCTGTGCACTGTGTAGCTATGAGCAGACGGCTTTTCGCAAGTTGTAGCACTGTTAATATGCTGTGCACTGTGTAGCTATGAGCATACGGCTTTTCACGAGTTGATAGCACTGTTACTATATTGTGCACTCTGTATCTATGAGCAGACGGCTTTTCGAAAGTTGATAGCACTGTTACTATACTGTGCACTGTGTAACTATGAGCATACGGATGTTCGCAAGTTGATAGCACTGTTACTATATTGTGCACTGTGCAGTTATGAGCATACGGTTGTTCGCAAATTGATAGCACTGTTACTATGCTGTGCACTGCGTAGCTATGAGCATATGGTTGTTCGCAAGTTGATAGCACTGTTATTGTGCTGTGCACTGTGTAGGTATGAGCATACGGTTGTTCGCAAGTTGATAGCGCTGTTACTATGCTGTGCACTGTGTGGCTATGAGCATACGGTAGTTCGCAAGTTGACAGCACTGTTACTATGCTGTGCACTGCGTAGCTATGAGTATACGGTTGTTCGCAAGTTGATAGCACTGTTACCATGCTGTGCACTGTGTAGCTTTGAGCATACGGTTGTTCGCAAGTTGATAGCACTGTTACTATGCTGTGCACAGTGTAGCTTTGAGCATACGGTTGTTCGCAAGTTGATAGCACTGTTACTATATTGTGCACTGTGTAGCTATGAGTAGACGGCTTTTCGGAAGTTGTACCACTGTTACTATGCTGTGCACTGTGTAGCTATGAGCCTACGGTTGTTCGCAAGTTGACTGCACTGTTACTATGCTGTGCACTGTGTAGCTATGAGTATACGGTTGTTCGCAAGTTGATAGCAGTGTTACCATGCTGTGCACTGTGTAGATATGAGCATACGGTTGTTCGCAAGTTGATATCACTGTTACTATGCTGTGCACTGTGTAGCTTTGAGTATATGGTTGTTCGCAAGTTGGTAGCACTGTTACTATATTGTGCACTGTGTAGCTATGAGCAAACGGCTTTTCGCAAGTTGTAGCACTGTCACTGTGCTGTGCACTGCGTAGGTTTGAGCATACGGTTGTTCGGAAGTTGATAGCACTGTTACTATGCTGTGCACTTCGCAAGTTTATAGCCCTGTTACTATATTGTACACTGTGTAGCTATGAGCAGACGGCCTTTCCCAAGTTGTAGCACTGTTACTATGCTGTGTACTGTGTCGTTATGAGCATACGGTTGTTCGCAAGTTGATAACACTGTTACTATATTGTGCACTGTGTAGCTATGAGCAGACGGCTTTTCACAAGTTGATAGCACAGTTACTATACTGTGCACTGTGTAGCGATGAGGATACGGCTGTTCGCAAGTTGATAGCACTGTTACTATATTGTGCACTGTGTAACTATGAGCAGACGGCTTTTCGTATGTTGGTAGCACTGTTACTATGCTGTGCACTTCGCAAGTTTATAGCCCTGTTACTATATTGTACACTGTGTAGCTATGAGCAGACGGCCTTTCCCAAGTTGTAGCACTGTTACTATGCTGTGCACTGTGTCGTTATGAGCATACGGTTGTTCGCAAGTAGATAGCACTGTTACTATGCTGTGCACTGTGTAGCTATGACCGTACGGTTGTTCGCAAATTTATAGCACTGTTACTATGCTGTGCACTGCGTAGCTATGAGCATATGGTTGTTCGCAAGTTGATAGCACTGTTACTATGCTGTGCACTGTGTAGGTATGAGCATACGGTTGTTCGCAATTTGATAGCACTGTTATTATGCTGTGCACTGTGTGGCTATGGGTATACGGTTGTTCGCAAGTTGATAGCACTGTTACCATGCTGTGCACTGTGTAGCTTTGAGCATACTGTTGTTCGCAAGTTGATAGCACTGTTACTAAATTGAGCACTGTGTAGCTATGAGTAGACGGCTTTTCGGAAGTTGTGGCACTGTTACTATGCTGTGCACTGTGTAGCTATGAGCATATGGTTGTTCGCAAGTTGATAGCACTGTTATTGTGCTGTGCACTGTGTAGGTATGAGCATACGGTTGTTCGCAAGTTGATAGCGCTGTTACTATGCTGTGCACTGTGTGGCTATGAGCATACGGTAGTTCGCAAGTTGACAGCACTGTTACTATGCTGTGCACTGCGTAGCTATGAGTATACGGTTGTTCGCAAGTTGATAGCACTGTTACCATGCTGTGCACTGTGTAGCTTTGAGCATACGGTTGTTCGCAAGTTGATAGCACTGTTACTATGCTGTGCACAGTGTAGCTTTGAGCATACGGTTGTTCGCAAGTTGATAGCACTGTTACTATATTGTGCACTGTGTAGCTATGAGTAGACGGCTTTTCGGAAGTTGTACCACTGTTACTATGCTGTGCACTGTGTAGCTATGAGCCTACGGTTGTTCGCAAGTTGACTGCACTGTTACTATGCTGTGCACTGTGTAGCTATGAGTATACGGTTGTTCGCAAGTTGATAGCAGTGTTACCATGCTGTGCACTGTGTAGATATGAGCATACAGTTGTTCGCAAGTTGATATCACTGTTACTATGCTGTGCACTGTGTAGCTTTGAGTATACGGTTGTTCGCAAGTTGGTAGCACTGTTACTATATTGTGCACTGTGTAGCTATGAGCAAACGGCTTTTCGCAAGTTGTAGCACTGTCACTATGCTGTGCACTGCGTAGGTTTGAGCATACGGTTGTTCGGAAGTTGATAGCACTGTTACTATGCTGTGCACTTCGCAAGTTTATAGCCCTGTTACTATATTGTACACTGTGTAGCTATGAGCAGACGGCCTTTCCCAAGTTGTAGCACTGTTACTATGCTGTGCACTGTGTCGTTATGAGCATACGGTTGTTCGCAAGTTGATAACACTTTTACTATATTGTGCACTGTGTAGCTATGAGCAGACGGCTTTTCACAAGTTGATAGCACAGTTACTATACTGTGCACTGTGTAGCGATGAGGATACGGCTGTTCGCAAGTTGATAGCACTGTTACTATATTGTGCACTGTGTAACTATGAGCAGACGGCTTTTCGTATGTTGGTAGCACTGTTACTATGCTGTGCACTTCGCAAGTTTATAGCCCTGTTACTATATTGTACACTGTGTAGCTATGAGCAGACGGCCTTTCCCAAGTTGTAGCACTGTTACTATGCTGTGCACTGTGTCGTTATGAGCATATGGTTGTTCGCAAGTTTATAACACTGTTACTATATTGTGCACTGTGTAGTTATGAGCATACGGTTGTTCGCAAGTAGATAGCACTGTTACTATGCTGTGCACTGTGTAGCTATGACCGTACGGTTGTTCGCAAATTGATAGCACTGTTACTATGCTGTGCACTGCGTAGCTATGAGCATATGGTTGTTCGCAAGTTGATAGCACTGTTACTATGCTGTGCACTGTGTAGGTATGAGCATACGGTTGTTCGCAATTTGATAGCACTGTTACTATGCTGTGCACTGTGTGGCTATGAGTATACGGTTGTTCGCAAGTTGATAGCACTGTTACCATGCTGTGCACTGTGTAGCTTTGAGCATACTGTTGTTCGCAAGTTGATAGCACTGTTACTAAATTGAGCACTGTGTAGCTATGAGTAGACGGCTTTTCGGAAGTTGTAGCACTGTTACTATGCTGTGCACTGTGTAGCTATGAGCATACGGTAATTCGCAAGTTGACAGCACTGTTACTATGCTGTGCACTGTGTAGCTATGAGTATACGGTTGTTCGCAAGTTGATAGTACTGTTACCATGCTGTGCACTGTGTAGCTTTGAGCATACTGTTGTTCGCAAGTTGATAGCACTGTTACTATATTGTGCACTGTGTAGCTATGAGTAGACGGCTTTTCGGAAGTTGTAGCACTGTTACTATGCTGTGCACTGTGTAGCTATGAGCCTACGGTTGTTCGCAAGTTGACAGCACTGTTACTATGCTGTGCACTGTGTAGCTATGAGCATACGGTTGTTCGCAAGTAGATAGCACTGTTACTATGCTGTGCACTGTGTAGCTATGACCATACGGTTGTTCGCAAATTGATAGCACTGTTACTATGCTGTGCACTGCGTAGCTATGAGCATATGGTTGTTCGCAAGTTGACAGCACTGTTACTATGCTGTGCACTGTGTAGCTATGAGTAGACGGCTTTTCGTAAGTTGTACCACTGTTACTATGCTGTGCACTGTGTAGCTATGAGCCTACGGTTGTTCGCAAGTTGACAGCACTGTTACTATGCTGTGCACTGTGTAGCTATGAGCATACGGTTGTTCGCAAGTAGATAGCACTGTTACTATGCTGTGCACTGTGTAGCTATGACCATACGGTTGTTCGCAAATTGATAGCACTGTTACTATGCTGTGCACTGCGTAGCTATGAGCATATGGTTGTTCGCAAGTTGATAGCACTGTTACTATGCTGTGCACTGTGTAGCTATGACCATACGGTTGTTCGCAAATTGATAGCACTGTAACTATGCTGTGCACTGCGTAGCTATGAGCATATGGTTGTTCGCAAATTGATAGCACTGTTACTATGCTGTGCACTGTGTAGCTATGAGCCTACGGTTGTTCGCAAGTTGACAGCACTGTTACTATGCTGTGCACTGTGTAGCTATGAGCATACGGTTGTTCGCAAGTAGATAGCACTGTTACTATGCTGTGCACTGTGTAGCTATGACCATACGGTTGTTCGCAAATTGATAGCACTGTTACTATGCTGTGCACTGCGTAGCTATGAGCATATGGTTGTTCGCAAGTTGATAGCACTGTTACTATGCTGTGCACTGTGTAGGTATGAGCATACGGTTGTTCGCAATTTGATAGCACTGTTACTATGCTGTGCACTGTGTGGCTATGAGTATTCGGTTGTTCGCAAGTTGATAGCACTGTTACCATGCTGTGCACTGTGTAGCTTTGAGCATACTGTTGTTCGCAAGTTGATAGCACTGTTACTAAATTGAGCACTGTGTAGCTATGAGTAGACGGCTTTTCGGAAGTTGTAGCACTGTTACTATGCTGTGCACTGTGTAGCTATGAGCATGCGGTAGTTCGCAAGTTGACTGCACTGTTACTATGCTGTGCACTGTGTAGCTATGAGTATACGGTTGTTCGCAAGTTGATAGTACTGTTACCATGCTGTGCACTGTGTAGCTTTGAGCATACTGTTGTTCGCAAGTTGATAGCACTGTTACTATATTGTGCACTGTGTAGCTGTGAGTAGACGGCTTTTCGGAAGTTGTAGCACTGTTACTATGCTGTGCACTGTGTAGCTATGAGCATACGGTAGTTCGCAAGTTGACAGCACTGTTACTATGCTGTGCACTTTGTAGCTATGAGTATTAGGTTGTTCGCAAGTTGATAGCACTGTTACCATGCTGTGCACTGTGTAGATATGAGCATACGGTTGATCGCAAGTTGATAGCCTTGTTACTATATTGTGCACTGTGTAGCTATGAGTAGACGGCTTTTCGGAAGTTGTACCACTGTTACTATGCTGTGCACTGTGTAGCTATGAGCCTACGGTTGTTTGCAAGTTGACAGCACTGTTACTATGCTGTGCACTGTGTAGCTATGAGTATACGGTTGTTCGGAAGTTGACAGCACTGTTACTATGCTGTGCACTGTGTAGCTATGAGCATATGGTTGTTCGCAAGTTGATAGCACTGTTACTATGCTGTGCACTGTGTAGCTATGAGCAGACGGCTTTTCACAAGTTGATAGCACTGTTACTATATTGTGCACTCTGTATCTATGAGCAGACGGCTTTTCGCAATTTGATAGCACTGTTACTATGCCGTGCACTGTGTAGCTATGAGCATACGGCTGTTCGCAAGTTGATAGCACTGTTACTATATTGTGCACTGTGCAGCCATGAGCAGACGGCTTTTCGCAAGTTGTAGCACTGTTACTATGCTGTGCACTGTGTAGCTATGAGCATACGGTTGTTCGCAAGTTGATAGCACTGTTTCTATGCTGTGCACTGTGTAGCTTTGAGCATACGGTTGTTCGGAAGATGATAGCACTGTTACTATGCTGTGCACTGTGTAGCTTTGAGCATACTGTTGTTCGCAAGTTGATAGCACTGTTACTAAATTGAGCACTGTGTAGCTATGAGTAGACGGCTTTTCGGAAGTTGTAGCACTGTTACTATGCTGTGCACTGTGTAGCTATGGGCATATGGTTGTTCGCAAGTTGATAGCACTGTTATTGTGCTGTGCACTGTGTAGGTATGAGCATACGGTTGTTCGCAAGTTGATAGCGCTGTTACTATGCTGTGCACTGTGTGGCTATGAGCATACGGTAGTTCGCAAGTTGACAGCACTGTTACTATGCTGTGCACTGCGTAGCTATGAGTATACGGTTGTTCGCAAGTTGATAGCACTGTTACCATGCTGTGCACTGTGTAGCTTTGAGCATACGGTTGTTCGCAAGTTGATAGCACTGTTACTATGCTGTGCACAGTGTAGCTTTGAGCACACGGTTGTTCGCAAGTTGATAGCACTGTTACTATATTGTGCACTGTGTAGCTATGAGTAGACGGCTTTTCGGAAGTTGTACCACTGTTACTATGCTGTGCACTGTGTAGCTATGAGCCTACGGTTGTTCGCAAGTTGACTGCACTGTTACTATGCTGTGCACTGTGTAGCTATGAGTATACGGTTGTTCGCAAGTTGATAGCAGTGTTACCATGCTGTGCACTGTGTAGATATGAGCATACGGTTGTTCGCAAGTTGATATCACTGTTACTATGCTGTGCACTGTGTAGCTTTGAGTATACGGTTGTTCGCAAGTTGGTAGCACTGTTACTATATTGTGCACTGTGTAGCTATGAGCAAACGGCTTTTCGCAAGTTGTAGCACTGTCACTATGCTGTGCACTGCGTAGGTTTGAGCATACGGTTGTTCGGAAGTTGATAGCACTGTTACTATGCTGTGCACTTCGCAAGTTTATAGCCCTGTTACTATATTGTACACTGTGTAGCTATAAGCAGACGGCCTTTCCCAAGTTGTAGCACTGTTACTATGCTGTGCACTGTGTCGTTATGAGCATACGGTTGTTCGCAAGTTGATAACACTGTTACTATATTGTGCACTGTGTAGCTATGAGCAGACGGCTTTTCACAAGTTGATAGCACAGTTACTATACTGTGCACTGTGTAGCGATGAGGATACGGCTGTTCGCAAGTTGATAGCACTGTTACTATATTGTGCACTGTGTAACTATGAGCAGACGGCTTTTCGTATGTTGGTAGCACTGTTACTATGCTGTGCACTTCGCAAGTTTATAGCCCTGATACTATATTGTACACTGTGTAGCTATGAGCAGACGGCCTTTCCCAAGTTGTAGCACTGTTACTATGCTGTGCACTGTGTCGTTATGAGCATATGGTTGTTCGCAATTTTATAACACTGTTACTATATTGTGCACTGTGTAGTTATGAGCATACGGTTGTTCGCAAGTAGATAGCACTGTTACTATTCTGTGCACTGTGTAGCTATGACCGTACGGTTGTTCGCAAATTTATAGCACTGTTACTATGCTGTGCACTGCGTAGCTATGAGCATATGGTTGTTCGCAAGTTGATAGCACTGTTACTATGCTGTGCACTGTGTAGGTATGAGCATACGGTTGTTCGCAATTTGATAGCACTGTTACTATGCTGTGCACTGTGTGGCTATGAGTATACGGTTGTTCGCAAGTTGATAGCACTGTTACCATGCTGTGCACTGTGTAGCTTTGAGCATACTGTTGTTCGCAAGTTGATAGCACTGTTACTAAATTGAGCACTGTGTAGCTATGAGTAGACGGCTTTTCGGAAGTTGTAGCACTGTTACTATGCTGTGCACTGTGTAGCTATGAGCATATGGTTGTTCGCAAGTTGATTGCACTGTTATTGTGCTGTGCACTGTGTAGGTATGAGCATACGGTTGTTCGCAAGTTGATAGCGCTGTTACTATGCTGTGCACTGTGTGGCTATGAGCATACGGTAGTTCGCAAGTTGACAGCACTGTTACTATGCTGTGCACTGCGTAGCTATGAGTATACGGTTGTTCGCAAGTTGATAGCACTGTTACCATGCTGTGCACTGTGTAGCTTTGAGCATACGGTTGTTCGCAAGTTGATAGCACTGTTACTATGCTGTGCACAGTGTAGCTTTGAGCATACGGTTGTTCGCAAGTTGATAGCACTGTTACTATATTGTGCACTGTGTAGCTATGAGTAGACGGCTTTTTGGAAGTTGTAGCACTGTTACTATGCTGTGCACTGTGTAGCTATGAGCATATGGTTGTTCGCAAGTTGATAGCACTGTTATTGTGCTGTGCACTGTGTAGGTATGAGCATACGGTTGTTCGCAAGTTGATAGCGCTGTTACTATGCTGTGCACTGTGTGGCTATGAGCATACGGTAGTTCGCAAGTTGACTGCACTGTTACTATGCTGTGCACTGTGTAGCTATGAGTATACGGTTGTTCGCAAGTTGATAGCAGTGTTACCATGCTGTGCACTGTGTAGATATGAGCATACGGTTGTTCGCAAGTTGACTGCACTGTTACTATGCTGTGCACTGTGTAGCTATGAGTATACGGTTGTTCGCAAGTTGATAGCAGTGTTACCATGCTGTGCACTGTGTAGATATGAGCATACGGTTGTTCGCAAGTTGATATCACTGTTACTATGCTGTGCACTGTGTAGCTTTGAGTATACGGTTGTTCGCAAGTTGGTAGCACTGTTACTATATTGTGCACTGTGTAGCTATGAGCAAACGGCTTTTCGCAAGTTGTAGCACTGTCACTATGCTGTGCACTGCGTAGGTTTGAGCATACGGTTGTTCGGAAGTTGATAGCACTGTTACTATGCTGTGCACTTCGCAAGTTTATAGCCCTGTTACTATATTGTACACTGTGTAGCTATGAGCAGACGGCCTTTCCCAAGTTGTAGCACTGTTACTATGCTGTGCACTGTGTCGTTATGAGCATACGGTTGTTCGCAAGTTGATAACACTTTTACTATATTGTGCACTGTGTAGCTATGAGCAGACGGCTTTTCACAAGTTGATAGCACAGTTACTATACTGTGCACTGTGTAGCGATGAGGATACGGCTGTTCGCAAGTTGATAGCACTGTTACTATATTGTGCACTGTGTAACTATGAGCAGACGGCTTTTCGTATGTTGGTAGCACTGTTACTATGCTGTGCACTTCGCAAGTTTATAGCCCTGTTACTATATTGTACACTGTGTAGCTATGAGCAGACGGCCTTTCCCAAGTTGTAGCACTGTTACTATGCTGTGCACTGTGTCGTTATGAGCATATGGTTGTTCGCAAGTTTATAACACTGTTACTATATTGTGCACTGTGTAGTTATGAGCGTACGGTTGTTCGCAAGTAGATAGCACTGTTACTATGCTGTGCACTGTGTAGCTATGACCGTACGGTTGTTCGCAAATTGATAGCACTGTTACTATGCTGTGCACTGCGTAGCTATGAGCATATGGTTGTTCGCAAGTTGATAGCACTGTTACTATGCTGTGCACTGTGTAGGTATGAGCATACGGTTGTTCGCAATTTGATAGCACTGTTACTATGCTGTGCACTGTGTGGCTATGAGTATACGGTTGTTCGCAAGTTGATGGCACTGTTACCATGCTGTGCACTGTGTAGCTTTGAGCATACTGTTGTTCGCAAGTTGATAGCACTGTTACTAAATTGAGCACTGTGTAGCTATGAGTAGACGGCTTTTCGGAAGTTGTAGCACTGTTACTATGCTGTGCACTGTGTAGATATGAGCATACGGTTGATCGCAAGTTGATAGCCTTGTTACTATATTGTGCACTGTGTAGCTATGAGTAGAGGGCTTTTCGGAAGTTGTACCACTGTTACTATGCTGTGCACTGTGTAGCTATGAGCCTACGGTTGTTCGCAAGTTGACAGCACTGTTACTATGCTGTGCACTGTGTAGCTATGAGTATACGGTTGTTCGGAAGTTGACAGCACTGTTACTATGCTGTGCACTGTGTAGCTATGAGCATATGGTTGTTCGCAAGTTGATAGCACTGTTACTATGCTGTGCACTGTGTAGCTATGAGCAGACGGCTTTTCGCAAGTTGTAGCACTGTTACTATGCTGTGCACTGTGTAGCTATGAGCATACGGTTGTTCGCAAGTTGATAGCACTGTTTCTATGCTGTGCACTGTGTAGCTTTGAGCATACGGTTGTTCGGAAGATGATAGCACTGTTACTATGCTGTGCACTGTGTAGCTTTGAGCATACTGTTGTTCGCAAGTTGATAGCACTGTTACTAAATTGAGCACTGTGTAGCTATGAGTAGACGGCTTTTCGGAAGTTGTAGCACTGTTACTATGCTGTGCACTGTGTAGCTATGAGCATATGGTTGTTCGCAAGTTGATAGCACTGTTATTGTGCTGTGCACTGTGTAGGTATGAGCATACGGTTGTTCGCAAGTTGATAGCGCTGTTACTATGCTGTGCACTGTGTGGCTATGAGCATACGGTAGTTCGCAAGTTGACAGCACTGTTACTATGCTGTGCACTGCGTAGCTATGAGTATACGGTTGTTCGCAAGTTGATAGCACTGTTACCATGCTGTGCACTGTGTAGCTTTGAGCATACGGTTGTTCTCAAGTTGTACCACTGTTACTATGCTGTGCACTGTGTAGCTATGAGCCTACGGTTGTTCGCAAGTTGACTGCACTGTTACTATGCTGTGCACTGTGTAGCTATGAGTATACGGTTGTTCGCAAGTTGATAGCAGTGTTACCATGCTGTGCACTGTGTAGATATGAGCATACGGTTGTTCGCAAGTTGATATCACTGTTACTATGCTGTGCACTGTGTAGCTTTGAGTATACGGTTGTTCGCAAGTTGGTAGCACTGTTACTATATTGTGCACTGTGTAGCTATGAGCAAACGGCTTTTCGCAAGTTGTAGCACTGTCACTATGCTGTGCACTGCGTAGGTTTGAGCATACGGTTGTTCGGAAGTTGATAGCACTGTTACTATGCTGTGCACTTCGCAAGTTTATAGCCCTGTTACTATATTGTACACTGTGTAGCTATGAGCAGACGGCCTTTCCCAAGTTGTAGCACTGTTACTATGCTGTGCACTGTGTCGTTATGAGCATACGGTTGTTCGCAAGTTGATAACACTTTTACTATATTGTGCGCTGTGTAGCTATGAGCAGACGGCTTTTCACAAGTTGATAGCACAGATACTATACTGTGCACTGTGTAGCGATGAGGATACGGCTGTTCGCAAGTTGATAGCACTGTTACTATATTGTGCACTGTGTAACTATGAGCAGACGGCTTTTCGTATGTTGGTAGCACTGTTACTATGCTGTGCACTTCGCAAGTTTATAGCCCTGTTACTATATTGTACACTGTGTAGCTATGAGCAGACGGTCTTTCCCAAGTTGTAGCACTGTTACTATGCTGTGCACTGTGTCGTTATGAGCATATGGTTGTTCGCAAGTTTATAACACTGTTACTATATTGTGCACTGTGTAGTTATGAGCATACGGTTGTTCGCAAGTAGATAGCACTGTTACTATGCTGTGCACTGTGTAGCTATGACCGTACGGTTGTTCGCAAATTGATAGCACTGTTACTATGCTGTGCACTGCGTAGCTATGAGCATATGGTTGTTCGCAAGTTGATAGCACTGTTACTATGCTGTGCACTGTGTAGGTATGAGCCTACGGTTGTTCGCAATTTGATAGCACTGTTACTATGCTGTGCACTGTGTGGCTATGAGTATACGGTTGTTCGCAAGTTGATAGCACTGTTACCATGCTGTGCACTGTGTAGCTTTGAGCATACTGTTGTTCGCAAGTTGATAGCACTGTTACTAAATTGAGCACTGTGTAGCTATGAGTAGACGGCTTTTCGGAAGTTGTAGCACTGTTACTATGCTGTGCACTGTGTAGCTATGAGCATACGGTAGTTCGCAAGTTGACAGCACTGTTACTATGCTGTGCACTGTGTAGCTATGAGTATACGGTTGTTCGCAAGTTGATAGTACTGTTACCATGCTGTGCACTGTGTAGCTTTGAGCATACTGTTGTTGGCAAGTTGATAGCACTGTTACTATATTGTGCACTGTGTAGCTATGAGTAGACGGCTTTTCGGAAGTTGTAGCACTGTTACTATGCTGTGCACTTTGTAGCTATGAGCATACGGTAGTTCGCAAGTTGACAGCACTGTTACTATGCTGTGCACTGTGTAGCTATGAGTATACGGTTGTTCGCAAGCTGATAGCAGTGTTACTATATTGTGCACTGTGTAGCTATGAGTAGACGGCTTTTCGTAAGTTGTACCACTGTTACTATGCTGTGCACTGTGTAGCTATGAGCCTACGGTTGTTCGCAAGTTGACAGCACTGTTACTATGCTGTGCACTGTGTAGCTATGAGCATACGGTTGTTCGCAAGTAGATAGCACTGTTACTATGCTGTGCACTGTGTAGCTATGACCATACGGTTGTTCGCAAATTGATAGCACTGTTACTATGCTGTGCACTGCGTAGCTATGAGCATATGGTTGTTCGCAAGTTGATAGCACTGTTACTATGCTGTGCACTGTGTAGGTATAAGCATACGGTTGTTCGCAAGTTGATAGCACTGTTACCATGCTGTGCACTGTGTAGCTTTGAGCATACTGTTGTTCGCAAGTTGATAGCACTGTTACTAAATTGAGCACTGTGTAGCTATGAGTAGACGGCTTTTCGGAAGTTGTAGCACTGTTACTATGCTGTGCACTGTGTAGCTATGAGCATGCGGTAGTTCGCAAGTTGACAGCACTGTTACTATGCTGTGCACTGTGTAGCTATGAGTATACGGTTGTTCGCAAGTTGATAGTACTGTTACCATGCTGTGCACTGTGTAGCTTTGAGCATACTGTTGTTCGCAAGTTGATAGCACTGTTACTATATTGTGCACTGTGTAGCTGTGAGTAGACGGCTTTTCGGAAGTTGTACCACTGTTACTATGCTGTGCACTGTGTAGCTATGAGCCTACGGTTGTTCGCAAGTTGACAGCACTGTTACTATGCTGTGCACTGTGTAGCTATGAGTATACGGTTGTTCGGAAGTTGACAGCACTGTTACTATGCTGTGCACTGTGTAGCTATGAGCATATGGTTGTTCGCAAGTTGATAGCACTGTTACTATGCTGTGCACTGTGTAGCTATGAGCAGACGGCTTTTCACAAGTTGATAGCACTGTTACTATATTGTGCACTCTGTATCTATGAGCAGACGGCTTTTCGCAATTTGATAGCACTGTTACTATGCCGTGCACTGTGTAGCTATGAGCATACGGCTGTTCGCAAGTTGATAGCACTGTTACTATATTGTGCACTGTGCAGCCATGAGCAGACGGCTTTTCGCAAGTTGTAGCACTGTTACTATGCTGTGCACTGTGTAGCTATGAGCATACGGTTGTTCGCAAGTTGATAGCACTGTTTCTATGCTGTGCACTGTGTAGCTTTGAGCATACGGTTGTTCGGAAGATGATAGCACTGTTACTATGCTGTGCACTGTGTAGCTTTGAGCATACGGTTGTTCGCAAGTAGATAGCACTGTTACTATGCTGTGCACTGTGTAGCTTTGAGCAAACGGTTTTTCGTAAGTTAATAGCACTGTTACTGTGCTGTGCACTGTGTAGCTATGAGCAGACGGCTTTTAGCAAGTTGTAGCATTGTTACTATGCTGTGCACTGTGTAGCTATGAGCATACGGCTTTTCGCAAGTTGTTCCCACTGCTACTATATTGTGCACTGTGTAGGTATGAACATACGGCTTTTCGCAAGTTGATACCACTGCTACTATATTGTGCACTGTGTAGCTATGAGCAGACGGCTTTTCGCAAGTTGTAGCACTGTTACTATGCTGTGCACTGTGTAGCTATGAGCATACGGTTGTTCGCAAGTTGATAGCACTGTTTCTATGCTGTGCACTGTGTAGCTTTGAGCATACGGTTGTTCGGAAGATGATAGCACTGTTTCTATGCTGTGCACTGTGTAGCTTTGAGCATACGGTTGTTGGGAAGATGATAGCACTGTTACTATGCTGTGCACTGTGTAGCTTTGAGCATACGGTTGTTCGCAAGTAGATAGCACTGTTACTATGCTGTGCACTGTGTAGCTTTGAGCAAACGGTTTTTCGTAAGTTAATAGCACTGTTACTGTGCTGTGCACTGTGTAGGTATGAGCAGACGGCTTTTCGCATGTTGTAGCACTGTTACTATGCTGTGCACTGTGTAGCTATGAGCATACGATTGTTCGCAAGTTGATAGCACTCTTACTATGCTGTGCAATGTGTAGCTTTGAGCAACCGGTTGTTCGTAAGTTAATAGCACTGATACTGTGCTGTGCGCTGTGTAGCTATGAGCATACGGCTTTTCACAAGTTGATAGCACAGTTACTATATTGTGCACTCTGTATCTATGAGCAGACGGCTTTTCGAAAGTTGATAGCACTGTTACTATACTGTGCACTGTGTAACTATGAGCCTACGGATGTTCGCAAGTTGATAGCACTGTTACTATATTGTGCACTGTGTAGTTATGAGCATACGGTTGTTCGCAAGTAGATAGCACTGTTACTATGCTGTGCACTGTGTAGCTATGACCATACGGTTGTTCGCAAATTGATAGCACTGTTACTATGCTGTGCACTGCGTAGCTATGAGCATATGGTTGTTCGCAAGTTAATAGCACTGTTACTGTGCTGTGCACTGTGTAGGCACGAGCATACGGTTGTTCGCAAGTTGATAGCGCTGTTACTAAGCTGTGCACTGTGTGGCTATGAGCATACGGTAGTTCGCAAGTTGACAGCAATGTTACTATGCTGTGCACTGCGTAGCTATGAGTATACGGTTGTTCGCAAGTTGATAGCACTGTTACCATGCTGTGCACTGTATAGCTTTGAGCATACTTTTGTTCGCAAATTGATAGCACTGTTACTATATTGTGCACTGTGTAGGTATGAGTAGACGGCTTTTCGGAAGTTGTACCACTGTTACTATGCTGTGCACTGTGTAGCTATGAGCATACGGTTGTTCGCAAGTTGACAGCACTGTTACTATATTGTGCACTGTGTAGTTATGAGCAGACGGCTTTTCGCAAGTTGTAGCACTGTTACTATGCTGTGCACTGTGTAGCTATGAGCATACGGTTGTTCGCAAGTTGATAGCACTGTTACTATATTGTGCACTGTGTAGTTATGAGCATACGGTTGTTCGCAAATTGATAGCACTGTTACTATGCTGTGCACTGCGTAGCTATGAGCATATGGTTGTTCGCAAATTAATAGCACTGTTACTGTGCTGTGCACTGTGTAGGTATGAGCATACGGTTGTTCGCAAGTTGATAGCGCTGTTACTAAGCTGTGCACTGTGTGGCTATGAGCATACGGTAGTTCGCAAGTTGACAGCAATGTTACTATGCTGTGCACTGCGTAGCTATGAGTATACGGTTGTTCGCAAGTTGATAGCACTGTTACCATGCTGTGCACTGTGTAGCTTTGAGCATACTGTTGTTCGCAAGTTGATAGCACTGTTACTATATTGTGCACTGTGTAGCTATGAGTAGACGGCTTTTCGGAAGTTGTAGCACTGTTACTATGCTGTGCACTTTGTAGCTATGAGCATACGGTAGTTCGCAAGTTGACAGCACTGTTACTATGCTGTGCACTGTGTAGCTATGAGTATACGGTTGTTCGCAAGCTGATAGCAGTGTTACTATATTGTGCACTGTGTAGCTATGAGTAGACGGCTTTTCGTAAGTTGTACCACTGTTACTATGCTGTGCACTGTGTAGCTATGAGCCTACGGTTGTTCGCAAGTTGACAGCACTGTTACTATGCTGTGCACTGTGTAGCTATGAGCATACGGTTGTTCGCAAGTAGATAGCACTGTTACTATGCTGTGCACTGTGTAGCTATGACCATACGGTTGTTCGCAAATTGATAGCACTGTTACTATGCTGTGCACTGCGTAGCTATGAGCATATGGTTGTTCGCAAGTTGATAGCACTGTTACTATGCTGTGCACTGTGTAGGTATGAGCATACGGTTGTTCGCAATTTGATAGCACTGTTACTATGCTGTGCACTGTGTGGCTATGAGTATACGGTTGTTCGCAAGTTGATAGCACTGTTACCATGCTGTGCACTGTGTAGCTTTGAGCATACTGTTGTTCGCAAGTTGATAGCACTGTTACTAAATTGAGCACTGTGTAGCTATGAGTAGACGGCTTTTCGGAAGTTGTAGCACTGTCACTATGCTGTGCACTGTGTAGCTATGAGCATACGGTAGTTCGCAAGTTGACAGCACTGTTACTATGCTGTGCACTGTGTAGCTATGAGTATACGGTTGTTCGCAAGCTGATAGCAGTGTTACTATATTGTGCACTGTGTAGCTATGAGTAGACGGCTTTTCGTAAGTTGTACCACTGTTACTATGCTGTGCACTGTGTAGCTATGAGCCTACGGTTGTTCGCAAGTTGACAGCACTGTTACTATGCTGTGCACTGTGTAGCTATGAGCATACGGTTGTTCGCAAGTAGATAGCACTGTTACTATGCTGTGCACTGTGTAGCTATGACCATACGGTTGTTCGCAAATTGATAGCACTGTTACTATGCTGTGCACTGCGTAGCTATGAGCATATGGTTGTTCGCAAGTTGATAGCACTGTTACTATGCTGTGCACTGTGTAGGTATGAGCATACGGTTGTTCGCAATTTGATAGCACTGTTACTATGCTGTGCACTGTGTGGCTATGAGTATACGGTTGTTCGCAAGTTGATAGCACTGTTACCATGCTGTGCACTGTGTAGCTTTGAGCATACTGTTGTTCGCAAGTTGATAGCACTGTTACTAAATTGAGCACTGTGTAGCTATGAGTAGACGGCTTTTCGGAAGTTGTAGCACTGTTACTATGCTGTGCACTGTGTAGCTATGAGCATATGGTTGTTCGCAAGTTGATAGCACTGTTACTATGCTGTGCACTGTGTAGGTATGAGCATACGGTTGTTCGCAATTTGATAGCACTGTTACTATGCTGTGCACTGTGTGGCTATGAGTATACGGTTGTTCGCAAGTTGATAGCACTGTTACCATGCTGTGCACTGTGTAGCTTTGAGCATACTGTTGTTCGCAAGTTGATAGCACTGTTACTAAATTGAGCACTGTGTAGCTATGAGTAGACGGCTTTTCGGAAGTTGTAGCACTGTTACTATGCTGTGCACTGTGTAGCTATGAGCATGCGGTAGTTCGCAAGTTGACAGCACTGTTTCTATGCTGTGCACTGTGTAGCTTTGAGCATACGGTTGTTCGGAAGATGATAGCACTGTTACTATGCTGTGCACTGTGTAGCTTTGAGCATACGGTTGTTCGCAAGTAGATAGCACTGTTACTATGCTGTGCACTGTGTAGCTTTGAGCAAACGGTTTTTCGTAAGTTAATAGCACTGTTACTGTGCTGTGCACTGTGTAGCTATGAGCAGACGGCTTTTAGCAAGTTGTAGCATTGTTACTATGCTGTGCACTGTGTAGCTATGAGCATACGGCTTTTCGCAAGTTGTTCCCACTGCTACTATATTGTGCACTGTGTAGGTATGAACATACGGCTTTTCGCAAGTTGATACCACTGCTACTATATTGTGCACTGTGTAGCTATGAGCAGACGGCTTTTCGCAAGTTGTAGCACTGTTACTATGCTGTGCACTGTGTAGCTATGAGCATACGGTTGTTCGCAAGTTGATAGCACTGTTTCTATGCTGTGCACTGTGTAGCTTTGAGCATACGGTTGTTCGGAAGATGATAGCACTGTTTCTATGCTGTGCACTGTGTAGCTTTGAGCATACGGTTGTTGGGAAGATGATAGCACTGTTACTATGCTGTGCACTGTGTAGCTTTGAGCATACGGTTGTTCGCAAGTAGATAGCACTGTTACTATGCTGTGCACTGTGTAGCTTTGAGCAAACGGTTTTTCGTAAGTTAATAGCACTGTTACTGTGCTGTGCACTGTGTAGGTATGAGCAGACGGCTTTTCGCATGTTGTAGCACTGTTACTATGCTGTGCACTGTGTAGCTATGAGCATACGATTGTTCGCAAGTTGATAGCACTCTTACTATGCTGTGCAATGTGTAGCTTTGAGCAACCGGTTGTTCGTAAGTTAATAGCACTGATACTGTGCTGTGCGCTGTGTAGCTATGAGCATACGGCTTTTCACAAGTTGATAGCACAGTTACTATATTGTGCACTCTGTATCTATGAGCAGACGGCTTTTCGAAAGTTGATAGCACTGTTACTATACTGTGCACTGTGTAACTATGAGCCTACGGATGTTCGCAAGTTGATAGCACTGTTACTATATTGTGCACTGTGTAGTTATGAGCATACGGTTGTTCGCAAGTAGATAGCACTGTTACTATGCTGTGCACTGTGTAGCTATGACCATACGGTTGTTCGCAAATTGATAGCACTGTTACTATGCTGTGCACTGCGTAGCTATGAGCATATGGTTGTTCGCAAGTTAATAGCACTGTTACTGTGCTGTGCACTGTGTAGGCACGAGCATACGGTTGTTCGCAAGTTGATAGCGCTGTTACTAAGCTGTGCACTGTGTGGCTATGAGCATACGGTAGTTCGCAAGTTGACAGCAATGTTACTATGCTGTGCACTGCGTAGCTATGAGTATACGGTTGTTCGCAAGTTGATAGCACTGTTACCATGCTGTGCACTGTATAGCTTTGAGCATACTTTTGTTCGCAAATTGATAGCACTGTTACTATATTGTGCACTGTGTAGGTATGAGTAGACGGCTTTTCGGAAGTTGTACCACTGTTACTATGCTGTGCACTGTGTAGCTATGAGCATACGGTTGTTCGCAAGTTGACAGCACTGTTACTATATTGTGCACTGTGTAGTTATGAGCAGACGGCTTTTCGCAAGTTGTAGCACTGTTACTATGCTGTGCACTGTGTAGCTATGAGCATACGGTTGTTCGCAAGTTGATAGCACTGTTACTATATTGTGCACTGTGTAGTTATGAGCATACGGTTGTTCGCAAGTAGATAGCACTGTTACTATGCTGTGCACTGTGTAGCTATGACCATACGGTTGTTCGCAAATTGATAGCACTGTTACTATGCTGTGCACTGCGTAGCTATGAGCATATGGTTGTTCGCAAATTAATAGCACTGTTACTGTGCTGTGCACTGTGTAGGTATGAGCATACGGTTGTTCGCAAGTTGATAGCGCTGTTACTAAGCTGTGCACTGTGTGGCTATGAGCATACGGTAGTTCGCAAGTTGACAGCAATGTTACTATGCTGTGCACTGCGTAGCTATGAGTATACGGTTGTTCGCAAGTTGATAGCACTGTTACCATGCTGTGCACTGTGTAGCTTTGAGCATACTGTTGTTCGCAAGTTGATAGCACTGTTACTATATTGTGCACTGTGTAGCTATGAGTAGACGGCTTTTCGGAAGTTGTAGCACTGTTACTATGCTGTGCACTTTGTAGCTATGAGCATACGGTAGTTCGCAAGTTGACAGCACTGTTACTATGCTGTGCACTGTGTAGCTATGAGTATACGGTTGTTCGCAAGCTGATAGCAGTGTTACTATATTGTGCACTGTGTAGCTATGAGTAGACGGCTTTTCGTAAGTTGTACCACTGTTACTATGCTGTGCACTGTGTAGCTATGAGCCTACGGTTGTTCGCAAGTTGACAGCACTGTTACTATGCTGTGCACTGTGTAGCTATGAGCATACGGTTGTTCGCAAGTAGATAGCACTGTTACTATGCTGTGCACTGTGTAGCTATGACCATACGGTTGTTCGCAAATTGATAGCACTGTTACTATGCTGTGCACTGCGTAGCTATGAGCATATGGTTGTTCGCAAGTTGATAGCACTGTTACTATGCTGTGCACTGTGTAGGTATGAGCATACGGTTGTTCGCAATTTGATAGCACTGTTACTATGCTGTGCACTGTGTGGCTATGAGTATACGGTTGTTCGCAAGTTGATAGCACTGTTACCATGCTCTGCACTGTGTAGCTTTGAGCATACTGTTGTTCGCAAGTTGATAGCACTGTTACTAAATTGAGCACTGTGTAGCTATGAGTAGACGGCTTTTCGGAAGTTGTAGCACTGTTACTATGCTGTGCACTGTGTAGCTATGAGCATGCGGTAGTTCGCAAGTTGACAGCACTGTTACTATGCTGTGCACTGTGTAGCTATGAGTATACGGTTGTTCGCAAGTTGATAGTACTGTTACCATGCTGTGCACTGTGTAGCTTTGAGCATACTGTTGTTCGCAAGTTGATAGCACTGTTACTATATTGTGCACTGTGTAGCTATGAGTAGACGGCTTTTCGGAAGTTGTAGCACTGTTACTATGCTGTGCACTGTGTAGCTATGAGCATACGGTTGTTCGCAAGTAGATAGCACTGTTACTATGCTGTGCACTGTGTAGCTATGACCATACGGTTGTTCGCAAATTGATAGCACTGTTACCATGCTGTGCACTGTGTAGCTTTGAGCATACTGTTGTTCGCAAGTTGATAGCACTGTTACTAAATTGAGCACTGTGTAGCTATGAGTAGACGGCTTTTCGGAAGTTGTAGCACTGTTACTATGCTGTGCACTGTGTAGCTATGAGCATGCGGTAGTTCGCAAGTTGACAGCACTGTTACTATGCTGTGCACTGTGTAGCTATGAGTATACGGTTGTTCGCAAGTTGATAGTACTGTTACCATGCTGTGCACTGTGTAGCTTTGAGCATACTGTTGTTCGCAAGTTGATAGCACTGTTACTATATTGTGCACTGTGTAGCTGTGAGTAGACGGCTTTTCGGAAGTTGTACCACTGTTACTATGCTGTGCACTGTGTAGCTATGAGCCTACGGTTGTTCGCAAGTTGACAGCACTGTTACTATGCTGTGCACTGTGTAGCTATGAGTATACGGTTGTTCGGAAGTTGACAGCACTGTTACTATGCTGTGCACTGTGTAGCTATGAGCATATGGTTGTTCGCAAGTTGATAGCACTGTTACTATGCTGTGCACTGTGTAGCTATGAGCAGACGGCTTATCACAAGTTGATAGCACTGTTACTATATTGTGCACTCTGTATCTATGAGCAGACGGCTTTTCGCAATTTGATAGCACTGTTACTATGCCGTGCACTGTGTAGCTATGAGCATACGGCTGTTCGCAAGTTGATAGCACTGTTACTATATTGTGCACTGTGCAGCCATGAGCAGACGGCTTTTCGCAAGTTGTAGCACTGTTACTATGCTGTGCACTGTGTAGCTATGAGCATACGGTTGTTCGCAAGTTGATAGCACTGTTTCTATGCTGTGCACTGTGTAGCTTTGAGCATACGGTTGTTCGGAAGATGATAGCACTGTTACTATGCTGTGCACTGTGTAGCTTTGAGCATACGGTTGTTCGCAAGTAGATAGCACTGTTACTATGCTGTGCACTGTGTAGCTTTGAGCAAACGGTTTTTCGTAAGTTAATAGCACTGTTACTGTGCTGTGCACTGTGTAGCTATGAGCAGACGGCTTTTAGCAAGTTGTAGCATTGTTACTATGCTGTGCACTGTGTAGCTATGAGCATACGGCTTTTCGCAAGTTGTTCCCACTGCTACTATATTGTGCACTGTGTAGGTATGAACATACGGCTTTTCGCAAGTTGATACCACTGCTACTATATTGTGCACTGTGTAGCTATGAGCAGACGGCTTTTCGCAAGTTGTAGCACTGTTACTATGCTGTGCACTGTGTAGCTATGAGCATACGGTTGTTCGCAAGTTGATAGCACTGTTTCTATGCTGTGCACTGTGTAGCTTTGAGCATACGGTTGTTCGGAAGATGATAGCACTGTTTCTATGCTGTGCACTGTGTAGCTTTGAGCATACGGTTGTTGGGAAGATGATAGCACTGTTACTATGCTGTGCACTGTGTAGCTTTGAGCATACGGTTGTTCGCAAGTAGATAGCACTGTTACTATGCTGTGCACTGTGTAACTTTGAGCAAACGGTTTTTCGTAAGTTAATAGCACTGTTACTGTGCTGTGCACTGTGTAGGTATGAGCAGACGGCTTTTCGCATGTTGTAGCACTGTTACTATGCTGTGCACTGTGTAGCTATGAGCATACGATTGTTCGCAAGTTGATAGCACTCTTACTATGCTGTGCAATGTGTAGCTTTGAGCAACCGGTTGTTCGTATGTTAATAGCACTGATACTGTGCTGTGCGCTGTGTAGCTATGAGCATACGGCTTTTCACAAGTTGATAGCACAGTTACTATATTGTGCACTCTGTATCTATGAGCAGACGGCTTTTCGAAAGTTGATAGCACTGTTACTATACTGTGCACTGTGTAACTATGAGCCTACGGATGTTCGCAAGTTGATAGCACTGTTACTATATTGTGCACTGTGTAGTTATGAGCATACGGTTGTTCGCAAGTAGATAGCACTGTTACTATGCTGTGCACTGTGTAGCTATGACCATACGGTTGTTCGCAAATTGATAGCACTGTTACTATGCTGTGCACTGCGTAGCTATGAGCATATGGTTGTTCGCAAGTTAATAGCACTGTTACTGTGCTGTGCACTGTGTAGGCACGAGCATACGGTTGTTCGCAAGTTGATAGCGCTGTTACTAAGCTGTGCACTGTGTGGCTATGAGCATACGGTAGTTCGCAAGTTGACAGCAATGTTACTATGCTGTGCACTGCGTAGCTATGAGTATACGGTTGTTCGCAAGTTGATAGCACTGTTACCATGCTGTGCACTGTATAGCTTTGAGCATACTTTTGTTCGCAAATTGATAGCACTGTTACTATATTGTGCACTGTGTAGGTATGAGTAGACGGCTTTTCGGAAGTTGTACCACTGTTACTATGCTGTGCACTGTGTAGCTATGAGCATACGGTTGTTCGCAAGTTGACAGCACTGTTACTATATTGTGCACTGTGTAGTTATGAGCAGACGGCTTTTCGCAAGTTGTAGCACTGTTACTATGCTGTGCACTGTGTAGCTATGAGCATACGGTTGTTCGCAAGTTGATAGCACTGTTACTATATTGTGCACTGTGTAGTTATGAGCATACGGTTGTTCGCAAGTAGATAGCACTGTTACTATGCTGTGCACTGTGTAGCTATGACCATACGGTTGTTCGCAAATTGATAGCACTGTTACTATGCTGTGCACTGCGTAGCTATGAGCATATGGTTGTTCGCAAATTAATAGCACTGTTACTGTGCTGTGCACTGTGTAGGTATGAGCATACGGTTGTTCGCAAGTTGATAGCGCTGTTACTAAGCTGTGCACTGTGTGGCTATGAGCATACGGTAGTTCGCAAGTTGACAGCAATGTTACTATGCTGTGCACTGCGTAGCTATGAGTATACGGTTGTTCGCAAGTTGATAGCACTGTTACCATGCTGTGCACTGTGTAGCTTTGAGCATACTGTTGTTCGCAAGTTGATAGCACTGTTACTATATTGTGCACTGTGTAGCTATGAGTAGACGGCTTTTCGGAAGTTGTAGCACTGTTACTATGCTGTGCACTTTGTAGCTATGAGCATACGGTAGTTCGCAAGTTGACAGCACTGTTACTATGCTGTGCACTGTGTAGCTATGAGTATACGGTTGTTCGCAAGCTGATAGCAGTGTTACTATATTGTGCACTGTGTAGCTATGAGTAGACGGCTTTTCGTAAGTTGTACCACTGTTACTATGCTGTGCACTGTGTAGCTATGAGCCTACGGTTGTTCGCAAGTTGACAGCACTGTTACTATGCTGTGCACTGTGTAGCTATGAGCATACGGTTGTTCGCAAGTAGATAGCACTGTTACTATGCTGTGCACTGTGTAGCTATGACCATACGGTTGTTCGCAAATTGATAGCACTGTTACTATGCTGTGCACTGCGTAGCTATGAGCATATGGTTGTTCGCAAGTTGATAGCACTGTTACTAAATTGAGCACTGTGTAGCTATGAGTAGACGGCTTTTCGGAAGTTGTAGCACTGTTACTATGCTGTGCACTGTGTAGCTATGAGCATGCGGTAGTTCGCAAGTTGACAGCACTGTTACTATGCTGTGCACTGTGTAGCTATGAGTATACGGTTGTTCGCAAGTTGATAGTACTGTTACCATGCTGTGCACTGTGTAGCTTTGAGCATACTGTTGTTCGCAAGTTGATAGCACTGTTACTATATTGTGCACTGTGTAGCTGTGAGTAGACGGCTTTTCGGAAGTTGTAGCACTGTTACTATGCTGTGCACTGTGTAGCTATGAGCATACGGTAGTTCGCAAGTTGACAGCACTGTTACTATGCTGTGCACTTTGTAGCTATGAGTATACGGTTGTTCGCAAGTTGATAGCACTGTTACCATGCTGTGCACTGTGTAGATATGAGCATACGGTTGATCGCAAGTTGATAGCCTTGTTACTATATTGTGCACTGTGTAGCTATGAGTAGACGGCTTTTCGGAAGTTGTACCACTGTTACTATGCTGTGCACTGTGTAGCTATGAGCCTACGGTTGTTCGCAAGTTGACAGCACTGTTACTATGCTGTGCAGTACTAGCTATGAGTATACGGTTGTTCGGAAGTTGACAGCACTATTACTATGCTGTGCACTGTGTAGCTATGAGCAGACGGCTTTTCACAAGTTGATAGCACTGTTACTATATTGTGCACTCTCTATCTATGAGCAGACGGCTTTTCGCAATTTGATAGCACTGTTACTATGCCGTGCACTGTGTAGCTATGAGCATACGGCTGTTCGCAAGTTGATAGCACTGTTACTATATTGTGCACTGTGCAGCCATGAGCAGACGGCTTTTCGCAAGTTGTAGCACTGTTACTATGCTGTGCACTGTGTAGCTATGAGCATACGGTTGTTCGCAAGTTGATAGCACTGTTTCTATGCTGTGCACTGTGTAGCTTTGAGCATACGGTTGTTCGGAAGATGATAGCACTGTTACTATGCTGTGCACTGTGTAGCTTTGAGCATACGGTTGTTCGCAAGTAGATAGCACTGTTACTATGCTGTGCACTGTGTAGCTTTGAGCAAACGGTTTTTCGTAAGTTAATAGCACTGTGTAGCTATGAGCAGACGGCTTTTAGCAAGTTGTAGCATTGTTACTATGCTGTGCACTGTGTAGCTATGAGCATACGGCTTTTCGCAAGTTGTTCCCACTGCTACTATATTGTGCACTGTGTAGGTATGAACATACGGCTTTTCGCAAGTTGATAACACTGCTACTATATTGTGCACTGTGTAGCTATGTGCAGACGGCTTTTCGCAAGTTGTAGCACTGTTACTATGCTGTGCACTGTGTAGCTATGAGCATACGGTTGTTCGCAAGTTGATAGCACTGTTTCTATGCTGTGCACTGTGTAGCTTTGAGCATACGGTTGTTCGGAAAATGATAGCACTGTTTCTATGCTGTGCACTGTGTAGCTTTGAGCATACGGTTGTTGGGAAGATGATAGCACTGTTACTATGCTGTGCACTGTGTAGCTTTGAGCATACGGTTGTTCGCAAGTAGATAGCACTGTTACTATGCTGTGCACTGTGTAGCTTTGAGCAAACGGTTTTTCGTAAGTTAATAGCACTGTTACTGTGCTGTGCACTGTGTAGCTATGAGCAGACGGCTTTTCGCATGTTGTAGCACTGTTACTATGCTGTGCACTGTGTAGCTATGAGCATACGATTGTTCGCAAGTTGATAGCACTCTTACTATGCTGTGCACTGTGTAGCTATGAGTATACGGTTGTTCGCAAGTTGATAGTACTGTTACCATGCTGTGCACTGTGTAGCTTTGAGCATACTGTTGTTCGCAAGTTGATAGCACTGTTACTATATTGTGCACTGTGTAGCTATGAGCAGACGGCTTTTCACAAGTTGATAGCACTGTTACTATATTGTGCACTCTCTATCTATGAGCAGACGGCTTTTCGCAATTTGATAGCACTGTTACTATGCCGTGCACTGTGTAGCTATGAGCATACGGCTGTTCGCAAGTTGATAGCACTGTTACTATATTGTGCACTGTGCAGCCATGAGCAGACGGCTTTTCGCAAGTTGTAGCACTGTTACTATGCTGTGCACTGTGTAGCTATGAGCATACGGTTGTTCGCAAGTTGATAGCACTGTTTCTATGCTGTGCACTGTGTAGCTTTGAGCATACGGTTGTTCGGAAGATGATAGCACTGTTACTATGCTGTGCACTGTGTAGCTTTGAGCATACGGTTGTTCGCAAGTAGATAGCACTGTTACTATGCTGTGCACTGTGTAGCTTTGAGCAAACGGTTTTTCGTAAGTTAATAGCACTGTGTAGCTATGAGCAGACGGCTTTTAGCAAGTTGTAGCATTGTTACTATGCTGTGCACTGTGTAGCTATGAGCATACGGCTTTTCGCAAGTTGTTCCCACTGCTACTATATTGTGCACTGTGTAGGTATGAACATACGGCTTTTCGCAAGTTGATAACACTGCTACTATATTGTGCACTGTGTAGCTATGTGCAGACGGCTTTTCGCAAGTTGTAGCACTGTTACTATGCTGTGCACTGTGTAGCTATGAGCATACGGTTGTTCGCAAGTTGATAGCACTGTTTCTATGCTGTGCACTGTGTAGCTTTGAGCATACGGTTGTTCGGAAAATGATAGCACTGTTTCTATGCTGTGCACTGTGTAGCTTTGAGCATACGGTTGTTGGGAAGATGATAGCACTGTTACTATGCTGTGCACTGTGTAGCTTTGAGCATACGGTTGTTCGCAAGTAGATAGCACTGTTACTATGCTGTGCACTGTGTAGCTTTGAGCAAACGGTTTTTCGTAAGTTAATAGCACTGTTACTGTGCTGTGCACTGTGTAGCTATGAGCAGACGGCTTTTCGCATGTTGTAGCACTGTTACTATGCTGTGCACTGTGTAGCTATGAGCATACGATTGTTCGCAAGTTGATAGCACTCTTACTATGCTGTGCAATGTGTAGCTTTGAGCAAACGGTTGTTCGTAAGTTAATAGCACTGATACTGTGCTGTGCACTGTGTAGCTATGAGCATACGGCTTTTCACAAGTTGATAGCACAGTTACTATATTGTGCACTCTGTATCTATGAGCAGACGGCTTTTCGAAAGTTGATAGCACTGTTACTATACTGTGCACTGTGTAACTATGAGCCTACGGATGTTCGCAAGTTGATAGCACTGTTACTATATTGTGCACTGTGTAGTTATGAGCATACGGTTGTTCGCAAGTAGATAGCACTGTTACTATGCTGTGCACTGTGTAGCTATGACCATACGGTTGTTCGCAAATTGATAGCACTGTTACTATGCTGTGCACTGCGTAGCTATGAGCATATGGTTGTTCGCAAATTAATAGCACTGTTACTGTGCTGTGCACTGTGTAGGTATGAGCCTACGGTTGTTCGCAAGTTGATAGCGCTGTTACTAAGCTGTGCACTGTGTGGCTATGAGCATACGGTAGTTCGCAAGTTGACAGCAATGTTACTATGCTGTGCACTGCGTAGCTATGAGTATACGGTTGTTCGCAAGTTGATAGCACTGTTACCATGCTGTGCACTGTATAGCTTTGAGCATACTTTTGTTCGCAAATTGATAGCACTGTTACTATATTGTGCACTGTGTAGTTATGAGCATACGGTTGTTCGCAAGTAGATAGCACTGTTACTATGCTGTGCACTGTGTAGCTATGACCATACGGTTGTTCGCAAATTGATAGCACTGTTACTATGCTGTGCACTGCGTAGCTATGAGCATATGGTTGTTCGCAAGTTGATAGCACTGTTACTGTGCTGAGCACTGTGTAGTTATGAGCATACGGTTGTTCGCAAGTAGATAGCACTGTTACTATGCTGTGCACTGTGTACCTATGACCATACGGTTGTTCGCAAATTGATAGCACTGTTACTATGCTGTGCACTGCGTAGCTATGAGCATATGGTTGTTCGCAAGTTGATAGCACTGTTACTGAGCTGTGCACTGTGTAGGTATGAGCATACGGTTGTTCGCAAGTTGATAGCGCTGTTACTATGCTGTGCACTGTGTGGCTATGAGCATACGGTAGTTCGCAAGTTGACAGCAATGTTACTATGCTGTGCACTGCGTAGCTATGAGTATACGGTTGTTCGCAAGTTGATAGCACTGTTACCATGCTGTGCACTGTATAGCTTTGAGCATACTTTTGTTCGCAAGTTGATAGCACTGTTACTATATTGTGCACTGTGTAGCTATGAGTAGACGGCTTTTCGGAATTTGTACTACTGTTACTATGCTGTGCACTGTGTAGCTATGAGCATACGGTTGTTCGCAAGTTGACAGCACTGTTACTATGCTGTGCACTGTGTAGCTATGAGCATACGGTTGTTCGCAAGTAGATAGCACTGTTACTATGCTGTGCACTGTGTAGCTATGACCATACGGTTGTTCGCAAATTGATAGCACTGTTACTATGCTGTGCACTGCGTAGCTATGAGCATATGGTTGTTCGCAAGTTGATAGCACTGTTACTATGCTGTGCACTGTGTAGGTATGAGCATACGGTTGTTCGCAATTTGATAGCACTGTTACTATGCTGTGCACTGTGTGGCTATGAGTATACGGTTGTTCGCAAGTTGATAGCACTGTTACCATGCTGTGCACTGTGTAGCTTTGAGCATACTGTTGTTCGCAAGTTGATAGCACTGTTACTAAATTGAGCATTGTGTAGCTATGAGTAGACGGCTTTTCGGAAGTTGTAGCACTGTTACTATGCTGTGCACTGTGTAGCTATGAGCATGCGGTAGTTCGCAAGTTGACAGCACTGTTACTATGCTGTGCACTGTGTAGCTATGAGTATACGGTTGTTCGCAAGTTGATAGTACTGTTACCATGCTGTGCACTGTGTAGCTTTGAGCATACTGTTGTTCGCAAGTTGATAGCACTGTTACTATATTGTGCACTGTGTAGCTGTGAGTAGACGGCTTTTCGGAAGTTGTAGCACTGTTACTATGCTGTGCACTGTGTAGCTATGAGCATACGGTAGTTCGCAAGTTGACAGCACTGTTACTATGCTGTGCACTTTGTAGCTATGAGTATACGGTTGTTCGCAAGTTGATAGCACTGTTACCATGCTGTGCACTGTGTAGATATGAGCATACGGTTGATCGCAAGTTGATAGCCTTGTTACTATATTGTGCACTGTGTAGCTATGAGTATACGGTTGTTCGGAAGTTGACAGCACTGTTACTATGCTGTGCACTGTGTAGCTATGAGCATATGGTTGTTCGCAAGTTGATAGCACTGTTACTAAATTGAGCACTGTGTAGCTATGAGTAGACGGCTTTTCGGAAGTTGTAGCACTGTTACTATGCTGTGCACTGTGTAGCTATGAGCATACGGTAGTTCGCAAGTTGACAGCACTGTTACTATGCTGTGCACTGTGTAGCTATGAGTATACGGTTGTTCGCAAGTTGATAGTACTGTTACCATGCTGTGCACTGTGTAGCTTTGAGCATACTGTTGTTGGCAAGTTGATAGCACTGTTACTATATTGTGCACTGTGTAGCTATGAGTAGACGGCTTTTCGGAAGTTGTAGCACTGTTACTATGCTGTGCACTTTGTAGCTATGAGCATACGGTAGTTCGCAAGTTGACAGCACTGTTACTATGCTGTGCACTGTGTAGCTATGAGCATACGGTAGTTCGCAAGTTGACAGCACTGTTACTATGCTGTGCACTTTGTAGCTATGAGTATACGGTTGTTCGCAAGTTGATAGCACTGTTACCATGCTGTGCACTGTGTAGCTATGAGCCTACGGTTGTTCGCAAGTTGACAGCACTGTTACTATGCTGTGCACTGTGTAGCTATGAGTATACGGTTGTTCGGAAGTTGACAGCACTGTTACTATGCTGTGCACTGTGTAGCTATGAGCATATGGTTGTTCGCAAGTTGATAGCACTGTTACTATGCTGTGCACTGTGTAGCTATGAGCAGACGGCTTTTCACAAGTTGATAGCACTGTTACTATATTGTGCACTCTGTATCTATGAGCAGACGGCTTTTCGCAATTTGATAGCACTGTTACTATGCCGTGCACTGTGTAGCTATGAGCATACGGCTGTTCGCAAGTTGATAGCACTGTTACTATATTGTGCACTGTGCAGCCATGAGCAGACGGCTTTTCGCAAGTTGTAGCACTGTTACTATGCTGTGCACTGTGTAGCTATGAGCATACGGTTGTTCGCAAGTTGATAGCACTGTTTCTATGCTGTGCACTGTGTAGCTTTGAGCATACGGTTGTTCGGAAGATGATAGCACTGTTACTATGCTGTGCACTGTGTAGCTTTGAGCATACGGTTGTTCGCAAGTAGATAGCACTGTTACTATGCTGTGCACTGTGTAGCTTTGAGCAAACGTTTTTTCGTAAGTTAATAGCACTGTTACTGTGCTGTGCACCGTGTAGCTATGAGCAGACGGCTTTTAGCAAGCTGTAGCATTGTTACTATGCTGTGCACTGTGTAGCTATGAGCATACGGCTTTTCGCAAGTTGTTCCCACTGCTACTATATTGTGCACTGTGTAGGTATGAACATACGGCTTTTCGCAAGTTGATACCACTGCTACTATATTGTGCACTGTGTAGCTATGAGCAGACGGCTTTTCGCAAGTTGTAGCACTGTTACTATGCTGTGCACTGTGTAGCTATGAGCATACGGTTGTTCGGAAGATGATAGCACTGTTTCTATGCTGTGCACTGTGTAGCTTTGAGCATACGGTTGTTGGGAAGATGATAGCACTGTTACTATGCTGTGCACTGTGTAGCTTTGAGCATACGGTTGTTCGCAAGTAGATAGCACTGTTACTATGCTGTGCACTGTGTAGCTTTGAGCAAACGGTTTTTCGTAAGTTAATAGCACTGTTACTGTGCTGTGCACTGTGTAGCTATGAGCAGACGGCTTTTCGCATGTTGTAGCACTGTTACCATGCTGTGCACTGTGTAGCTATGAGCATACGATTGTTCGCAAGTTGATAGCACTCTTACTATGCTGTGCAATGTGTAGCTTTGAGCAAACGGTTGTTCGTAAGCTAATAGCACTGATACTGTGCTGTGCACTGTGTAGCTATGAGCATACGGCTTTTCACAAGTTGATAGCACAGTTACTATATTGTGCACTCTGTATCTATGAGCAGACGGCTTTTCGAAAGTTGATAGCACTGCTACTATACTGTGCACTGTGTAACTATGAGCCTACGGATGTTCGCAAGTTGATAGCACTGTTACTATATTGTGCACTGTGTAGTTATGAGCATACGGTTGTTCGCAAGTAGATAGCACTGTTACTATGCTGTGCACTGTGTAGCTATGACCATACGGTTGTTCGCAAATTGATAGCACTGTTACTATGCTGTGCACTGCGTAGCTATGAGCATATGGTTGTTCGCAAATTAATAGCACTGTTACTGTGCTGTGCACTGTGTAGGTATGAGCATACGGTTGTTCGCAAGTTGATAGCGCTGTTACTAAGCTGTGCACTGTGTGGCTATGAGCATACGGTAGTTCGCAAGTTGACAGCAATGTTACTATGCTGTGCACTGCGTAGCTATGAGTATACGGTTGTTCGCAAGTTGATAGCACTGTTACCATGCTGTGCACTGTATAGCTTTGAGCATACTTTTGTTCGCAAATTGATAGCACTGTTACTATATTGTGCACTGTGTAGGTATGAGTAGACGGCTTTTCGGAAGTTGTACCACTGTTACTATGCTGTGCACTGTGTAGCTATGAGCATACGGTTGTTCGCAAGTTGACAGCACTGTTACTATATTGTGCACTGTTTAGTTATGAGCATACGGTTGTTCGCAAGTAGATAGCACTGTTACTATGCTGTGCACTGTGTAGCTATGACCATACGGTTGTTCGCAAATTGATAGCACTGTTACTATGCTGTGCACTGCGTAGCTATGAGCATATGGTTGTTCGCAAGTTGATAGCACTGTTACTGTGCTGTGCACTGTGTAGTTATGAGCATACGGTTGTTCGCAAGTAGATAGCACTGTTACTATGCTGTGCACTGTGTACCTATGACCATACGGTTGTTCGCAAATTGATAGCACTGTTACTATGCTGTGCACTGCGTAGCTATGAGTATACGGTTGTTCGCAAGTTGATAGCACTGTTACTATGCTGTGCACTGTGTAGCTATGACCATACGGTTGTTCGCAAATTGATAGCACAGTTACTATGCTGTGCACTGCGTAGCTATGAGCATATGGTTGTTCTAAAGTTGATAGCACTGTTACTGAGCTGTGCACTGTGTAGGTATGAGCATACGGTTGTTCGCAAGTTGATAGCGCTGTTACTATGCTGTGCACTGTGTGGCTATGAGCATACGGTAGTTCGCAAGTTGACAGCAATGTTACTATGCTGTGCACTGCGTAGCTATGAGTATACGGTTGTTCGCAAGTTGATAGCACTGTTACCATGCTGTGCACTGTATAGCTTTGAGCATACTTTTGTTCGCAAGTTGATAGCACTGTTACTATATTGTGCACTGTGTAGCTATGAGTAGACGGCTTTTCGGAATTTGTACCACTGTTACTATGCTGTGCACTGTGTAGCTATGAGCATACGGTTGTTCGCAAGTTGACAGCACTGTTACTATGCTGTGCACTGTGTAGCTATGAGTATACGGTTGTTCGCAAGTTGATAGCAGCGTTACCATGCTGTGCAGATATGAGCATACGGTTGATCGCAAGTTGATAGCCTTTTTACTATATTGTACACTGTGTAGCTATGAGCAGACGGCTTTTCCCAAGTTGTAGCACTGTTACTATGCTGTGCACTGTGTAGCTATGAGCATATGGTTGTTCGCAAGTTGATAGCACTGTTACTATGCTGTGCACTGTGTAGGTATGAGCATACTGTTGTTCGCAAATTGATAGCACTGTTACTATGCTGTACACTGTGTAGATATGAGCATACGGTTGATCGCAAGTTGATAGCCTTGTTACTATATTGTGCACTGTGTAGCTATGAGTATACGGTTGTTCGGAAGTTGACAGCACTGTTACTATGCTGTGCACTGTGTAGCTATGAGCATATGGTTGTTCGCAAGTTGATAGCACTGTTACTAAATTGAGCACTGTGTAGCTATGAGTAGACGGCTTTTCGGAAGTTGTAGCACTGTTACTATGCTGTGCACTGTGTAGCTATGAGCATACGGTAGTTCGCAAGTTGACAGCACTGTTACTATGCTGTGCACTGTGTAGCTATGAGTATACGGTTGTTCGCAAGTTGATAGTACTGTTACCATGCTGTGCACTGTGTAGCTTTGAGCATACTGTTGTTGGCAAGTTGATAGCACTGTTACTATATTGTGCACTGTGTAGCTATGAGTAGACGGCTTTTCGGAAGTTGTAGCACTGTTACTATGCTGTGCACTTTGTAGCTATGAGCATACGGTAGTTCGCAAGTTGACAGCACTGTTACTATGCTGTGCACTGTGTAGCTATGAGCATACGGTAGTTCGCAAGTTGACAGCACTGTTACTATGCTGTGCACTTTGTAGCTATGAGTATACGGTTGTTCGCAAGTTGATAGCACTGTTACCATGCTGTGCACTGTGTAGCTATGAGCCTACGGTTGTTCGCAAGTTGACAGCACTGTTACTATGCTGTGCACTGTGTAGCTATGAGTATACGGTTGTTCGGAAGTTGACAGCACTGTTACTATGCTGTGCACTGTGTAGCTATGAGCATATGGTTGTTCGCAAGTTGATAGCACTGTTACTATGCTGTGCACTGTGTAGCTATGAGCAGACGGCTTTTCACAAGTTGATAGCACTGTTACTATATTGTGCACTCTGTATCTATGAGCAGACGGCTTTTCGCAATTTGATAGCACTGTTACTATGCCGTGCACTGTGTAGCTATGAGCATACGGCTGTTCGCAAGTTGATAGCACTGTTACTATATTGTGCACTGTGCAGCCATGAGCAGACGGCTTTTCGCAAGTTGTAGCACTGTTACTATGCTGTGCACTGTGTAGCTATGAGCATACGGTTGTTCGCAAGTTGATAGCACTGTTTCTATGCTGTGCACTGTGTAGCTTTGAGCATACGGTTGTTCGGAAGATGATAGCACTGTTACTATGCTGTGCACTGTGTAGCTTTGAGCATACGGTTGTTCGCAAGTAGATAGCACTGTTACTATGCTGTGCACTGTGTAGCTTTGAGCAAACGGTTTTTCGTAAGTTAATAGCACTGTTACTGTGCTGTGCACCGTGTAGCTATGAGCAGACGGCTTTTAGCAAGCTGTAGCATTGTTACTATGCTGTGCACTGTGTAGCTATGAGCATACGGCTTTTCGCAAGTTGTTCCCACTGCTACTATATTGTGCACTGTGTAGGTATGAACATACGGCTTTTCGCAAGTTGATACCACTGCTACTATATTGTGCACTGTGTAGCTATGAGCAGACGGCTTTTCGCAAGTTGTAGCACTGTTACTATGCTGTGCACTGTGTAGCTATGAGCATACGGTTGTTCGGAAGATGATAGCACTGTTTCTATGCTGTGCACTGTGTAGCTTTGAGCATACGGTTGTTGGGAAGATGATAGCACTGTTACTATGCTGTGCACTGTGTAGCTTTGAGCATACGGTTGTTCGCAAGTAGATAGCACTGTTACTATGCTGTGCACTGTGTAGCTTTGAGCAAACGGTTTTTCGTAAGTTAATAGCACTGTTACTGTGCTGTGCACTGTGTAGCTATGAGCAGACGGCTTTTCGCATGTTGTAGCACTGTTACCATGCTGTGCACTGTGTAGCTATGAGCATACGATTGTTCGCAAGTTGATAGCACTCTTACTATGCTGTGCAATGTGTAGCTTTGAGCAAACGGTTGTTCGTAAGCTAATAGCACTGATACTGTGCTGTGCACTGTGTAGCTATGAGCATACGGCTTTTCACAAGTTGATAGCACAGTTACTATATTGTGCACTCTGTATCTATGAGCAGACGGCTTTTCGAAAGTTGATAGCACTGCTACTATACTGTGCACTGTGTAACTATGAGCCTACGGATGTTCGCAAGTTGATAGCACTGTTACTATATTGTGCACTGTGTAGTTATGAGCATACGGTTGTTCGCAAGTAGATAGCACTGTTACTATGCTGTGCACTGTGTAGCTATGACCATACGGTTGTTCGCAAATTGATAGCACTGTTACTATGCTGTGCACTGCGTAGCTATGAGCATATGGTTGTTCGCAAATTAATAGCACTGTTACTGTGCTGTGCACTGTGTAGGTATGAGCATACGGTTGTTCGCAAGTTGATAGCGCTGTTACTAAGCTGTGCACTGTGTGGCTATGAGCATACGGTAGTTCGCAAGTTGACAGCAATGTTACTATGCTGTGCACTGCGTAGCTATGAGTATACGGTTGTTCGCAAGTTGATAGCACTGTTACCATGCTGTGCACTGTATAGCTTTGAGCATACTTTTGTTCGCAAATTGATAGCACTGTTACAATATTGTGCACTGTGTAGGTATGAGTAGACGGCTTTTCGGAAGTTGTACCACTGTTACTATGCTGTGCACTGTGTAGCTATGAGCATACGGTTGTTCGCAAGTTGACAGCACTGTTACTATATTGTGCACTGTTTAGTTATGAGCATACGGTTGTTCGCAAGTAGATAGCACTGTTACTATGCTGTGCACTGTGTAGCTATGACCATACGGTTGTTCGCAAATTGATAGCACTGTTACTATGCTGTGCACTGCGTAGCTATGAGCATATGGTTGTTCGCAAGTTGATAGCACTGTTACTGTGCTGTGCACTGTGTAGTTATGAGCATACGGTTGTTCGCAAGTAGATAGCACTGTTACTATGCTGTGCACTGTGTACCTATGACCATACGGTTGTTCGCAAATTGATAGCACTGTTACTATGCTGTGCACTGCGTAGCTATGAGTATACGGTTGTTCGCAAGTTGATAGCACTGTTACTATGCTGTGCACTGTGTAGCTATGACCATACGGTTGTTCGCAAATTGATAGCACTGTTACTATGCTGTGCACTGCGTAGCTATGAGCATATGGTTGTTCTAAAGTTGATAGCACTGTTACTGAGCTGTGCACTGTGTAGGTATGAGCATACGGTTGTTCGCAAGTTGATAGCGCTGTTACTATGCTGTGCACTGTGTGGCTATGAGCATACGGTAGTTCGCAAGTTGACAGCAATGTTACTATGCTGTGCACTGCGTAGCTATGAGTATACGGTTGTTCGCAAGTTGATAGCACTGTTACCATGCTGTGCACTGTATAGCTTTGAGCATACTTTTGTTCGCAAGTTGATAGCACTGTTACTATATTGTGCACTCTGTAGCTATGAGTAGACGGCTTTTCGGAATTTGTACCACTGTTACTATGCTGTGCACTGTGTAGCTATGAGCATACGGTTGTTCGCAAGTTGACAGCACTGTTACTATGCTGTACACTGTGTAGCTATGAGTATACGGTTGTTCGCAAGTTGATAGCAGCGTTACCATGCTGTGCAGATATGAGCATACGGTTGATCGCAAGTTGATAGCCTTTTTACTATATTGTACACTGTGTAGCTATGAGCAGACGGCTTTTCCCAAGTTGTAGCACTGTTACTATGCTGTGCACTGTGTAGCTATGAGCATATGGTTGTTCGCAAGTTGATAGCACTGTTACTATGCTGTGCACTGTGTAGGTATGAGCATACTGTTGTTCGCAAATTGATAGCACTGTTACTATGCTGTACACTGTGTAGCTATGAGCAGACGGCTTTTCACAAGTTGATAGCACTGTTACTATATTGTGCACTCTGTATCTATGAGCAGACGGCTTTTCGCAATTTGATAGCACTGTTACTATGCTGTGCACTGTGTAGCTATGAGTATACGGTTGTTCGCAAGTTGATAGTACTGTTACCATGCTGTGCACTGTGTAGCTTTGAGCATACTATTGTTCGCAAGTTGATAGCACTGTTACTATCTTGTGCACTGTGTAGCTATGAGTAGACGGCTTTTCGGAAGTTGTACCACTGTTACTATGCTGTGCACTGTGTAGCTATGAGCCTACGGTTGTTCGCAAGTTGACAGCACTGTTACTATGCTGTGCACTGTCTAGCTATGAGTATACGGTTGTTCGCAAGTTGATAGCAGTGTTACCATGCTGTGCACTGTGTAGATATGAGCATACGGTTGATCGCAAGTTGATAGCCTTGTTACTATATTGTACACTGTGTAGCTATGAGCAGACGGCTTTTCCCAAGTTTTAGCACTGTTACTATGCTGTGCACTGTGTAGCTATGAGCATATAGTTGTTCGCAAGTTGATAGCACTGTTACTATGCTGTGCACTGTGTAGGTATGAGCATACTGTTGTTCGCAAATTGATAGCACTGTTACTATGCTGTGAACTGTGTAGCTATGAGCAGACGGCTTTTCACAAGTTGATAGCACTGTTACTATATTGTGCACTCTGTATCTATGAGCAGACGGTTTTTCGCAATTTGATAGCACTGTTACTATGCCGTGCACTGTGTAGCTATGAGCATACGGCTGTTCGCAAGTTGATAGCACTGTTACTATGCTGTGCACTGTGTAGCTATGAGCATATAGTTGTTCGCAAGTTGATAACACTGTTACTATATTGTGCACTGCGTAGTTATGAGCATACGGTTGTTCGCAAGTAGATAGCACTGTTACTATGCTGTGCACTGTGTAGCTATGACCATACGGTTGTTCGCAAATTGATAGCACTGTTACTATGCTGTGCACTGCGTAGCTATGAGCATATGGTTGTTCGCAAGTTGATAGCACTGTTTCTATGCTGTGCACTGTGTAGGTATGAGCATACGGTTGTTCGCAAGTTGATAGCGCTGTTACTATGCTCTGCACTGTGTGGCTATGAGTATACGGTAGTTCGCAAGTTGACAGCACTGTTACTATGCTGTGCACTGTGTAGCTATGAGTATACGGTTGTTCGCAAGTTGATAGTACTGTTACCATGCTGTGCACTGTGTAGCTTTGAGCATACTGTTGTTCGCAAGTTGATAGCACTGTTACTATATTGTGCACTGTGTAGCTATGAGTATACGGTAGTTCGCAAGTTGATAGCAGTGTTACTATGCTGTGCACTGTGTAGCTTTGAGCATACGGTTGTTCGCAAGTTGATAGCACTGTTACTATATTGTGCACTGTGTAGCTATGAGTAGACGGCTTTTCGGAAGTTGTACCACTGTTACTATGCTGTGCACTGTGTAGCTATGAGCCTACGGTTGCTCGCAAGTTGACAGCACTGTTACTATGCTGTGCACTGTGTAGCTATGAGTATACGGTTGTTCGCAAGTTGATAGCAGTGTTACCATGCTGTGCACTGTGTAGATATGAGCATACGGTTGATCGCAAGTTGATAGCCTTGTTACTATATTGTACACTGTGTAGCTATGAGCAGACAGCTTTTCCCAAGTTGTAGTACTTACTGTGCTGTGCACTGTGTAGCTATGAGCATACGGTTGTTCGCAAGTTGACAGCACGGTTACTATGCTGTGCACTGTGTAGCTATGAGTATACGGTTGTTCGCAAGTTGATAGCAGTGTTACTATGCTGTGCACTGTGTAGCTTTGAGCATACGGTTGTTCGCAAGTTGATAGCACTGTTACTATATTGTGCACTGTGTAGCTATGAGTAGACGGCTTTTCGGAAGTTGTACCACTGTTACTATGCTGTGCACTGTGTAGCTATGAGCCTACGGTTGCTCGCAAGTTGACAGCACTGTTACTATGCTGTGCACTGTGTAGCTATGAGTATACGGTTGTTCGCAAGTTGATAGCAGTGTTACCATGCTGTGCACTGTGTAGATATGAGCATACGGTTGATCGCAAGTTGATAGCCTTGCTACTATATTGTACACTGTGTAGCTATGAGCAGACGGCTTTTCCCAAGTTGTAGCACTGTTACTATGCTGTGCACTGTGTAGCTATGAGCATATGGTTGTTCGCAAGTTGATAGCACTGTTACTATGCTGTGCACTGTGTAGGTATGAGCATACTGTTGTTCGCAAATTGATAGCACTGTTACTATGCTGTGCACTGTGTAGCTATGAGCAGACGGCTTTTCACAAGTTGATAGCACTGTTACTATATTGTGCACTCTTTATCTATGAGCAGACGGCTTTTCGCAATTTGATAGCACTGTTACTATGCCGTGCACTGTGTAGCTATGAGCATATGGTTGTTCGCAAGTTGATAGCACTGTTACTATATTGTGCACTGTGTAGCCATGAGCAGACGGCTTTTCGCAAGTTGTAGCACTGTTACTATGCTGTGCAGTGCGTAGCTATGAGCATACGGTTGTTCGCAAGATGATAGCACTGTTTCTATGCTGTGCACTGTGTAGCTTTGAGCATACGGTTGTTCGGAAGATGATAGCACTGTTACTATGCTGTGCACTGTGTAGCTTTGAGCAGACGGTTGTACGCAAGTAGATAGCACTGTTACTACGCTGTGCACTGTGTAGCTTTGAGCAAACGGTTTTTCGTAAGTTAATAGCACTGTTACTGTGCTGTGCACTGTGTAGCTATGAGCAGACGGCTTTTCGCAAGTTGTAGCACTGTTACTATGCTGTGCACTGTGTAGCTATGAGCATACGGCTTTTCGCAAGTTGATAGCACTGCTACTATATTGTGCACTGTGTAGCTACGAACATACGGCTTTTCGCAAGTTGATAGCACTGCTACTATATTGTGCACTGTGTAGCTATGAGCAGACGGCTTTTCGCAAGTTGTAGCACTGTTACTATGCTGTGCACTGCGTAGCTATGAGCATACGGTTGTTCGCAAGTTGATAGCACTGTTTCTATGCTGTGCACCGTGTAGCTTTGAGCATACGGTTGTTCGGAAGTTGATAGCACTGTTACTATGCTGTGCACTTCGCAAGTTTATAGCCCTGTTACTATATTGTACACTGTGTAGCTATGAGCAGACGGCCTTTCCCAAGTTGTAGCACTGTTACTATGCTGTGCACTGTGTAGCTATGAGCATATGGTTGTTCGCAAGTTGAAAACACTGTTACTATATTGTGCACTGTGTAGTTATGAGCATACGGTTGTTCGCAAGTAGATAGCACTGTTACTATGCTGTGCACTGTGTAGCTATGACCATACGGTTGTTCGCAAGTTGATAGCACTGTTACTATGCTGTGCACTGTGTAGCTATGAGCATACGGCTGTTCGCAAGTTGATAGCACTGTTACTATATTGTGCACTGTGTAACTATGAGCAGACGGCTTTTCGTATGTTGGTAGCACTGTTACTATGCTGTGCACTGTGTAGCAATGAGCATACCGTTCTTCGCAAGTTGATAGCACTGTTACTATGCTGTGCACTGTGTAGCTATGCGCATATGGTTGTTCGCAAGTTGAAAACACGGTTACTATATTGTGCACTGTGTAGTTATGAGCATATGGTTGCTCGCAAGTAGATAGCACTGTTACTATGCTGTGCACTGTGTAGCTATGACCATACGGTTGTTCGCAAATTGATAGCACTGTTACTATGCTGTGCACTGCGTAGCTATGAGCATATGGTTGTTCGCAAGTTGATAGCACTCTTACTATGCTGTGCACTGTGTAGGTATGAGCATACGGCTTTTCCCAAGTTGATAGCGCTGTTACTATGCAGTGCACTGTGTGGCTATGAGCATATGATTGTTCGCAAGTTGATAGCACTGTTACTATGCTGTGCACTGTGTAGGTATGAGCATACTGTTATTCGCAAATTGATAGCACTGTTACTATGCTGTGCACTGTGTAGCTATGAGCAGACGGCTTTTCACAAGTTGATAGCACTGTTACTATATTGTGCACTCTGCATCTATGAGCATACGGCTGTTCGCAAGTTGATAGCACTGTTACTATATTGTGCACTGTGTAGCTATGAGTAGACGACTTTTCGGAAGTTGTACCACTGTTACTATGCTGTGCACTGTGTAGCTATGAGCCTACGGTTGCTCGCAAGTTGACAGCACTGTTACTATGCTGTGCAGTGTGTAGCTATGAGTATACGGTTGTTCGCAAGTTGATAGCAGTGTTACCATGCTGTGCACAGTGTAGATATGAGCATACGGTTGATCGCAAGTTGATAGCCTTCTTACTATATTGTACAATGTGTAGCTATGAGCAGATAGCTTTTCCCAAGTTGTAGCACTGTTACTGTGCTGTGCACTGTGTAGCTATGAGCATACGGTTGTTCGCAAGTTGACAGCACGGTTACTATGCTGTGCACTGTGTAGCTATGAGTATACGGTTGTTCGCAAGTTGATAGCAGTGCTACTATGCTGTGCACTGTGTAGCTTTGAGCATACGGTTGTTCGCAAGTTGATAGCACTGTTACTATATTGTGCACTGTGTAACTATGAGTAGACGGCTTTTCGGAAGTTGTACCACTGTTACTATGCTGTGCACTGTGTAGCTATGAGCCTACGGTTGCTCGCAAGTTGACAGCACTGTTACTATGCTGTGCACTGTGTAGCTGTGAGTATACGGTTGTTCGCAAGTTGATAGCAGTGCTACCATGCTGTGCACTGTGTAGATATGAGCATACGGTTGATCGCAAGTTGATAGCCTTGTTACTATATTGTACACTGTGTAGCTATGAGCAGACGGCTTTTCCCAAGTTGTAGCACTGTTACTATGCTGTGCACTGTGTAGCTATGAGCATATGGTTGTTCGCAAGTTGATAGCACTGTTACTATGCTGTGCACTGTGTAGGTATGAGCATACTGTTGTTCGCAAATTGATAGCACTGTTACTATGCTGTGCACTGTGTAGCTATGAGCAGACGGCTTTTCACAAGTTGATAGCACTGTTACTATATTGTGCACTCTGTATCTATGAGCAGACGGCTTTTCGCCATTTGATAGCACTGTTACTATGCCGTGCACTGTGTAGCTATGAGCATATGGTTGTTCGCAAGTTGATAGCACTGTTACTATATTGTGCACTGTGTAGCCATGAGCAGACGGCTTTTCGCAAGTTGTAGCACTGTTACTATGCTGTGCACTGCGTAGCTATGAGCATACGGTTGTTCACAAGATGATAGCACTGTTTCTATGCTGTGCACTGTGTAGCTTTGAGCATACGGTTGTTCGGAAGATGATAGCACTGTTACTATGCTGTGAACTGTGTAGCTTTGAGCATACGGTTGTTCGCAAGTAGATAGCACTGTTACTGTGCTGTGCACTGTGTAGCTATGAGCAGACGGCTTTTCGCAAGTTGTAGCACTGTTACTATGCTGTGCACTGTGTAGCTATTAGCAGACGGCTTTTCACAAGTTGTAGCATTGTTACTATGCTGTGCACTGCGTAGCTATGAGTATACGGTTGTTCGCAAGTTGATAGCACTATTTCTATGCTGTGCACCGTGTAGCTTTGAGCATACGGTTGTTCGGAAGTTGATAGCACTGTTACTATGCTGTGCACTTCGCAAGTTTATAGCCCTGTTACTATATTGTACACTGTGTACCTATGAGCAGACGGCCTTTCCCAAGTTGTAGCACTGTTACTATGCTGTGCACTGTGTCGTTATGAGCATATGGTTGTTCGCAAGTTGATAACACTGTTACTATATTGTGCACTGTGTAGTTATGTGTAGACGGCTTATCGTATGTTGGTAGCACTGTTACTATGCTGTGCACTGTGTAGCTATGAGCATACCGTTCTTCGCAAGTTGATAGCACTGTTACTATGCTGTGCACTGTGTAGCTATGAGCATATGGTTGTTCGCAAGTTGAAAACACTGTTACTATATTGTGCACTGTGTAGTTATGAGCATACGGTTGTTCGCAAGTAGATAGCACTGTTACTATGCTGTGCACTGTGTAGCTATGACCATACGGTTGTTCGCAAATTGATAGCACTGTTACTATGCTGTGCACTGCGTAGCTATGAGCATATGGTTGTTCGCAAGTTGATAGCACTGTTACTATGCTGTACACTGTGTAGGTATGAGCATACGGCTGTTCGCAAATTGATAGCACTGTTACTATATTGTGCACTCTGTAGCTTTGAGCAGACGGCTTTTCGAAAGTTGATAGCACTGTTACTATACTGTGCACTGTGTAGCTATGTGCATACAGCTGTTCGCAAGTTGATAGCACTGTTACTATGCTGTGCACTGTGTAGGTATGAGCATACGGTTGTTCGCAAGTTGATAGCGCTGTTACTATGCTGTGCACTGTGTAGCTTTGAGCATACTGTTGTTCGCAAGTTGATAGCACTGTTACTATATTGAGCACTGTGTAGCTATGAGTAGACGGCTTTTCGGAAGTTGTAGCACGGTTACTATGCTGTGCACTGTGTAGCTATGAGCATACGGTAGTTCGCAAGTTGACAGCACTGTTACTATGCTGTGCACTGTCTAGCTATGAGTATACGGTTGTTCGCAAGTTGATAGTACTGATACCATGCTGTGCACTGTGTAGCTTTGAGCATACTGTCGCTCGCAAGTTGATTGCACTGTTACTATATTGTGTACTGTGTAGCTATGAGTAGACGGCTTTTCGGAAGTTGTACCACTGTTACTATGCTGTGCACTGTGTAGCTATGAGCATACGGTTGTTCGCAAGTTGACAGCACTGTTACTATGCTGTGCACTGTGTAGCTATGAGCATACGGCTTTTCGCAAGTTGATAGCACTGCTACTATATTGTGCACTGTGTAGCTACGAACATACGGCTTTTCGCAAGTTGATAGCACTGCTACTATATTGTGCACTGTGTAGCTATGAGCAGACGGCTTTTCGCAAGTTGTAGCACTGTTACTATGCTGTGCACTGCGTAGCTATGAGCATACGGTTGTTCGCAAGTTGATAGCACTGTTTCTATGCTGTGCACCGTGTAGCTTTGAGCATACGGTTGTTCGGAAGTTGATAGCACTGTTACTATGCTGTGCACTTCGCAAGTTTATAGCCCTGTTACTATATTGTACACTGTGTAGCTATGAGCAGACGGCCTTTCCCAAGTTGTAACACTGTTACTATGCTGTGCACTGTGTAGCTATGAGCATATGGTTGTTCGCAAGTTGAAAACACTGTTACTATATTGTGCACTGTGTAGTTATGAGCATACGGTTGTTCGCAAGTAGATAGCACTGTTACTATGCTGTGCACTGTGTAGCTATGACCATACGGTTGTTCGCAAGTTGATAGCACTGTTACTATGCTGTGCACTGTGTAGCTATGAGCATACGGCTGTTCGCAAGTTGATAGCACTGTTACTATATTGTGCACTGTGTAACTATGAGCAGACGGCTTTTCGTATGTTGGTAGCACTGTTACTATGCTGTGCACTGTGTAGCAATGAGCATACCGTTCTTCGCAAGTTGATAGCACTGTTACTATGATGTGCACTGTGTAGCTATGCGCATATGGTTGTTCGCAAGTTGAAAACACTGTTACTATATTGTGCACTGTGTAGTTATGAGCATATGGTTGCTCGCAAGTAGATAGCACTGTTACTATGCTGTGCACTGTGTAGCTATGACCATACGTTTGTTCGCAAATTGATAGCACTGTTACTATGCTGTGCACTGCGTAGCTATGAGCATATGGTTGTTCGCAAGTTGATAGCACTGTTACTATGCTGTGCACTGTGTAGGTATGAGCATACGGCTTTTCCCAAGTTGATAGCGCTGTTACTATGCTGTGCACTGTGTGGCTATGAGCATATGATTGTTCGCAAGTTGATAGCACTGTTACTATGCTGTGCACTGTGTAGGTATGAGCATACTGTTATTCGCAAATTGATAGCACTGTTACTATGCTGTGCACTGTGTAGCAATGAGCATACCGTTCTTCGCAAGTTGATAGCACTGTTACTATGCTGTGCACTGTGTAGCTATGCGCATATGGTTGTTCGCAAGTTGAAAACACTGTTACTATATTGTGCACTGTGTAGTTATGAGCATATGGTTGCTCGCAAGTAGATAGCACTGTTACTATGCTGTGCACTGTGTAGCTATGACCATACGGTTGTTCGCAAATTGATAGCACTGTTACTATGCTGTGCACTGCGTAGCTATGAGCATATGGTTGTTCGCAAGTTGATAGCACTCTTACTATGCTGTGCACTGTGTAGGTATGAGCATACGGCTTTTCCCAAGTTGATAGCGCTGTTACTATGCTGTGCACTGTGTGGCTATGAGCAGACGGCTTTTCACAAGTTGTAGCATTGTTACTATGCTGTGCACTGCGTAGCTATGAGTATACGGTTGTTCGCAAGTTGATAGCACTATTTCTATGCTGTGCACCGTGTAGCTTTGAGCATACGGTTGTTCGGAAGTTGATAGCACTGTTACTATGCTGTGCACTTCGCAAGTTTATAGCCCTGTTACTATATTGTACACTGTGTAGCTATGAGCAGACGGCCTTTCCCAAGTTGTAGCACTGTTACTATGCTGTGCACTGTGTCGTTATGAGCATACGGTTGTTCGCAAGTTGATAACACTGTTACTATATTGTGCACTGTGTAGTTATGTGTAGACGGCTTATCGTATGTTGGTAGCACTGTTACTATGCTGTGCACTGTGTAGCTATGAGCATACCGTTCTTCGCAAGTTGATAGCACTGTTACTATGCTGTGCACTGTGTAGCTATGAGCATATGGTTGTTCGCAAGTTGAAAACACTGTTACTATATTGTGCACTGTGTAGTTATGAGCATACGGTTGTTCGCAAGTAGATAGCACTGTTACTATGCTGTGCACTGTGTAGCTATGACCATACGGTTGTTCGCAAATTGATAGCACTGTTACTATGCTGTGCACTGCGTAGCTATGAGCATATGGTTGTTCGCAAGTTGATAGCACTGTTACTATGCTGTACACTGTGTAGGTATGAGCATACGGCTGTTCGCAAATTGATAGCACTGTTACTATATTGTGCACTCTGTAGCTTTGAGCAGACGGCTTTTCGAAAGTTGATAGCACTGTTACTATACTGTGCACTGTGTAGCTATGTGCATACAGCTGTTCGCAAGTTGATAGCACTGTTACTATGCTGTGCACTGTGTAGGTATGAGCATACGGTTGTTCGCAAGTTGATAGCGCTGTTACTATGCTGTGCACTGTGTAGCTTTGAGCATACTGTTGTTCGCAAGTTGATAGCACTGTTACTATATTGAGCACTGTGTAGCTATGAGTAGACGGCTTTTCGGAAGTTGTAGCACTGTTACTATGCTGTGCACTGTGTAGCTATGAGCATACGGTAGTTCGCAAGTTGACAGCACTGTTACTATGCTGTGCACTGTCTAGCTATGAGTATACGGTTGTTCGCAAGTTGATAGTACTGATACCATGCTGTGCACTGTGTAGCTTTGAGCATACTGTCGCTCGCAAGTTGATTGCACTGTTACTATATTGTGTACTGTGTAGCTATGAGTAGACGGCTTTTCGGAAGTTGTACCACTGTTACTATGCTGTGCACTGTGTAGCTATGAGCATACGGTTGTTCGCAAGTTGACAGCACTGTTACTATGCTGTGCACTGTGTAGCTATGAGTATACGGTTGTTCGCAAGTTGATAGAAGTGTTACTATGCTGTGCAATGTGTAGCTTTGAGCATACTGTCGTTCGCAAGTTGATAGCACTGTTACTATATTGTGTACTGTGTAGCTATGAGTAGACGGCTTTTCGGAAGTTGTACCACTGTTACTATGCTGTGCACTGTGTAGCTATGAGCCTACGGTTGCTCGCAAGCTGATAGCACTGTTACTATGCTGTGCACTATGTAGCTATGAGTATACGGTTGTTGGCAAGTTGATAGCAGTGTTACCTTGCTGTGCACTGTGTAGATATGAGCATACGGTTGATCGCAAGTTGATAGCCTTGTTACTATATTGTACAATGTGTAGCTATGAGCAGACGGCTTTTCCCAAGTTGTAGCACTGTTACTATGCTGTGCACTGTGTAGCTATGAGCATATGATTATTCGCTAGTTGATAGCACTGTTACTATGCTGTGCACTGTGTAGGTATGAGCATACTGTTGTCCGCAAATTGATAGCACTGTTACTATGCTGTGCACTGTGTAGCTATGAGCAGACGGCTTTTCACAAGTTGACAGCACTGTTACTATATTGTGCACTCTGTATCTATGAGCAGACGGCTTTTCGCAAATTGATAGCGCTGTTACTATGCCGTGCACTGTGTAGCTATGAGCATATGATTATTCGCAAGTTGATAGCACTGTTACTATGCTGTGCACTGTGTAGGTATGAGCATACTGTTGTTCGCAAATTGATAGCACTGTTACTATATTGTGCACTGTGTAGCTATGAGCATATGGTTGTTCGCAAGTTGTTAGCACTGTTACTATATTGTGCATTGTGTAGCTATGAGTAGACGGCTTTTCGGAAGTTGTACCACTGTTACTATGCTGTGCACTGTGTAGCTATGAGCCTACGGTTGCTCGCAAGTTGACAGCACTGTTACTATGCTGTGCACTGTGTAGCTATGAGTATACGGTTGTTCGCAAGTTGATAGCAGTGTTACCATGCTGTGCACAGTGTAGATATGAGCATACGGTTGATCGCAAGTTGATAGCCTTGTTACTATATTGTACAATGTGTAGCTATGAGCAGATAGCTTTTCCCAAGTTGTAGCACTGTTACTGTGCTGTGCACTGTGTAGCTATGAGCATACGGTTGTTCGCAAGTTAACACCACGGTTACTATGCTGTGCACTGTGTAGCTATGAGTATACGGTTGTTCGCAAGTTGATAGCAGTGTTACTATGCTGTGCACTGTGTAGCTTTGAGCATACGGTTGTTCGCAAGTTGATAGCACTGTTACTATATTGTGCATTGTGTAGCTATGAGTAGACGGCTTTTCGGAAGTTGTACCACTGTTACTATGCTGTGCACTGTGTAGCTATGAGCCTACGGTTGCTCGCAAGTTGACAGCACTGTTACTATGCTGTGCACTGTGTAGCTATGAGTATACGGTTGTTCGCAAGTTGATAGCAGTGTTACCATGCTGTGCACTGTGTAGCTTTGAGCATACGGTTGTTCGCAAGTTGATAGCACTGTTACTATATTGTGCATTGTGTAGCTATGAGCAGACGGCTTTTCCCAAGTTGTAGCACTGTTACTATGCTGTGCACTGTGTAGCTATGAGCATATGGTTGTTCGCAAGTTGATAGCACTGTTACTATGCTGTGCACTGTGTAGGTATGAGCATACTGTTGTTCGCAAATTGATAGCACTGTTACTACGCTGTGCACTGTGTAGCTATGAGCAGACGGCTTTTCACAAGTTGATAGCACTGTTACTATATTGTGCATTGTGTAGCTATGAGTAGACGGCTTTTCGGAAGTTGTACCACTGTTACTATGCTGTGCACTGTGTAGCTATGAGCCTACGGTTGCTCGCAAGTTGACAGCACTGTTACTATGCTGTGCACTGTGTAGCTATGAGTATACGGTTGTTCGCAAGTTGATAGCAGTGTTACCATGCTGTGCACTGTGTAGATATGAGCATATGGTTGTTCGCAAGTTGATAGCACTGTTACTATGCTCTGCACTGTGTAGCTTTGAACATACCGTTGTTCGGAAGATGATAGCACTGTTACTATGCTGTGCACTGTGTAGCTTTGAGCATACGGTTGTTCGCAAGTAGATAGCACTGTTACTATGCTGTGCACTGTGTAGCTATGAGTATACGGTTGTTCGCAAGTTGATAGCAGTGTTACCATGCTGTGCACTGTGTAGATATGAGCATATGGTTGTTCGCAAGTTGATAGCACTGTTACTATGCTCTGCACTGTGTAGCTTTGAACATACCGTTGTTCGGAAGATGATAGCACTGTTACTATGCTGTGCACTGTGTAGCTTTGAGCATACGGTTGTTCGCAAGTAGATAGCACTGTTACTATGCTGTGCACTGTGTAGCTTTGAGCAAACGGTTTTTCGGAAGTTAATAGCACTGATACTATGCTGTGCACTGTGTAGCTATGAGCATACGGCTTTTCGCAAGTTGATAGCACTGCTACTATATTGTGCACTGTGTAGCTACGAACATACGGCTTTTCGCAAGTTGATAGCACTGCTACTATATTGTGCACTGTATAGCTATGAGCAGACGGCTTTTCGCAAGTTGTAGCACTGTTACTATGCTGTGCACTGCGTAGCTATGAGCATACGGTTGTTCGCAAGATGATAGCACTGTTTCTATGCTGTGCACTGTGTAGCTTTGAGCATACGGTTGTTCGGAAGATGATAGCACTGTTACTATGCTGTGCACTGTGTAGCTTTGAGCATACGGTTGTTCGCAAGTAGATAGCACTGTTACTGTGCTGTGCACTGTGTAGCTATGAGCAGACGGCTTTTCGCAAGTTGTAGCACTATTACTATGCTGTGCACTGTGTAGCTATGAGCATACGGCTTTTCGCAAGTTGATAGCACTGATACTATATTGTGCACTCTGTAGCTACGAACATGCGGCTTTTCGCAAGTTGATAGCACTGCTACTATATTGTGCACTGTGTAGCTATGAGCAGACGGCTTTTCGCAAGTTGTAGCACTGTTACTATGCTGTGCACTGCGTAGCTATGAGCATACGGTTGTTCGCAAGTTGATAGCACTGTTTCTATGCTGTGCACCGTGTAGCTTTGAGCATACGGTTGTTCGGAAGTTGATAGCACTGTTACTATGCTGTGCACTTCGCAAGTTTATAGCCCTGTTACTATATTGTACACTGTGTAGCTATGAGCAGACGGCCTTTCCCAAATTGTAGCACTGTTACTGTGCTGTGCACTGTGTCGTTATGAGCATACGGTTGTTCGCAAGTTGATAACACTGTTACTATATTGTGCACTATGTAGTTATGTGCAGACGGCTTTTCGTATGTTGGTAGCACTGTTACTATGCTGTGCACTGTGTAGCTATGAGCATATGGTTGTTCGCAAGTTGAAAACACTGTTACTATATTGTGCACTGTGTAGTTATGAGCATACGGTTGTTCGCAAGTAGATAGCACTGTTACTATGCTGTGCACTGTGTAGCTATGAGCAGACGGCTTTTCCCAAGTTGTAGCACTGTTACTATGCTGTGCACTGTGTAGCTATGAGCATATGGTTGTTCGCAAGTTGATAGCACTGTTACTATGCTGTGCACTGTGTAGGTATGAGCATACTGTTGTTCGCAAATTGATAGCACTGTTACTATGCTGTGCACTGTGTAGCTATGACCAGACGGCTTTTCACAAGTTGATAGCACTGTTACTATATTGTGCACTCTGTATCTATGAGCAGACGGCTTTTCGCCATTTGATAGCACTGTTACTATGCCGTGCACTGTGTAGCTATGAGCATATGGTTGTTCGCAAGTTGATAGCACTGTTACTATATTGTGCACTGTGTAGCCATGAGCAGACGGCTTTTCGCAAGTTGTAGCACTGTTACTATGCTGTGCACTGCGTAGCTATGAGCATACGGTTGTTCACAAGTTGATAGCCTTGTTACTATATTGTACAATGTGTAGCTATGAGCAGATAGCTTTTCCCAAGTTGTAGCACTGTTACTGTGCTGTGCACTGTGTAGCTATGAGCATACGGTTGTTCGCAAGTTAACACCACGGTTACTATGCTGTGCACTGTGTAGCTATGAGTATACGGTTGTTCGCAAGTTGATAGCAGTGTTACTATGCTGTGCACTGTGTAGCTTTGAGCATACGGTTGTTCGCAAGTTGATAGCACTGTTACTATATTGTGCATTGTGTAGCTATGAGTAGACGGCTTTTCGGAAGTTGTACCACTGTTACTATGCTGTGCACTGTGTAGCTATGAGCCTACGGTTGCTCGCAAGTTGACAGCACTGTTACTATGCTGTGCACTGTGTAGCTATGAGTATACGGTTGTTCGCAAGTTGATAGCAGTGTTACCATGCTGTGCACTGTGTAGCTTTGAGCATACGGTTGTTCGCAAGTTGATAGCACTGTTACTATATTGTGCATTGTGTAGCTATGAGCAGACGGCTTTTCCCAAGTTGTAGCACTGTTACTATGCTGTGCACTGTGTAGCTATGAGCATATGGTTGTTCGCAAGTTGATAGCACTGTTACTATGCTGTGCACTGTGTAGGTATGAGCATACTGTTGTTCGCAAATTGATAGCACTGTTACTACGCTGTGCACTGTGTAGCTATGAGCAGACGGCTTTTCACAAGTTGATAGCACTGTTACTATATTGTGCATTGTGTAGCTATGAGTAGACGGCTTTTCGGAAGTTGTACCACTGTTACTATGCTGTGCACTGTGTAGCTATGAGCCTACGGTTGCTCGCAAGTTGACAGCACTGTTACTATGCTGTGCACTGTGTAGCTATGAGTATACGGTTGTTCGCAAGTTGATAGCAGTGTTACCATGCTGTGCACTGTGTAGATATGAGCATATGGTTGTTCGCAAGTTGATAGCACTGTTACTATGCTCTGCACTGTGTAGCTTTGAACATACCGTTGTTCGGAAGATGATAGCACTGTTACTATGCTGTGCACTGTGTAGCTTTGAGCATACGGTTGTTCGCAAGTAGATAGCACTGTTACTATGCTGTGCACTGTGTAGCTATGAGTATACGGTTGTTCGCAAGTTGATAGCAGTGTTACCATGCTGTGCACTGTGTAGATATGAGCATATGGTTGTTCGCAAGTTGATAGCACTGTTACTATGCTCTGCACTGTGTAGCTTTGAACATACCGTTGTTCGGAAGATGATAGCACTGTTACTATGCTGTGCACTGTGTAGCTTTGAGCATACGGTTGTTCGCAAGTAGATAGCACTGTTACTATGCTGTGCACTGTGTAGCTTTGAGCAAACGGTTTTTCGGAAGTTAATAGCACTGATACTATGCTGTGCACTGTGTAGCTATGAGCATACGGCTTTTCGCAAGTTGATAGCCCTGCTACTATATTGTGCACTGTGTAGCTACGAACATACGGCTTTTCGCAAGTTGATAGCACTGCTACTATATTGTGCACTGTGTAGCTATGAGCAGACGGCTTTTCGCAAGTTGTAGCACTGTTACTATGCTGTGCACTGCGTAGCTATGAGCATACGGTTGTTCGCAAGATGATAGCACTGTTTCTATGCTGTGCACTGTGTAGCTTTGAGCATACGGTTGTTCGGAAGATGATAGCACTGTTACTATGCTGTGCACTGTGTAGCTTTGAGCATACGGTTGTTCGCAAGTAGATAGCACTGTTACTGTGCTGTGCACTGTGTAGCTATGAGCAGACGGCTTTTCGCAAGTTGTAGCACTATTACTATGCTGTGCACTGTGTAGCTATGAGCAGACGGCTTTTCGCAAGTTGTAGCACTGTTACTATGCTGTGCACTGCGTAACTATGAGCATATGGTTGTTCGCAAGTTGAAAACACTGTTACTATATTGTGCACTGTGTAGCTATGAGCAGACGGCTTTCGCAAGTTGTAGCACTGTTACTATGCTGTGCACTGTGTAGCTATTAGCATACGGCATTTCGCAAGTTGATAGCACTGCTACTATATTGTGCACTGTGTAGTTACGAACATACGGCTTTTCGCAAGTTGATAGCACTGCTACTATATTGTGCACTGTGTAGCTATGAGCAGACGGCTTTTCGCAAGTTGTAGCACTGTTACTATGCTGTGCACTGCGTAGCTATGAGCATACGGTTGTTCGCAAGTTGATAGCACTATTTCTATGCTGTGCACCGTGTAGCTTTGAGCAGACGGCTTTCGCAAGTTGTAGCACTGTTACTATGCTGTGCACTGTGTAGCTATTAGCATACGGCATTTCGCAAGTTGATAGCACTGCTACTATATTGTGCACTGTGTAGCTACGAACATACGGCTTTTCGCAAGTTGATAGCACTGCTACTATATTGTACACTGTGTAGCTATGAGCAGACGGCCTTTCCCAAGTTGTAGCACTGTTACTATGCTGTGCACTGTGTCGTTATGAGCATACGGTTGTTCGCAAGTTGATAACACTGTTACTATATTGTGCACTGTGTAGTTATGTGTAGACGGCTTTTCGTATGTTGGTAGCACTGTTACTATGATGTGCACTGTGTAGCTATGAGCATACCGTTCTTCGCAAGCTGATAGCACTGTTACTATGCTGTGCACTGTGTAGCTATGAGCATATGGTTGTTCGCAAGTTGAAAACACTGTTACTATATTGTGCACTGTGTAGTTATGAGCATACGGTTGTTCGCAAGTAGATAGCACTGTTACTATGCTGTGCACTGTGTAGCTATGACCATACGGTTGTTCCCAAATTGATAGCACTGTTACTATGCTGTGCACTGCGTAGCTATGAGCATATGGTTGTTCGCAAGTTGATAGCACTGTTACTATGCTGTGCACTGTGTAGGTATGAGCATACGGCTGTTCGCAAATTGATAGCACTGTTACTATATTGGGCACTCTGTAGCTTTGAGCAGACGGCTTTTCGAAAGTTGATAGCACTGTTACTATACTGTGCACTGTGTAGCAATGAGCATACAGCTGTTCGCAAGTTGATAGCACTGTTACTATGCTGTGCACTGTGTAGGTATGAGCATACGGTTGTTCGCAAGTTGATAGCGCTGTTACTATGCTGTGCACTGTGTAGCTTTAAGCATACTGTTGTTCGCAAGTTGATAGCACTGTTACTATATTGAGCACTGTGTAGCTATGAGTAGACGGCTTTTCGGAAGTTGTAGCACTGTTACTATGCTGTGCACTGTGTAGCTATGAGCATACGGTAGTTCGCAAGTTGACAGCACTGTTACTATGCTGTGCACTGTCTAGCTATGAGTATACGGTTGTTCGCAAGTTGATAGTACTGTTGCCATGCTGTGCACTGTGTAGCTTTGAGCATACTGTCGCTCGCAAGTTGATAGCACTGTTACTATATTGTGTACTGTGTAGCTATGAGTAGACGGCTTTTCGGAAGTTGTACCACTGTTACTATGCTGTGCACTGTGTAGCTATGAGCATACGGTTGTTCGCAAGTTGACAGCACTGTTACTATGCTGTGCACCGTGTAGCTATGAGTATACGGTTGTTCGCAAGTTGATAGAAGTGTTACTATGCTGTGCAATGTGTAGCTTTGAGCATACTGTCGTTCGCAAGTTGATAGTACTGTTACTATATTGTGTACTGTGTAGCTATGAGTAGACGGCTTTTCGGAAGTTGTACCACTGTTACTATGCTGTGCACTGTGTAGCTTTGAGCCTACGGTTGCTCGCAAGCTGACAGCACTGTTACTATGCTGTGCACTATGTAGCTATGAGTATACGGTTGTTCGCAAGTTGATAGCAGTGTTACCATGCTGTGCACTGTGTAGATATGAGCATACGGTTGATCGCAAGTTGATAGCCTTGTTACTATATTGTACACTGTGTAGCTATGAGCAGACGGCGTTTCCCAAGTTGTAGCACTGTTACTATGCTGTGCACTGTGTAGCTATGAGCATATGATTATTCGCAAGTTGATAGCACTGTTACTATGCTGTGCACTGTGTAGGTATGAGCATACTGTTGTTCGCAAATTGATAGCACTGTTACTATGCTGTGCACTGTGTAGCTATGAGCAGACGGCTTTTCACAAGTTGATAGCACTGTTAATATATTGTGCACTCTGTATCTATGAGCAGACGGCTTTTCGCAAATTGATAGCACTGTTACTATGCCGTGCACTGTGTAGCTATGAGCATACGGCTGTTCGCAAGTTGATAGCACTGTTACTATATTGTGCACTGTGTAGCTATGAGCATATGGTTCTTCGCAAGTTGATAGCACTGTTACTATATTGTGCATTGTGTAGCTATGAGTAGACGGCTTTTCGGAAGTTGTACCACTGTTACTATGCTGTGCACTGTGTAGCTATGGGCCTACGGTTGCTCGCAATTTGACAGCACTGTTACTATGCTGTGGACTGTGTAGCTATGAGTATACGGTTGTTCGCAAGTTGATAGCAGTGTTACCATGCTGTGCACAGTGTAGATATGAGCATACGGTTGATCGCAAGTTGATAGCCTTGTTACTATATTGTACAATGTGTAGCTATGAGCAGATAGCTTTTCCCAAGTTGTAGCACTGTTACTGTGCTGTGCACTGTGTAGCTATGAGCATACGGTTGTTCGCAAGTTAACAGCACGGTTACTATGCTGTGCACTGTGTAGCTATGAGTATACGGTTGTTCGCAAGTTGATAGCAGTGTTACCATGCTGTGCACAGTGTAGATATGAGCATACGGTTGATCGCAAGTTGATAGCCTTGTTACTATATTGTACACTGTGTAGCTATGAGCAGACGGCTTTTCCCAAGTTGTAGCACTGTTACTATGCTGTGCACTGTGTAGCTATGAGCATATGGTTGTTCGCAAGTTGATAGCACTGTTACTATGCTGTGCACTGTGTAGGTATGAGCATACTGTTGTTCGCAAATTGATAGCACTGTTACTATGCTGTGCACTGTGTAGCTATGAGCAGACGGCTTTTCACAAGTTGATAGCACTGTTACTATATTGTGCACTCTGTATCTATGAGCAGACGGCTTTTCGCAATTTGATAGCACTGTTACTATGCCGTGCACTGTGTAGCTATGAGCATATGGTTGTTCGCAAGTTGATAGCACTGTTACTATATTGTGCACTGTGTAGCCATGAGCAGACGGCTTTTCGCAAGTTGTAGCACTGTTACTATGCTGTGCACTGCGTAGCTATGAGCATACGGTTGTTCGCAAGATGATAGCACTGTTTCTATGCTGTGCACTGTGTAGCTTTGAGCATACGGTTGTTCGGAAGATGATAGCACTGTTACTATGCTGTGCACTGTGTAGCTTTGAGCATACGGTTGTTCGCAAGTTGATAGCACTGTTTCTATGCTGTGCACCGTGTAGCTTTGAGCATACGGTTGTTCGGAAGTTGATAGCACTGTTACTATGCTGTGCACTTCGCAAGTTTATAGCCCTGTTACTATATTGTACACTGTGTAGCTATGAGCAGACGGCCTTTCCCAAATTGTAGCACTGTTACTATGCTGTGCACTGTGTCGTTATGAGCATACGGTTGTTCGCAAGTTGATAACACTGTTACTATATTGTGCACTGTGTAGTTATGTGCAGACGGCTTTTCGTATGTTGGTAGCACTGTTACTATGCTGTGCACTGTGTAGCTATGAGCATACCGTTCTTCGCAAGTTGATAGCACTGTTACTATGCTGTGCACTGTGTAGCTATGAGCATATGGTTGTTCGCAAGTTGTAAACACTGTTACTATATTGTGCACTGTGTAGTTATGAGCATACGGTTGTTCGCAAGTAGATAGCACTGTTACTATGCTGTGCACTGTGTAGCTATGACCATACGGTTGTTCGCAAATTGATAGAACTGTTACTATGCTGTGCACTGCGTAGCTATGAGCTTATGGTTGTTCGCAAGTTGATAGCACTGTTACTATGCTGTGCGCTGTGTAGGTATGAGCATACGGCTGTTCGCAAATTGATAGCACTGTTACTATATTGTGCACTCTGTAGCTTTGAGCAGACGGCTTTTCGAAAGTTGATAGCACTGTTACTATACTGTGCACTGTGTAGCTATTAGCATACGGCATTTCGCAAGTTGATAGCACTGCTACTATATTGTGCACTGTGTAGCTACGAACATACGGCTTTTCGCAAGTTGATAGCACTGCTACTATATTGTGCACTGTGTAGCTATGAGCAGACGGCTTTTCGCAAGTTGTAGCACTGTTACTATGCTGTGCACTGCGTAGCTATGAGCATACGGTTGTTCGCAAGTTGATAGCACTATTTCTATGCTGTGCACCGTGTAGCTTTGAGCATACGGTTGTTCGGAAGTTGATAGCACTGTTACTATGCTGTGCACTTCGCAAGTTTATAGCCCTGTTACTATATTGTACACTGTGTAGCTATGAGCAGACGGCCTTTCCCAAGTTGTAGCACTGTTACTATGCTGTGCACTGTGTCGTTATGAGCATACGGTTGTTCGCAAGTTGATAACACTGTTACTATATTGTGCACTGTGTAGTTATGTGTAGACGGCTTTTCGTATGTTGGTAGCACTGTTACTATTCTGTGCACTGTGTAGCTATGAGCATACCGTTCTTCGCAAGCTGATAGCACTGTTACTATGCTGTGCACTGTGTAGCTATGAGCATATGGTTGTTCGCAAGTTGAAAACACTGTTACTATATTGTGCACTGTGTAGTTATGAGCATACGGTTGTTCGCAAGTAGATAGCACTGTTACTATGCTGTGCACTGTGTAGCTATGACCATACGGTTGTTCCCAAATTGATAGCACTGTTACTATGCTGTGCACTGCTTAGCTATGAGCATATGGTTGTTCGCAAGTTGATAGCACTGTTACTATGCTGTGCACTGTGTAGGTATGAGCATACGGCTGTTCGCAAATTGATAGCACTGTTACTATATTGGGCACTCTGTAGCTTTGAGCAGACGGCTTTTCGAAAGTTGATAGCACTGTTACTATACTGTGCACTGTGTAGCAATGAGCATACAGCTGTTCGCAAGTTGATAGCACTGTTACTATGCTGTGCACTGTGTAGGTATGAGCATACGGTTGTTCGCAAGTTGATAGCGCTGTTACTATGCTGTGCACTGTGTAGCTTTAAGCATACTGTTGTTCGCAAGTTGATAGCACTGTTACTATATTGAGCACTGTGTAGCTATGAGTAGACGGCTTTTCGGAAGTTGTAGCACTGTTACTATGCTGTGCACTGTGTAGCTATGAGCATACGGTAGTTCGCAAGTTGACAGCACTGTTACTATGCTGTGCACTGTCTAGCTATGAGTATACGGTTGTTCGCAAGTTGATAGTACTGTTACCATGCTGTGCACTGTGTAGCTTTGAGCATACTGTCGCTCGCAAGTTGATAGCACTGTTACTATATTGTGTACTGTGTAGCTATGAGTAGACGGCTTTTCGGAAGTTGTACCACTGTTACTATGCTGTGCACTGTGTAGCTATGAGCATACGGTTGTTCGCAAGTTGACAGCACTGTTACTATGCTGTGCACCGTGTAGCTATGAGTATACGGTTGTTCGCAAGTTGATAGAAGTGTTACTATGCTGTGCAATGTGTAGCTTTGAGCATACTGTCGTTCGCAAGTTGATAGTACTGTTACTATATTGTGTACTGTGTAGCTATGAGTAGACGGCTTTTCGGAAGTTGTACCACTGTTACTATGCTGTGCACTGTGTAGCTTTGAGCCTACGGTTGCTCGCAAGCTGACAGCACTGTTACTATGCTGTGCACTATGTAGCTATGAGTATACGGTTGTTCGCAAGTTGATAGCAGTGTTACCATGCTGTGCACTGTGTAGATATGAGCATACGGTTGATCGCAAGTTGATAGCCTTGTTACTATATTGTACACTGTGTAGCTATGAGCAGACGGCGTTTCCCAAGTTGTAGCACTGTTACTATGCTGTGCACTGTGTAGCTATGAGCATATGATTATTCGCAAGTTGATAGCACTGTTACTATGCTGTGCACTGTGTAGGTATGAGCATACTGTTGTTCGCAAATTGATAGCACTGTTACTATGCTGTGCACTGTGTAGCTATGAGCAGACGGCTTTTCACAAGTTGATAGCACTGTTACTATATTGTGCACTCTGTATCTATGAGCAGACGGCTTTTCGCAAATTGATAGCACTGTTACTATGCCGTGCACTGTGTAGCTATGAGCATACGGCTGTTCGCAAGTTGATAGCACTGTTACTATATTGTGCACTGTGTAGCTATGAGCATATGGTTGTTCGCAAGTTGATAGCACTGTTACTATATTGTGCATTTTGTAGCTATGAGTAGACGGCTTTTCGGAAGTTGTACCACTGTTACTATGCTGTGCACTGTGTAGCTATGAGCCTACGGTTGCTCGCAATTTGACAGCACTGTTACTATGCTGTGGACTGTGTAGCTATGAGTATACGGTTGTTCGCAAGTTGATAGCAGTGTTACCATGCTGTGCACAGTGTAGATATGAGCATACGGTTGATCGCAAGTTGATAGCCTTGTTACTATATTGTACAATGTGTAGCTATGAGCAGATAGCTTTTCCCAAGTTGTAGCACTGTTACTGTGCTGTGCACTGTGTAGCTATGAGCATACGGTTGTTCGCAAGTTAACAGCACGGTTACTATGCTGTGCACTGTGTAGCTATGAGTATACGGTTGTTCGCAAGTTGATAGCAGTGTTACCATGCTGTGCACAGTGTAGATATGAGCATACGGTTGATCGCAAGTTGATAGCCTTGTTACTATATTGTACACTGTGTAGCTATGAGCAGACGGCTTTTCCCAAGTTGTAGCACTGTTACTATGCTGTGCACTGTGTAGCTATGAGCATATGGTTGTTCGCAAGTTGATAGCACTGTTACTATGCTGTGCACTGTGTAGCTATGAGCAGACGGCTTTTCACAAGTTGATAGCACTGTTACTATATTGTGCACTCTGTATCTATGAGCAGACGGCTTTTCGCAATTTGATAGCACTGTTACTATGCCGTGCACTGTGTAGCTATGAGCATATGGTTGTTCGCAAGTTGATAGCACTGTTACTATATTGTGCACTGTGTAGCCATGAGCAGACGGCTTTTCGCAAGTTGTAGCACTGTTACTATGCTGTGCACTGCGTAGCTATGAGCATACGGTTGTTCGCAAGATGATAGCACTGTTTCTATGCTGTGCACTGTGTAGCTTTGAGCATACGGTTGTTCGGAAGATGATAGCACTGTTACTATGCTGTGCACTGTGTAGCTTTGAGCATACGGTTGTTCGCAAGTTGATAGCACTGTTTCTATGCTGTGCACCGTGTAGCTTTGAGCATACGGTTGTTCGGAAGTTGATAGCACTGTTACTATGCTGTGCACTTCGCAAGTTTATAGCCCTGTTACTATATTGTACACTGTGTAGCTATGAGCAGACGGCCTTTCCCAAATTGTAGCACTGTTACTATGCTGTGCACTGTGTCGTTATGAGCATACGGTTGTTCGCAAGTTGATAACACTGTTACTATATTGTGCACTGTGTAGTTATGTGCAGACGGCTTTTCGTATGTTGGTAGCACTGTTACTATGCTGTGCACTGTGTAGCTATGAGCATACCGTTCTTCGCAAGTTGATAGCACTGTTACTATGCTGTGCACTGTGTAGCTATGAGCATATGGTTGTTCGCAAGTTGTAAACACTGTTACTATATTGTGCACTGTGTAGTTATGAGCATACGGTTGTTCGCAAGTAGATAGCACTGTTACTATGCTGTGCACTGTGTAGCTATGACCATACGGTTGTTCGCAAATTGATAGAACTGTTACTATGCTGTGCACTGCGTAGCTATGAGCTTATGGTTGTTCGCAAGTTGATAGCACTGTTACTATGCTGTGCGCTGTGTAGGTATGAGCATACGGCTGTTCGCAAATTGATAGCACTGTTACTATATTGTGCACTCTGTAGTTATGAGCATACGGTTGTTCGCAAGTAGATAGCACTGTTACTATGCTGTGCACTGTGTAGCTATGAGCATATGGTTGTTCGCAAGTTGTAAACACTGTTACTATATTGTGCACTGTGTAGTTATGAGCATACGGTTGTTCGCAAGTAGATAGCACTGTTACTATGCTGTGCACTGTGTAGCTATGAGCATACCGTTCTTCGCAAGTTGATAGCACTGTTACTATGCTGTGCACTGTGTAGCTATGAGCATATGGTTGTTCGCAAGTTGTAAACACTGTTACTATATTGTGCACTGTGTAGTTATGAGCATACGGTTGTTCGCAAGTAGATAGCACTGTTACTATGCTGTGCACTGTGTAGCTATGACCATACGGTTGTTCGCAAATTGATAGAACTGTTACTATGCTGTGCACTGCGTAGCTATGAGCTTATGGTTGTTCGCAAGTTGATAGCACTGTTACTATATTGTGCACTGTGTAACTATGAGCAGACGGCTTTTCGTATGTTGGTAGCAGTGTTACTATGCTGTGCACTGTGTAGCAATGAGCATACCGTTCTTCGCAAGTTGATAGCACTGTTACTATGCTGTGCACTGTGTAGTTATGAGCATACGGTTGTTCGCAAGTAGATAGCACTGTTACTATGCTGGGCACTGTGTAGCTATGACCATACGGTTGTTCGCAAATTGATAGCACTGTTACTATGCTGTGCACTGCGTAGCTATGAGCATATGGTTGTTCGCAAGTTGAAAACACTGTTACTATATTGTGCACTGTGTAGTTATGAGCATACGGTTGTTCGCAAGTAGATAGCACTGTTACTATGCTGTGCACTGTGTAGCTATGACCATACGGTTGTTCGCAAGATGATAGCACTGTTTCTATGCTGTGCACTGTGTAGCTTTGAGCATACGGTTGTTCGGAAGATGATAGCACTGTTACTATGCTGTGCACTGTGTAGCTTTGAGCATACGGTTGTTCGCAAGTAGATAGCACTGTTACTGTGCTGTGCACTGTGTAGCTATGAGCAGACGGCTTTTCGCAAGTTGTAGCACTATTACTATGCTGTGCACTGTGTAGCTATGAGCATACGGCTTTTCGCAAGTTGATAGCACTGATACTATATTGTGGACTCTGTAGCTACGAACATTCGGCTTTTCGCAAGTTGATAGCACTGTTACTGTGCTGTGCACTGTGTAGCTATGAGCAGACGGCTTTTCGCAAGTTGTAGCACTGTTACTATGCTGTGCACTGCGTAGCTATGAGCATACGGTTGTTCGCAAGTTGATAGCACTGTTTCTATGCTGTGCACCGTGTAGCTTTGAGCATACGGTTGTTCGGAAGTTGATAGCACTGTTACTATGCTGTGCACTTCGCAAGTTTATAGCCCTGTTACTATATTGTACACTGTGTAGCTATGAGCAGACGGCCTTTCCCAAATTGTAGCACTGTTACTATGCTGTGCACTGTGTCGTTATGAGCATACGGTTGTTCGCAAGTTGATAACATTGTTACTATATTGTGCACTGTGTAGTTATGTGCAGACGGCTTTTCGTATGTTGGTAGCACTGTTACTATGCTGTGCACTGTGTAGCTATGAGCATACCGTTCTTCGCAAGTTGATAGCACTGTTACTATGCTGTGCACTGTGTAGCTATGAGCATATGGTTGTTCGCAAGTTGAAAACACTGTTACTACATTGTGCACTGTGTAGTTATGAGCATACGGTTGTTCGCAAGTAGATAGCACTGTTACTATGCTGTGCACTGTGTAGCTATGACCATACGGTTATTCGCAAATTGATAGCACTGTTACTATGCTGTGCACTGCGTAGCTATGAGCTTATGGTTGTTCGCAAGTTGATAGCACTGTTACTATGCTGTGCGCTGTGTAACTATGAGCAGACGGCTTTTCGAAAGTTGATAGCACTGTTACTATACTGTGCACTGTGTAGCTATGAGCATACAGCTGTTCGCAAGTTGATAGCACTGTTACTATATTGTGCACTGTGTAACTATGAGCAGACGGCTTTTCGTATGTTGGTAGCAGTGTTACTATGCTGTGCACTGTGTAGCAATGAGCATACCGTTCTTCGCATGTTGATAGCACTGTTACTATGCTGTGCACTGTGTAGTTATGAGCATATGGTTGTTCGCAAGTTGATAGCACTGTTACTATGCTGTGCACTGTGTAGGTATGAGCATACTGTTGTTCGCAAATTGATAGCACTGTTACTATGCTGTGCACTGTGTAGCTATGAGCAGACGGCTTTTCACAAGTTGATAGCACTGTTACTATATTGTGCACTCTGTATCTATGAGCAGACGGCTTTTCGCAAGTTGTAGCACTGTTACTATGCTGTGCACTGTGTAGCTATTAGCATACGGCATTTCGCAAGTTGATAGCACTGTTACTATATTGTGCACTGTGTAGCCATGAGCAGACGGCTTTTCGCAAGTTGTAGCACTGTTACTATGCTGTGCACTGCGTAGCTATGAGCATACGGTTGTTCACAAGATGATAGCACTGTTTCTATGCTGTGCACTGTGTAGCTTTGAGCATACGGTTGTTCGGAAGATGATAGCACTGTTACTATGCTGTGAACTGTGTAGCTTTGAGCATACGGTTGTTCGCAAGTAGATAGCACTGTTACTGTGCTGTGCACTGTGTAGCTATGAGCAGACGGCTTTTCGCAAGTTGTAGCACTGTTACTATGCTGTGCACTGTGTAGCTATTAGCATACGGCATTTCGCAAGTTGATAGCACTGCTACTATATTGTGCACTGTGTAGCTACGAACATACGGCTTTTCGCAAGTTGATAGCACTGCTACTATATTGTGCACTGTGTAGCTATGAGCAGACGGCTTTTCACAAGTTGTAGCATTGTTACTATGCTGTGCACTGCGTAGCTATGAGTATACGGTTGTTCGCAAGTTGATAGCACTATTTCTATGCTGTGCACCGTGTAGCTTTGAGCATACGGTTGTTCGGAAGTTGATAGCACTGTTACTATGCTGTGCACTTCGCAAGTTTATAGCCCTGTTACTATATTGTACACTGTGTAGCTATGAGCAGACGGCCTTTCCCAAGTTGTAGCACTGTTACTATGCTGTGCACTGTGTCGTTATGAGCATACGGTTGTTCGCAAGTTGATAACACTGTTACTATATTGTGCACTGTGTAGTTATGTGTAGACGGCTTATCGTATGTTGGTAGCACTGTTACTATGCTGTGCACTGTGTAGCTATGAGCATACCGTTCTTCGCAAGTTGATAGCACTGTTACTATGCTGTGCACTGTGTAGCTATGAGCATATGGTTGTTCGCAAGTTGAAAACACTGTTACTATATTGTGCACTGTGTAGTTATGAGCATACGGTTGTTCGCAAGTAGATAGCACTGTTACTATGCTGTGCACTGTGTAGCTATGACCATACGGTTATTCGCAAATTGATAGCACTGTTACTATGCTGTGCACTGCGTAGCTATGAGCATATGGTTGTTCGCAAGTTGATAGCACTGTTACTATGCTGTACACTGTGTAGGTATGAGCATACGGCTGTTCGCAAATTGATAGCACTGTTACTATATTGTGCACTCTGTAGCTTTGAGCAGACGGCTTTTCGAAAGTTGATAGCACTGTTACTATACTGTGCACTGTGTAGCTATGTGCATACAGCTGTTCGCAAGTTGATAGCACTGTTACTATGCTGTGCACTGTGTAGGTATGAGCATACGGTTGTTCGCAAGTTGATAGCGCTGTTACTATGCTGTGCACTGTGTATCTTTGAGCATACTGTTGTTAGCAAGTTGATAGCACTGTTACTATATTGAGCACTGTGTAGCTATGAGTAGACGGCTTTTCGGAAGTTGTAGCACTGTTACTATGCTGTGCACTGTGTAGCTATGAGCATACGGTAGTTCGCAAGTTGACAGCACTGTTACTATGCTGTGCACTGTCTAGCTATGAGTATACGGTTGTTCGCAAGTTGATAGTACTGATACCATGCTGTGCACTGTGTAGCTTTGAGCATACTGTCGCTCGCAAGTAGATTGCACTGTTACTATATTGTGTACTGTGTAGCTATGAGTAGACGGCTTTTCGGAAGTTGTACCACTGTTACTATGCTGTGCACTGTGTAGCTATGAGCATACGGTTGTTCGCAAGTTGACAGCACTGTTACTATGCTGTGCACTGTGTAGCTATGAGTATACGGTTGTTCGCAAGTTGATAGAAGTGTTACTATGCTGTGCAATGTGTAGCTTTGAGCATACTGTCGTTCGCAAGTTGATAGCACTGTTACTATATTGTGTACTGTGTAGCTATGAGTAGACGGCTTTTCGGAAGTTGTACCACTGTTACTATGCTGTGCACTGTGTAGCTATGAGCCTACGGTTGCTCGCAAGCTGATAGCACTGTTACTATGCTGTGCACTATGTAGCTATGAGTATACGGTTGTTGGCAAGTTGATAGCAGTGTTACCTTGCTGTGCACTGTGTAGATATGAGCATACGGTTGATCGCAAGTTGATAGCCTTGTTACTATATTGTACAATGTGTAGCTATGAGCAGACGGCTTTTCCCAAGTTGTAGCACTGTTACTATGCTGTGCACTGTGTAGCTATGAGCATATGATTGTTCGCAAGTTGATAGCACTGTTACTATGCTGTGCACTGTGTAGGTATGAGCATACTGTTGTTCGCAAATTGATAGCACTGTTACTATGCTGTGCACTGTGTAGCTATGAGCAGACGGCTTTTCACAAGTTGACAGCACTGTTACTATATTGTGCACTCTGTATCTATGAGCAGACGGCTTTTCGCAAATTGATAGCGCTGTTACTATGCCGTGCACTGTGTAGCTATGAGCATACGGCTGTTCGCAAGTTGATAGCACTGTTACTATATTGTGCACTGTGTAGCTATGAGCATATGGTTGTTCGCAAGTTGTTAGCACTGTTACTATATTGTGCATTGTGTAGCTATGAGTAGACGGCTTTTCGGAAGTTGTACCACTGTTACTATGCTGTGCACTGTGTAGCTATGAGCCTACGGTTGCTCGCAAGTTGACAGCACTGTTACTATGCTGTGCACTGTGTAGCTATGAGTATACGGTTGTTCGCAAGTTGATAGCAGTGTTACCATGCTGTGCACAGTGTAGATATGAGCATACGGTTGATCGCAAGTTGATAGCCTTGTTACTATATTGTACAATGTGTAGCTATGAGCAGATAGCTTTTCCCAAGTTGTAGCACTGTTACTGTGCTGTGCACTGTGTAGCTATGAGCATACGGTTGTTCGCAAGTTAACACCACGGTTACTATGCTGTGCACTGTGTAGCTATGAGTATACGGTTGTTCGCAAGTTGATAGCAGTGTTACTATGCTGTGCACTGTGTAGCTTTGAGCATACGGTTGTTCGCAAGTTGATAGCACTGTTACTATATTGTGCATTGTGTAGCTATGAGTAGACGGCTTTTCGGAAGTTGTACCACTGTTACTATGCTGTGCACTGTGTAGCTATGAGTATACGGTTGTTCGCAAGTTGATAGCAGTGTTACCATGCTGTGCACTGTGTAGCTTTGAGCATACGGTTGTTCGCAAGTTGATAGCACTGTTACTATATTGTGCATTGTGTAGCTATGAGTAGACGGCTTTTCGGAAGTTGTACCACTGTTACTATGCTGTGCACTGTGTAGCTATGAGTATACGGTTGTTCGCAAGTTGATAGCAGTGTTACTATGCTGTGCACTGTGTAGCTTTGAGCATACGGTTGTTCGCAAGTTGATAGCACTGTTACTATATTGTGCATTGTGTAGCTATGAGTAGACGGCTTTTCGGAAGTTGTACCACTGTTACTATGCTGTGCACTGTGTAGCTATGAGTATACGGTTGCTCGCAAGTTGACAGCACTGTTACTATGCTGTGCACTGTGTAGCTATGAGTATACGGTTGTTCGCAAGTTGATAGCAGTGTTACCATGCTGTGCACTGTGTAGCTTTGAACATACGGTTGTTCGCAAGTTGATAGCACTGTTACTATATTGTGCATTGTGTAGCTATGAGCAGACGGCTTTTCCCAAGTTGTAGCACTGTTACTATGCTGTGCACTGTGTAGCTATGAGCATATGGTTGTTCGCAAGTTGATAGCACTGTTACTATGCTGTGCACTGTGTAGGTATGAGCATACTGTTGTTCGCAAATTGATAGCACTGTTACTACGCTGTGCACTGTGTAGCTATGAGCAGACGGCTTTTCACAAGTTGATAGCACTGTTACTATATTGTGCATTGTGTAGCTATGAGTAGACGGCTTTTCGGAAGTTGTACCACTGTTACTATGCTGTGCACTGTGTAGCTATGAGCCTACGGTTGCTCGCAAGTTGACAGCACTGTTACTATGCTGTGCACTGTGTAGCTATGAGTATACGGTTGTTCGCAAGTTGATAGCACTGTTACTATGCTGTGCACTGTGTAGCTATGAGTATACGGTTGTTCGCAAGTTGATAGCAGTGTTACCATGCTGTGCACTGTGTAGATATGAGCATATGGTTGTTCGCAAGTTGATAGCACTGTTACTATGCTCTGCACTGTGTAGCTTTGAACATACCGTTGTTCGGAAGATGATAGCACTGTTACTATGCTGTGCACTGTGTAGCTTTGAGCATACGGTTGTTCGCAAGTAGATAGCACTGTTACTATGCTGTGCACTGTGTAGCTATGAGTATACGGTTGTTCGCAAGTTGATAGCAGTGTTACCATGCTGTGCACTGTGTAGATATGAGCATATGGTTGTTCGCAAGTTGATAGCACTGTTACTATGCTCTGCACTGTGTAGCTTTGAACATACCGTTGTTCGGAAGATGATAGCACTGTTACTATGCTGTGCACTGTGTAGCTTTGAGCATACGGTTGTTCGCAAGTAGATAGCACTGTTACTATGCTGTGCACTGTGTAGCTTTGAGCAAACGGTTTTTCGGAAGTTAATAGCACTGATACTATGCTGTGCACTGTGTAGCTATGAGCATACGGCTTTTCGCAAGTTGATAGCACTGCTACTATATTGTGCACTGTGTAGCTACGAACATACGGCTTTTCGCAAGTTGATAGCACTGCTACTATATTGTGCACTGTGTAGCTATGAGCAGACGGCTTTTCGCAAGTTGTAGCACTGTTACTATGCTGTGCACTGCGTAGCTATGAGCATACGGTTGTTCGCAAGATGATAGCACTGTTTCTATGCTGTGCACTGTGTAGCTTTGAGCATACGGTTGTTCGGAAGATGATAGCACTCTTACTATGCTGTGCACTGTGTAGCTTTGAGCATACGGTTGTTCGCAAGTAGATAGCACTGTTACTGTGCTGTGCACTGTGTAGCTATGAGCAGACGGCTTTTCGCAAGTTGTAGCACTATTACTATGCTGTGCACTGTGTAGCTATGAGCATACGGCTTTTCGCAAGTTGATAGCACTGATACTATATTGTGCACTCTGTAGCTACGAACATGCGGCTTTTCGCAAGTTGATAGCACTGCTACTATATTGTGCACTGTGTAGCTATGAGCAGACGGCTTTTCGCAAGTTGTAGCACTGTTACTATGCTGTGCACTGCGTAGCTATGAGCATACGGTTGTTCGCAAGTTGATAGCACTGTTTCTATGCTGTGCACCGTGTAGCTTTGAGCATACGGTTGTTCGGAAGTTGATAGCACTGTTACTATGCTGTGCACTTCGCAAGTTTATAGCCCTGTTACTATATTGTACACTGTGTAGCTATGAGCAGACGGCCTTTCCCAAATTGTAGCACTGTTACTGTGCTGTGCACTGTGTCGTTATGAGCATACGGTTGTTCGCAAGTTGATAACACTGTTACTATATTGTGCACTATGTAGTTATGTGCAGACGGCTTTTCGTATGTTGGTAGCACTGTTACTATGCTGTGCACTGTGTAGCTATGAGCATATGGTTGTTCGCAAGTTGAAAACACTGTTACTATATTGTGCACTGTGTAGTTATGAGCATACGGTTGTTCGCAAGTAGATAGCACTGTTACTATGCTGTGCACTGTGTAGCTATGAGCAGACGGCTTTTCCCAAGTTGTAGCACTGTTACTATGCTGTGCACTGTGTAGCAATGAGCATATGGTTGTTCGCAAGTTGATAGCACTGTTACTATGCTGTGCACTGTGTAGGTATGAGCATACTGTTGTTCGCAAATTGATAGCACTGTTACTATGCTGTGCACTGTGTAGCTATGACCATACGGCTTTTCACAAGTTGATAGGACTGTTACTATATTGTGCACTCTGTATCTATGAGCAGACGGCTTTTCGCCATTTGATAGCACTGTTACAATGCCGTGCACTGTGTAGCTATGAGCATATGGTTGTTCGCAAGTTGATAGCACTGTTACTATATTGTGCACTGTGTAGCCATGAGCAGACGGCTTTTCGCAAGTTGTAGCACTGTTACTATGCTGTGCACTGCGTAGCTATGAGCATACGGTTGTTCACAAGATGATAGCACTGTTTCTATGCTGTGCACTGTGTAGCTTTGAGCATACGGTTGTTCGGAAGATGATAGCACTGTTACTATGCTGTGCACTGTGTAGCTTTGAGCATACGGTTTTTCGCAAGTAGATAGCACTGTTACTGTGCTGTGCACTGTGTAGCTATGAGCAGACGGCTTTCGCAAGTTGTAGCACTGTTACTATGCTGTGCACTGTGTAGCTATTAGCATACGGCATTTCGCAAGTTTATAGCACTGCTACTATATTGTGCACTGTGTAGCTATTAGCATACGGCATTTCGCAAGTTGATAGCACTGCTACTATATTGTGCACTGTGTAGTTATGTGTAGACGGCTTTTCGCAAGTTGTAGCACTGTTACTATGCTGTGCACTGCGTAGCTATGAGCATACGGTTGTTCGCAAGTTGATAGCACTATTTCTATGCTGTGCACCGTGTAGCTTTGAGCATACGGTTGTTCGGAAGTTGATAGCACTGTTACTATGCTGTGCATTTCGCAAGTTTATAGCCCTGTTACTTTATTGTACACTGTGTAGCTATGAGCAGACGGCCTTTCCCAAGTTGTAGCACTGTTACTATGCTGTGCACTGTGTCGTTATGAGCATACGGTTGTTCGCAAGTTGATAACACTGTTACTATATTGTGCACTGTGTAGTTATGTGTAGACGGCTTTTCGTATGTTGGTAGCACTGTTACTATGCTGTGCACTGTGTAGCTATGAGCATACCGTTCTTCGCAAGTTGATAGCACTGTTACTATGCTGTGCACTGTGTAGCTATGAGCATATGGTTGTTCGCAAGTTGAAAACACTGTTACTATATTGTGCACTGTGTAGTTATGAGCATACGGTTGTTCGCAAGTAGATAGCACTGTTACTATGCTGTGCACTGTGTAGCTATGACCATACGGTTGTTCCCAAATTGATAGCACTGTTACTATGCTGTGCACTGCGTAGCTATGAGCATATGGTTGTTCGCAAGTTGATAGCACTGTTACTATGCTGTGCACTGTGTAGGTATGAGCATACGGCTGTTCGCAAACTGATAGCACTGTTACTATATTGGGCACTCTGTAGCTTTGAGCAGACGGCTTTTCGAAAGTTGATAGCACTGTTACTATACTGTGCACTGTGTAGCAATGAGCATACAGCTGTTCGCAAGTTGATAGCACTGTTACTATGCTGTGCACTGTGTAGGTATGAGCATACGGTTGTTCGCAAGTTGATAGCGCTGTTACTATGCTGTGCACTGTGTAGCTTTAAGCATACTGTTGTTCGCAAGTTGATAGCACTGTTACTATATTGAGCACTGTGTAGCTATGAGTAGACGGCTTTTCGGAAGTTGTAGCACTGTTACTATGCTGTGCACTGTGTAGCTATGAGCATACGGTAGTTCGCAAGTTGACAGCACTGTTACTATGCTGTGCACTGTCTAGCTATGAGTATACAGTTGTTCGCAAGTTGATAGTACTGTTACCATGCTGTGCACTGTGTAGCTTTGAGCATACTGTCGCTCGCAAGTTGATAGCACTGTTACTATATTGTGTACTGTGTAGCTATGAGTAGACGGCTTTTCGGAAGTTGTACCACTGTTACTATGCTGTGCACTGTGTAGCTATGAGCATACGGTTGTTCGCAAGTTGACAGCACTGTTACTATGCTGTGCACCGTGTAGCTATGAGTATACGGTTGTTCGCAAGTTGATAGAAGTGTTACTATGCTGTGCAATGTGTAGCTTTGAGCATACTGTCGTTCGCAAGTTGATAGTACTGTTACTATATTGTGTACTGTGTAGCTATGAGTAGACGGCTTTTCGGAAGTTGTACCACTGTTACTATGCTGTGCACTGTGTAGCTTTGAGCCTACGGTTGCTCGCAAGCTGACAGCACTGTTACTATGCTGTGCACTATGTAGCTATGAGTATACGGTTGTTCGCAAGTTGATAGCAGTGTTACCATGCTGTGCACTGTGTAGATATGAGCATACGGTTGATCGCAAGTTGATAGCCTTGTTACTATATTGTACACTGTGTAGCTATGAGCAGACGGCGTTTCCCAAGTTGTAGCACTGTTACTATGCTGTGCACTGTGTAGCTATGAGCATATGATTATTCGCAAGTTGATAGCACTGTTACTATGCTGTGCACTGTGTAGGTATGAGCATACTGTTGTTCGCAAATTGATAGCACTGTTACTATGCTGTGCACTGTGTAGCTATGAGCAGACGGCTTTTCACAAGTTGATAGCACTGTTACTATATTGTGCACTCTGTATCTATGAGCAGACGGCTTTTCGCAAATTGATAGCACTGTTACTATGCCGTGCACTGTGTAGCTATGAGCATACGGCTGTTCGCAAGTTGATAGCACTGTTACTATATTGTGCACTGTGTAGCTATGAGCATATGGTTGTTCGCAAGTTGATAGCACTGTTACTATATTGTGCATTGTGTAGCTATGAGTAGACGGCTTTTCGGAAGTTGTACCACTGTTACTATGCTGTGCACTGTGTAGCTATGAGCCTACGGTTGCTCGCAATTTGACAGCACTGTTACTATGCTGTGGACTGTGTAGCTATGAGTATACGGTTGTTCGCAAGTTGATAGCAGTGTTACCATGCTGTGCACAGTGTAGATATGAGCATACGGTTGATCGCAAGTTGATAGCCTTGTTACTATATTGTACAATGTGTAGCTATGAGCAGATAGCTTTTCCCAAGTTGTAGCACTGTTACTGTGCTGTGCACTGTGTAGCTATGAGCATACGGTTGTTCGCAAGTTAACAGCACGGTTACTATGCTGTGCACTGTGTAGCTATGAGTATACGGTTGTTCGCAAGTTGATAGCAGTGTTACCATGCTGTGCACAGTGTAGATATGAGCATACGGTTGATCGCAAGTTGATAGCCTTGTTACTATATTGTACACTGTGTAGCTATGAGCAGACGGCTTTTCCCAAGTTGTAGCACTGTTACTATGCTGTGCACTGTGTAGCTATGAGCATATGGTTGTTCGCAAGTTGATAGCACTGTTACTATGCTGTGCACTGTGTAGGTATGAGCATACTGTTGTTCGCAAATTGATAGCACTGTTACTATGCTGTGCACTGTGTAGCTATGAGCAAACGGTTTTTCGTAAGTTAATAGCACTGTTACTGTGCTGTGCACTGTGTAGCTATGAGCAGACGGCTTTTCGCAAGTTGTAGCACTGTTACTATGCTGTGCACTGTGTAGCTATGAGCATACGGCTTTTCGCAAGTTGATAGCACTGCTACTATATTGTGCACTGTGTAGCTACGAACATACGGCTTTTCGCAAGTTGATAGCACTGCTACTATATTGTGCACTGTGTAGCTATGAGCAGACGGCTTTTCGCAAGTTGTAGCACTGTTACTATGCTGTGCACTGCGTAGCTATGAGCATACGGTTGTTCGCAAGTTGATAGCACTGTTTCTATGCTGTGCACCGTGTAGCTTTGAGCATACGGTTGTTCGGAAGTTGATAGCACTGTTACTATGCTGTGCACTTCGCAAGTTTATAGCCCTGTTACTATATTGTACACTGTGTAGCTATGAGCAGACGGCCTTTCCCAAGTTGTAGCACTGTTACTATGCTGTGCACTGTGTAGCTATGAGCATACGGCTGTTCGCAAGTTGATAGCACTGTTACTATATTGTGCACTGTGTAACTATGAGCAGACGGCTTTTCGTATGTTGGTAGCACTGTTACTATGCTGTGCACTGTGTAGCAATGAGCATACCGTTCTTCGCAAGTTGATAGCACTGTTACTATGCTGTGCACTGTGTAGCTATGCGCATATGGTTGTTCGCAAGTTGAAAACACTGTTACTATATTGTGCACTGTGTAGTTATGAGCATATGGTTGCTCGCAAGTAGATAGCACTGTTACTATGCTGTGCACTGTGTAGCTATGACCATACGGTTGTTCGCAAATTGATAGCACTGTTACTATGCTGTGCACTGCGTAGCTATGAGCATATGGTTGTTCGCAAGTTGATAGCACTCTTACTATGCTGTGCACTGTGTAGGTATGAGCATACGGCTTTTCCCAAGTTGATAGCGCTGTTACTATGCAGTGCACTGTGTGGCTATGAGCATATGATTGTTCGCAAGTTGATAGCACTGTTACTATGCTGTGCACTGTGTAGGTATGAGCATACTGTTATTCGCAAATTGATAGCACTGTTACTATGCTGTGCACTGTGTAGCTATGAGCAGACGGCTTTTCACAAGTTGATAGCACTGTTACTATATTGTGCACTCTGTATCTATGAGCATACGGCTGTTCGCAAGTTGATAGCACTGTTACTATATTGTGCACTGTGTAGCTATGAGCATATGGTTGTTCGCAAGTTGATAGCACTGTTACTATATTGTGCACTGTGTAGCTATGAGTAGACGACTTTTCGGAAGTTGTACCACTGTTACTATGCTGTGCACTGTGTAGCTATGAGCCTACGGTTGCTCGCAAGTTGACAGCACTGTTACTATGCTGTGCAGTGTGTAGCTATGAGTATACGGTTGTTCGCAAGTTGATAGCAGTGTTACCATGCTGTGCACAGTGTAGATATGAGCATACGGTTGATCGCAAGTTGATAGCCTTCTTACTATATTGTACAATGTGTAGCTATGAGCAGATAGCTTTTCCCAAGTTGTAGCACTGTTACTGTGCTGTGCACTGTGTAGCTATGAGCATACGGTTGTTCGCAAGTTGACAGCACGGTTACTATGCTGTGCACTGTGTAGCTATGAGTATACGGTTGTTCGCAAGTTGATAGCAGTGCTACTATGCTGTGCACTGTGTAGCTTTGAGCATACGGTTGTTCGCAAGTTGATAGCACTGTTACTATATTGTGCACTGTGTAACTATGAGTAGACGGCTTTTCGGAAGTTGTACCACTGTTACTATGCTGTGCACTGTGTAGCTATGAGTATACGGTTGTTCGCAAGTTGATAGCAGTGTTACTATGCTGTGCACTGTGTAGCTTTGAGCATACGGTTGTTCGCAAGTTGATAGCACTGTTACTATATTGTGCATTGTGTAGCTATGAGTAGACGGCTTTTCGGAAGTTGTACCACTGTTACTATGCTGTGCACTGTGTAGCTATGAGTATACGGTTGCTCGCAAGTTGACAGCACTGTTACTATGCTGTGCACTGTGTAGCTATGAGTATACGGTTGTTCGCAAGTTGATAGCAGTGTTACCATGCTGTGCACTGTGTAGCTTTGAACATACGGTTGTTCGCAAGTTGATAGCACTGTTACTATATTGTGCATTGTGTAGCTATGAGCAGACGGCTTTTCCCAAGTTGTAGCACTGTTACTATGCTGTGCACTGTGTAGCTATGAGCATATGGTTGTTCGCAAGTTGATAGCACTGTTACTATGCTGTGCACTGTGTAGGTATGAGCATACTGTTGTTCGCAAATTGATAGCACTGTTACTACGCTGTGCACTGTGTAGCTATGAGCAGACGGCTTTTCACAAGTTGATAGCACTGTTACTATATTGTGCATTGTGTAGCTATGAGTAGACGGCTTTTCGGAAGTTGTACCACTGTTACTATGCTGTGCACTGTGTAGCTATGAGCCTACGGTTGCTCGCAAGTTGACAGCACTGTTACTATGCTGTGCACTGTGTAGCTATGAGTATACGGTTGTTCGCAAGTTGATAGCACTGTTACTATGCTGTGCACTGTGTAGCTATGAGTATACGGTTGTTCGCAAGTTGATAGCAGTGTTACCATGCTGTGCACTGTGTAGATATGAGCATATGGTTGTTCGCAAGTTGATAGCACTGTTACTATGCTCTGCACTGTGTAGCTTTGAACATACCGTTGTTCGGAAGATGATAGCACTGTTACTATGCTGTGCACTGTGTAGCTTTGAGCATACGGTTGTTCGCAAGTAGATAGCACTGTTACTATGCTGTGCACTGTGTAGCTATGAGTATACGGTTGTTCGCAAGTTGATAGCAGTGTTACCATGCTGTGCACTGTGTAGATATGAGCATATGGTTGTTCGCAAGTTGATAGCACTGTTACTATGCTCTGCACTGTGTAGCTTTGAACATACCGTTGTTCGGAAGATGATAGCACTGTTACTATGCTGTGCACTGTGTAGCTTTGAGCATACGGTTGTTCGCAAGTAGATAGCACTGTTACTATGCTGTGCACTGTGTAGCTTTGAGCAAACGGTTTTTCGGAAGTTAATAGCACTGATACTATGCTGTGCACTGTGTAGCTATGAGCATACGGCTTTTCGCAAGTTGATAGCACTGCTACTATATTGTGCACTGTGTAGCTACGAACATACGGCTTTTCGCAAGTTGATAGCACTGCTACTATATTGTGCACTGTGTAGCTATGAGCAGACGGCTTTTCGCAAGTTGTAGCACTGTTACTATGCTGTGCACTGCGTAGCTATGAGCATACGGTTGTTCGCAAGATGATAGCACTGTTTCTATGCTGTGCACTGTGTAGCTTTGAGCATACGGTTGTTCGGAAGATGATAGCACTCTTACTATGCTGTGCACTGTGTAGCTTTGAGCATACGGTTGTTCGCAAGTAGATAGCACTGTTACTGTGCTGTGCACTGTGTAGCTATGAGCAGACGGCTTTTCGCAAGTTGTAGCACTATTACTATGCTGTGCACTGTGTAGCTATGAGCATACGGCTTTTCGCAAGTTGATAGCACTGATACTATATTGTGCACTCTGTAGCTACGAACATGCGGCTTTTCGCAAGTTGATAGCACTGCTACTATATTGTGCACTGTGTAGCTATGAGCAGACGGCTTTTCGCAAGTTGTAGCACTGTTACTATGCTGTGCACTGCGTAGCTATGAGCATACGGTTGTTCGCAAGTTGATAGCACTGTTTCTATGCTGTGCACCGTGTAGCTTTGAGCATACGGTTGTTCGGAAGTTGATAGCACTGTTACTATGCTGTGCACTTCGCAAGTTTATAGCCCTGTTACTATATTGTACACTGTGTAGCTATGAGCAGACGGCCTTTCCCAAATTGTAGCACTGTTACTGTGCTGTGCACTGTGTCGTTATGAGCATACGGTTGTTCGCAAGTTGATAACACTGTTACTATATTGTGCACTATGTAGTTATGTGCAGACGGCTTTTCGTATGTTGGTAGCACTGTTACTATGCTGTGCACTGTGTAGCTATGAGCATATGGTTGTTCGCAAGTTGAAAACACTGTTACTATATTGTGCACTGTGTAGTTATGAGCATACGGTTGTTCGCAAGTAGATAGCACTGTTACTATGCTGTGCACTGTGTAGCTATGAGCAGACGGCTTTTCCCAAGTTGTAGCACTGTTACTATGCTGTGCACTGTGTAGCAATGAGCATATGGTTGTTCGCAAGTTGATAGCACTGTTACTATGCTGTGCACTGTGTAGGTATGAGCATACTGTTGTTCGCAAATTGATAGCACTGTTACTATGCTGTGCACTGTGTAGCTATGACCATACGGCTTTTCACAAGTTGATAGGACTGTTACTATATTGTGCACTCTGTATCTATGAGCAGACGGCTTTTCGCCATTTGATAGCACTGTTACAATGCCGTGCACTGTGTAGCTATGAGCATATGGTTGTTCGCAAGTTGATAGCACTGTTACTATATTGTGCACTGTGTAGCCATGAGCAGACGGCTTTTCGCAAGTTGTAGCACTGTTACTATGCTGTGCACTGCGTAGCTATGAGCATACGGTTGTTCACAAGATGATAGCACTGTTTCTATGCTGTGCACTGTGTAGCTTTGAGCATACGGTTGTTCGGAAGATGATAGCACTGTTACTATGCTGTGCACTGTGTAGCTTTGAGCATACGGTTGTTCGCAAGTAGATAGCACTGTTACTGTGCTGTGCACTGTGTAGCTATGAGCAGACGGCTTTCGCAAGTTGTAGCACTGTTACTATGCTGTGCACTGTGTAGCTATTAGCATACGGCATTTCGCAAGTTTATAGCACTGCTACTATATTGTGCACTGTGTAGCTATTAGCATACGGCATTTCGCAAGTTGATAGCACTGCTACTATATTGTGCACTGTGTAGTTATGTGTAGACGGCTTTTCGCAAGTTGTAGCACTGTTACTATGCTGTGCACTGCGTAGCTATGAGCATACGGTTGTTCGCAAGTTGATAGCACTATTTCTATGCTGTGCACCGTGTAGCTTTGAGCATACGGTTGTTCGGAAGTTGATAGCACTGTTACTATGCTGTGCATTTCGCAAGTTTATAGCCCTGTTACTTTATTGTACACTGTGTAGCTATGAGCAGACGGCCTTTCCCAAGTTGTAGCACTGTTACTATGCTGTGCACTGTGTCGTTATGAGCATACGGTTGTTCGCAAGTTGATAACACTGTTACTATATTGTGCACTGTGTAGTTATGTGTAGACGGCTTTTCGTATGTTGGTAGCACTGTTACTATGCTGTGCACTGTGTAGCTATGAGCATACCGTTCTTCGCAAGTTGATAGCACTGTTACTATGCTGTGCACTGTGTAGCTATGAGCATATGGTTGTTCGCAAGTTGAAAACACTGTTACTATATTGTGCACTGTGTAGTTATGAGCATACGGTTGTTCGCAAGTAGATAGCACTGTTACTATGCTGTGCACTGTGTAGCTATGACCATACGGTTGTTCCCAAATTGATAGCACTGTTACTATGCTGTGCACTGCGTAGCTATGAGCATATGGTTGTTCGCAAGTTGATAGCACTGTTACTATGCTGTGCACTGTGTAGGTATGAGCATACGGCTGTTCGCAAACTGATAGCACTGTTACTATATTGGGCACTCTGTAGCTTTGAGCAGACGGCTTTTCGAAAGTTGATAGCACTGTTACTATACTGTGCACTGTGTAGCAATGAGCATACAGCTGTTCGCAAGTTGATAGCACTGTTACTATGCTGTGCACTGTGTAGGTATGAGCATACGGTTGTTCGCAAGTTGATAGCGCTGTTACTATGCTGTGCACTGTGTAGCTTTAAGCATACTGTTGTTCGCAAGTTGATAGCACTGTTACTATATTGAGCACTGTGTAGCTATGAGTAGACGGCTTTTCGGAAGTTGTAGCACTGTTACTATGCTGTGCACTGTGTAGCTATGAGCATACGGTAGTTCGCAAGTTGACAGCACTGTTACTATGCTGTGCACTGTCTAGCTATGAGTATACAGTTGTTCGCAAGTTGATAGTACTGTTACCATGCTGTGCACTGTGTAGCTTTGAGCATACTGTCGCTCGCAAGTTGATAGCACTGTTACTATATTGTGTACTGTGTAGCTATGAGTAGACGGCTTTTCGGAAGTTGTACCACTGTTACTATGCTGTGCACTGTGTAGCTATGAGCATACGGTTGTTCGCAAGTTGACAGCACTGTTACTATGCTGTGCACCGTGTAGCTATGAGTATACGGTTGTTCGCAAGTTGATAGAAGTGTTACTATGCTGTGCAATGTGTAGCTTTGAGCATACTGTCGTTCGCAAGTTGATAGTACTGTTACTATATTGTGTACTGTGTAGCTATGAGTAGACGGCTTTTCGGAAGTTGTACCACTGTTACTATGCTGTGCACTGTGTAGCTTTGAGCCTACGGTTGCTCGCAAGCTGACAGCACTGTTACTATGCTGTGCACTATGTAGCTATGAGTATACGGTTGTTCGCAAGTTGATAGCAGTGTTACCATGCTGTGCACTGTGTAGATATGAGCATACGGTTGATCGCAAGTTGATAGCCTTGTTACTATATTGTACACTGTGTAGCTATGAGCAGACGGCGTTTCCCAAGTTGTAGCACTGTTACTATGCTGTGCACTGTGTAGCTATGAGCATATGATTATTCGCAAGTTGATAGCACTGTTACTATGCTGTGCACTGTGTAGGTATGAGCATACTGTTGTTCGCAAATTGATAGCACTGTTACTATGCTGTGCACTGTGTAGCTATGAGCAGACGGCTTTTCACAAGTTGATAGCACTGTTACTATATTGTGCACTCTGTATCTATGAGCAGACGGCTTTTCGCAAATTGATAGCACTGTTACTATGCCGTGCACTGTGTAGCTATGAGCATACGGCTGTTCGCAAGTTGATAGCACTGTTACTATATTGTGCACTGTGTAGCTATGAGCATATGGTTGTTCGCAAGTTGATAGCACTGTTACTATATTGTGCATTGTGTAGCTATGAGTAGACGGCTTTTCGGAAGTTGTACCACTGTTACTATGCTGTGCACTGTGTAGCTATGAGCCTACGGTTGCTCGCAATTTGACAGCACTGTTACTATGCTGTGGACTGTGTAGCTATGAGTATACGGTTGTTCGCAAGTTGATAGCAGTGTTACCATGCTGTGCACAGTGTAGATATGAGCATACGGTTGATCGCAAGTTGATAGCCTTGTTACTATATTGTACAATGTGTAGCTATGAGCAGATAGCTTTTCCCAAGTTGTAGCACTGTTACTGTGCTGTGCACTGTGTAGCTATGAGCATACGGTTGTTCGCAAGTTAACAGCACGGTTACTATGCTGTGCACTGTGTAGCTATGAGTATACGGTTGTTCGCAAGTTGATAGCAGTGTTACCATGCTGTGCACAGTGTAGATATGAGCATACGGTTGATCGCAAGTTGATAGCCTTGTTACTATATTGTACACTGTGTAGCTATGAGCAGACGGCTTTTCCCAAGTTGTAGCACTGTTACTATGCTGTGCACTGTGTAGCTATGAGCATATGGTTGTTCGCAAGTTGATAGCACTGTTACTATGCTGTGCACTGTGTAGGTATGAGCATACTGTTGTTCGCAAATTGATAGCACTGTTACTATGCTGTGCACTGTGTAGCTATGAGCAAACGGTTTTTCGTAAGTTAATAGCACTGTTACTGTGCTGTGCACTGTGTAGCTATGAGCAGACGGCTTTTCGCAAGTTGTAGCACTGTTACTATGCTGTGCACTGTGTAGCTATGAGCATACGGCTTTTCGCAAGTTGATAGCACTGCTACTATATTGTGCACTGTGTAGCTACGAACATACGGCTTTTCGCAAGTTGATAGCACTGCTACTATATTGTGCACTGTGTAGCTATGAGCAGACGGCTTTTCGCAAGTTGTAGCACTGTTACTATGCTGTGCACTGCGTAGCTATGAGCATACGGTTGTTCGCAAGTTGATAGCACTGTTTCTATGCTGTGCACCGTGTAGCTTTGAGCATACGGTTGTTCGGAAGTTGATAGCACTGTTACTATGCTGTGCACTTCGCAAGTTTATAGCCCTGTTACTATATTGTACACTGTGTAGCTATGAGCAGACGGCCTTTCCCAAGTTGTAGCACTGTTACTATGCTGTGCACTGTGTAGCTATGAGCATACGGCTGTTCGCAAGTTGATAGCACTGTTACTATATTGTGCACTGTGTAACTATGAGCAGACGGCTTTTCGTATGTTGGTAGCACTGTTACTATGCTGTGCACTGTGTAGCAATGAGCATACCGTTCTTCGCAAGTTGATAGCACTGTTACTATGCTGTGCACTGTGTAGCTATGCGCATATGGTTGTTCGCAAGTTGAAAACACTGTTACTATATTGTGCACTGTGTAGTTATGAGCATATGGTTGCTCGCAAGTAGATAGCACTGTTACTATGCTGTGCACTGTGTAGCTATGACCATACGGTTGTTCGCAAATTGATAGCACTGTTACTATGCTGTGCACTGCGTAGCTATGAGCATATGGTTGTTCGCAAGTTGATAGCACTCTTACTATGCTGTGCACTGTGTAGGTATGAGCATACGGCTTTTCCCAAGTTGATAGCGCTGTTACTATGCAGTGCACTGTGTGGCTATGAGCATATGATTGTTCGCAAGTTGATAGCACTGTTACTATGCTGTGCACTGTGTAGGTATGAGCATACTGTTATTCGCAAATTGATAGCACTGTTACTATGCTGTGCACTGTGTAGCTATGAGCAGACGGCTTTTCACAAGTTGATAGCACTGTTACTATATTGTGCACTCTGTATCTATGAGCATACGGCTGTTCGCAAGTTGATAGCACTGTTACTATATTGTGCACTGTGTAGCTATGAGCATATGGTTGTTCGCAAGTTGATAGCACTGTTACTATATTGTGCACTGTGTAGCTATGAGTAGACGACTTTTCGGAAGTTGTACCACTGTTACTATGCTGTGCACTGTGTAGCTATGAGCCTACGGTTGCTCGCAAGTTGACAGCACTGTTACTATGCTGTGCAGTGTGTAGCTATGAGTATACGGTTGTTCGCAAGTTGATAGCAGTGTTACCATGCTGTGCACAGTGTAGATATGAGCATACGGTTGATCGCAAGTTGATAGCCTTCTTACTATATTGTACAATGTGTAGCTATGAGCAGATAGCTTTTCCCAAGTTGTAGCACTGTTACTGTGCTGTGCACTGTGTAGCTATGAGCATACGGTTGTTCGCAAGTTGACAGCACGGTTACTATGCTGTGCACTGTGTAGCTATGAGTATACGGTTGTTCGCAAGTTGATAGCAGTGCTACTATGCTGTGCACTGTGTAGCTTTGAGCATACGGTTGTTCGCAAGTTGATAGCACTGTTACTATATTGTGCACTGTGTAACTATGAGTAGACGGCTTTTCGGAAGTTGTACCACTGTTACTATGCTGTGCACTGTGTAGCTATGAGCCTACGGTTGCTCGCAAGTTGACAGCACTGTTACTATGCTGTGCACTGTGTAGCTGTGAGTATACGGTTGTTCGCAAGTTGATAGCAGTGCTACCATGCTGTGCACTGTGTAGATATGAGCATACGGTTGATCGCAAGTTGATAGCCTTGTTACTATATTGTACACTGTGTAGCTATGAGCAGACGGCTTTTCCCAAGTTGTAGCACTGTTACTATGCTGTGCACTGTGTAGCTATGAGCATATGGTTGTTCGCAAGTTGATAGCACTGTTACTATGCTGTGCACTGTGTAGGTATGAGCATACTGTTGTTCGCAAATTGATAGCACTGTTACTATGCTGTGCACTGTGTAGCTATGAGCAGACGGCTTTTCACAAGTTGATAGCACTGTTACTATACTGTGCACTCTGTATCTATGAGCAGACGGCTTTTCGCCATTTGATAGCACTGTTACTATGCCGTGCACTGTGTAGCTATGAGCATATGGTTGTTCGCAAGTTGATAGCACTGTTACTATATTGTGCACTGTGTAGCCATGAGCAGACGGCTTTTCGCAAGTTGTAGCACTGTTACTATGCTGTGCACTGCGTAGCTATGAGCATACGGTTGTTCACAAGATGATAGCACTGTTTCTATGCTGTGCACTGTGTAGCTTTGAGCATACGGTTGTTCGGAAGATGATAGCACTGTTACTATGCTGTGAACTGTGTAGCTTTGAGCATACGGTTGTTCGCAAGTAGATAGCACTGTTACTGTGCTGTGCACTGTGTAGCTATGAGCAGACGGCTTTTCGCAAGTTGTAGCACTGTTACTATGCTGTGCACTGTGTAGCTATTAGCATACGGCATTTCGCAAGTTGATAGCACTGCTACTATATTGTGCACTGTGTAGCTACGAACATACGGCTTTTCGCAAGTTGATAGCACTGCTACTATATTGTGCACTGTGTAGCTATGAGCAGACGGCTTTTCACAAGTTGTAGCATTGTTACTATGCTGTGCACTGCGTAGCTATGAGTATACGGTTGTTCGCAAGTTGATAGCACTATTTCTATGCTGTGCACCGTGTAGCTTTGAGCATACGGTTGTTCGGAAGTTGATAGCACTGTTACTATGCTGTGCACTTCGCAAGTTTATAGCCCTGTTACTATATTGTACACTGTGTACCTATGAGCAGACGGCCTTTCCCAAGTTGTAGCACTGTTACTATGCTGTGCACTGTGTCGTTATGAGCATACGGTTGTTCGCAAGTTGATAACACTGTTACTATATTGTGCACTGTGTAGTTATGTGTAGACGGCTTATCGTATGTTGGTAGCACTGTTACTATGCTGTGCACTGTGTAGCTATGAGCATACCGTTCTTCGCAAGTTGATAGCACTGTTACTATGCTGTGCACTGTGTAGCTATGAGCATATGGTTGTTCGCAAGTTGAAAACACTGTTACTATATTGTGCACTGTGTAGTTATGAGCATACGGTTGTTCGCAAGTAGATAGCACTGTTACTATGCTGTGCACTGTGTAGCTATGACCATACGGTTGTTCGCAAATTGATAGCACTGTTACTATGCTGTGCACTGCGTAGCTATGAGCATATGGTTGTTCGCAAGTTGATAGCACTGTTACTATGCTGTACACTGTGTAGGTATGAGCATACGGCTGTTCGCAAATTGATAGCACTGTTACTATATTGTGCACTCTGTAGCTTTGAGCAGACGGCTTTTCGAAAGTTGATAGCACTGTTACTATACTGTGCACTGTGTAGCTATGTGCATACAGCTGTTCGCAAGTTGATAGCACTGTTACTATGCTGTGCACTGTGTAGGTATGAGCATACGGTTGTTCGCAAGTTGATAGCGCTGTTACTATGCTGTGCACTGTGTAGCTTTGAGCATACTGTTGTTCGCAAGTTGATAGCACTGTTACTATATTGAGCACTGTGTAGCTATGAGTAGACGGCTTTTCGGAAGTTGTAGCACGGTTACTATGCTGTGCACTGTGTAGCTATGAGCATACGGTAGTTCGCAAGTTGACAGCACTGTTACTATGCTGTGCACTGTCTAGCTATGAGTATACGGTTGTTCGCAAGTTGATAGTACTGATACCATGCTGTGCACTGTGTAGCTTTGAGCATACTGTCGCTCGCAAGTTGATTGCACTGTTACTATATTGTGTACTGTGTAGCTATGAGTAGACGGCTTTTCGGAAGTTGTACCACTGTTACTATGCTGTGCACTGTGTAGCTATGAGCATACGGTTGTTCGCAAGTTGACAGCACTGTTACTATGCTGTGCACTGTGTAGCTATGAGCATACGGCTTTTCGCAAGTTGATAGCACTGCTACTATATTGTGCACTGTGTAGCTACGAACATACGGCTTTTCGCAAGTTGATAGCACTGCTACTATATTGTGCACTGTGTAGCTATGAGCAGACGGCTTTTCGCAAGTTGTAGCACTGTTACTATGCTGTGCACTGCGTAGCTATGAGCATACGGTTGTTCGCAAGTTGATAGCACTGTTTCTATGCTGTGCACCGTGTAGCTTTGAGCATACGGTTGTTCGGAAGTTGATAGCACTGTTACTATGCTGTGCACTTCGCAAGTTTATAGCCCTGTTACTATATTGTACACTGTGTAGCTATGAGCAGACGGCCTTTCCCAAGTTGTAACACTGTTACTATGCTGTGCACTGTGTAGCTATGAGCATATGGTTGTTCGCAAGTTGAAAACACTGTTACTATATTGTGCACTGTGTAGTTATGAGCATACGGTTGTTCGCAAGTAGATAGCACTGTTACTATGCTGTGCACTGTGTAGCTATGACCATACGGTTGTTCGCAAGTTGATAGCACTGTTACTATGCTGTGCACTGTGTAGCTATGAGCATACGGCTGTTCGCAAGTTGATAGCACTGTTACTATATTGTGCACTGTGTAACTATGAGCAGACGGCTTTTCGTATGTTGGTAGCACTGTTACTATGCTGTGCACTGTGTAGCAATGAGCATACCGTTCTTCGCAAGTTGATAGCACTGTTACTATGATGTGCACTGTGTAGCTATGCGCATATGGTTGTTCGCAAGTTGAAAACACTGTTACTATATTGTGCACTGTGTAGTTATGAGCATATGGTTGCTCGCAAGTAGATAGCACTGTTACTATGCTGTGCACTGTGTAGCTATGACCATACGTTTGTTCGCAAATTGATAGCACTGTTACTATGCTGTGCACTGCGTAGCTATGAGCATATGGTTGTTCGCAAGTTGATAGCACTGTTACTATGCTGTGCACTGTGTAGGTATGAGCATACGGCTTTTCCCAAGTTGATAGCGCTGTTACTATGCTGTGCACTGTGTGGCTATGAGCATATGATTGTTCGCAAGTTGATAGCACTGTTACTATGCTGTGCACTGTGTAGGTATGAGCATACTGTTATTCGCAAATTGATAGCACTGTTACTATGCTGTGCACTGTGTAGCAATGAGCATACCGTTCTTCGCAAGTTGATAGCATTGTTACTATGCTGTGCACTGTGTAGCTATGCGCATATGGTTGTTCGCAAGTTGAAAACACTGTTACTATATTGTGCACTGTGTAGTTATGAGCATATGGTTGCTCGCAAGTAGATAGCACTGTTACTATGCTGTGCACTGTGTAGCTATGACCATACGGTTGTTCGCAAATTGATAGCACTGTTACTATGCTGTGCACTGCGTAGCTATGAGCATATGGTTGTTCGCAAGTTGATAGCACTCTTACTATGCTGTGCACTGTGTAGGTATGAGCATACGGCTTTTCCCAAGTTGATAGCGCTGTTACTATGCTGTGCACTGTGTGGCTATGAGCAGACGGCTTTTCACAAGTTGTAGCATTGTTACTATGCTGTGCACTGCGTAGCTATGAGTATACGGTTGTTCGCAAGTTGATAGCACTATTTCTATGCTGTGCACCGTGTAGCTTTCAGCATACGGTTGTTCGGAAGTTGATAGCACTGTTACTATGCTGTGCACTTCGCAAGTTTATAGCCCTGTTACTATATTGTACACTGTGTAGCTATGAGCAGACGGCCTTTCCCAAGTTGTAGCACTGTTACTATGCTGTGCACTGTGTCGTTATGAGCATACGGTTGTTCGCAAGTTGATAACACTGTTACTATATTGTGCACTGTGTAGTTATGTGTAGACGGCTTATCGTATGTTGGTAGCACTGTTACTATGCTGTGCACTGTGTAGCTATGAGCATACCGTTCTTCGCAAGTTGATAGCACTGTTACTATGCTGTGCACTGTGTAGCTATGAGCATATGGTTGTTCGCAAGTTGAAAACACTGTTACTATATTGTGCACTGTGTAGTTATGAGCATACGGTTGTTCGCAAGTAGATAGCACTGTTACTATGCTGTGCACTGTGTAGCTATGACCATACGGTTGTTCGCAAATTGATAGCACTGTTACTATGCTGTGCACTGCGTAGCTATGAGCATATGGTTGTTCGCAAGTTGATAGCACTGTTACTATGCTGTACACTGTGTAGGTATGAGCATACGGCTGTTCGCAAATTGATAGCACTGTTACTATATTGTGCACTCTGTAGCTTTGAGCAGACGGCTTTTCGAAAGTTGATAGCACTGTTACTATACTGTGCACTGTGTAGCTATGTGCATACAGCTGTTCGCAAGTTGATAGCACTGTTACTATGCTGTGCACTGTGTAGGTATGAGCATACGGTTGTTCGCAAGTTGATAGCGCTGTTACTATGCTGTGCACTGTGTAGCTTTGAGCATACTGTTGTTCGCAAGTTGATAGCACTGTTACTATATTGAGCACTGTGTAGCTATGAGTAGACGGCTTTTCGGAAGTTGTAGCACTGTTACTATGCTGTGCACTGTGTAGCTATGAGCATACGGTAGTTCGCAAGTTGACAGCACTGTTACTATGCTGTGCACTGTCTAGCTATGAGTATACGGTTGTTCGCAAGTTGATAGTACTGATACCATGCTGTGCACTGTGTAGCTTTGAGCATACTGTCGCTCGTAAGTTGATTGCACTGTTACTATATTGTGTACTGTGTAGCTATGAGTAGACGGCTTTTCGGAAGTTGTACCACTGTTACTATGCTGTGCACTGTGTAGCTATGAGCATACGGTTGTTCGCAAGTTGACAGCACTGTTACTATGCTGTGCACTGTGTAGCTATGAGTATACGGTTGTTCGCAAGTTGATAGAAGTGTTACTATGCTGTGCAATGTGTAGCTTTGAGCATACTGTCGTTCGCAAGTTGATAGCACTGTTACTATATTGTGTACTGTGTAGCTATGAGTAGACGGCTTTTCGGAAGTTGTACCACTGTTACTATGCTGTGCACTGTGTAGCTATGAGCCTACGGTTGCTCGCAAGCTGATAGCACTGTTACTATGCTGTGCACTATGTAGCTATGAGTATACGGTTGTTGGCAAGTTGATAGCAGTGTTACCTTGCTGTGCACTGTGTAGATATGAGCATACGGTTGATCGCAAGTTGATAGCCTTGTTACTATATTGTACAATGTGTAGCTATGAGCAGACGGCTTTTCCCAAGTTGTAGCACTGTTACTATGCTGTGCACTGTGTAGCTATGAGCATATGATTATTCGCTAGTTGATAGCACTGTTACTATGCTGTGCACTGTGTAGGTATGAGCATACTGTTGTCCGCAAATTGATAGCACTGTTACTATGCTGTGCACTGTGTAGCTATGAGCAGACGGCTTTTCACAAGTTGACAGCACTGTTACTATATTGTGCACTCTGTATCTATGAGCAGACGGCTTTTCGCAAATTGATAGCGCTGTTACTATGCCGTGCACTGTGTAGCTATGAGCATATGATTATTCGCAAGTTGATAGCACTGTTACTATGCTGTGCACTGTGTAGGTATGAGCATACTGTTGTTCGCAAATTGATAGCACTGTTACTATATTGTGCACTGTGTAGCTATGAGCATATGGTTGTTCGCAAGTTGTTAGCACTGTTACTATATTGTGCATTGTGTAGCTATGAGTAGACGGCTTTTCGGAAGTTGTACCACTGTTACTATGCTGTGCACTGTGTAGCTATGAGCCTACGGTTGCTCGCAAGTTGACAGCACTGTTACTATGCTGTGCACTGTGTAGCTATGAGTATACGGTTGTTCGCAAGTTGATAGCAGTGTTACCATGCTGTGCACAGTGTAGATATGAGCATACGGTTGATCGCAAGTTGATAGCCTTGTTACTATATTGTACAATGTGTAGCTATGAGCAGATAGCTTTTCCCAAGTTGTAGCACTGTTACTGTGCTGTGCACTGTGTAGCTATGAGCATACGGTTGTTCGCAAGTTAACACCACGGTTACTATGCTGTGCACTGTGTAGCTATGAGTATACGGTTGTTCGCAAGTTGATAGCAGTGTTACTATGCTGTGCACTGTGTAGCTTTGAGCATACGGTTGTTCGCAAGTTGATAGCACTGTTACTATATTGTGCATTGTGTAGCTATGAGTAGACGGCTTTTCGGAAGTTGTACCACTGTTACTATGCTGTGCACTGTGTAGCTATGAGCCTACGGTTGCTCGCAAGTTGACAGCACTGTTACTATGCTGTGCACTGTGTAGCTATGAGTATACGGTTGTTCGCAAGTTGATAGCAGTGTTACCATGCTGTGCACTGTGTAGCTTTGAGCATACGGTTGTTCGCAAGTTGATAGCACTGTTACTATATTGTGCATTGTGTAGCTATGAGCAGACGGCTTTTCCCAAGTTGTAGCACTGTTACTATGCTGTGCACTGTGTAGCTATGAGCATATGGTTGTTCGCAAGTTGATAGCACTGTTACTATGCTGTGCACTGTGTAGGTATGAGCATACTGTTGTTCGCAAATTGATAGCACTGTTACTACGCTGTGCACTGTGTAGCTATGAGCATACGGTTGTTCGCAAGTTGATAGCACTGTTACTATATTGTGCATTGTGTAGCTATGAGTAGACGGCTTTTCGGAAGTTGTACCACTGTTACTATGCTGTGCACTGTGTAGCTATGAGCCTACGGTTGCTCGCAAGTTGACAGCACTGTTACTATGCTGTGCACTGTGTAGCTATGAGTATACGGTTGTTCGCAAGTTGATAGCAGTGTTACCATGCTGTGCACTGTGTAGCTTTGAGCATACGGTTGTTCGCAAGTTGATAGCACTGTTACTATATTGTGCATTGTGTAGCTATGAGCAGACGGCTTTTCCCAAGTTGTAGCACTGTTACTATGCTGTGCACTGTGTAGCTATGAGCATATGGTTGTTCGCAAGTTGATAGCAGTGTTACTATGCTGTGCACTGTGTAGCTATGAGCCTACGGTTGCTCGCAAGTTGACAGCACTGTTACTATGCTGTGCACTGTGTAGCTATGAGTATACGGTTGTTCGCAAGTTGATAGCAGTGTTACCATGCTGTGCACTGTGTAGATATGAGCATATGGTTGTTCGCAAGTTGATAGCACTGTTACTATGCTCTGCACTGTGTAGCTTTGAACATACCGTTGTTCGGAAGATGATAGCACTGTTACTATGCTGTGCACTGTGTAGCTTTGAGCATACGGTTGTTCGCAAGTAGATAGCACTGTTACTATGCTGTGCACTGTGTAGCTATGAGTATACGGTTGTTCGCAAGTTGATAGCAGTGTTACCATGCTGTGCACTGTGTAGATATGAGCATATGGTTGTTCGCAAGTTGATAGCACTGTTACTATGCTCTGCACTGTGTAGCTTTGAACATACCGTTGTTCGGAAGATGATAGCACTGTTACTATGCTGTGCACTGTGTAGCTTTGAGCATACGGTTGTTCGCAAGTAGATAGCACTGTTACTATGCTGTGCACTGTGTAGCTTTGAGCAAACGGTTTTTCGGAAGTTAATAGCACTGATACTATGCTGTGCACTGTGTAGCTATGAGCATACGGCTTTTCGCAAGTTGATAGCACTGCTACTATATTGTGCACTGTGTAGCTACGAACATACGGCTTTTCGCAAGTTGATAGCACTGCTACTATATTGTGCACTGTGTAGCTATGAGCAGACGGCTTTTCGCAAGTTGTAGCACTGTTACTATGCTGTGCACTGCGTAGCTATGAGCATACGGTTGTTCGCAAGATGATAGCACTGTTTCTATGCTGTGCACTGTGTAGCTTTGAGCATACGGTTGTTCGGAAGATGATAGCACTGTTACTATGCTGTGCACTGTGTAGCTTTGAGCATACGGTTGTTCGCAAGTAGATAGCACTGTTACTGTGCTGTGCACTGTGTAGCTATGAGCAGACGGCTTTTCGCAAGTTGTAGCACTATTACTATGCTGTGCACTGTGTAGCTATGAGCATACGGCTTTTCGCAAGTTGATAGCACTGATACTATATTGTGCACTCTGTAGCTACGAACATGCGGCTTTTCGCAAGTTGATAGCACTGCTACTATATTGTGCACTGTGTAGCTATGAGCAGACGGCTTTTCGCAAGTTGTAGCACTGTTACTATGCTGTGCACTGCGTAGCTATGAGCATACGGTTGTTCGCAAGTTGATAGCACTGTTTCTATGCTGTGCACCGTGTAGCTTTGAGCATACGGTTGTTCGGAAGTTGATAGCACTGTTACTATGCTGTGCACTTCGCAAGTTTATAGCCCTGTTACTATATTGTACACTGTGTAGCTATGAGCAGACGGCCTTTCCCAAATTGTAGCACTGTTACTGTGCTGTGCACTGTGTCGTTATGAGCATACGGTTGTTCGCAAGTTGATAACACTGTTACTATATTGTGCACTATGTAGTTATGTGCAGACGGCTTTTCGTATGTTGGTAGCACTGTTACTATGCTGTGCACTGTGTAGCTATGAGCATATGGTTGTTCGCAAGTTGAAAACACTGTTACTATATTGTGCACTGTGTAGTTATGAGCATACGGTTGTTCGCAAGTAGATAGCACTGTTACTATGCTGTGCACTGTGTAGCTATGAGCAGACGGCTTTTCCCAAGTTGTAGCACTGTTACTATGCTGTGCACTGTGTAGCTTTGAGCATACGGTTGTTCGCAAGTTGATAGCACTGTTACTATATTGTGCATTGTGTAGCTATGAGTAGACGGCTTTTCGGAAGTTGTACCACTGTTACTATGCTGTGCACTGTGTAGCTATGAGCCTACGGTTGCTCGCAAGTTGACAGCACTGTTACTATGCTGTGCACTGTGTAGCTATGAGTATACGGTTGTTCGCAAGTTGATAGCAGTGTTACCATGCTGTGCACTGTGTAGCTTTGAGCATACGGTTGTTCGCAAGTTGATAGCACTGTTACTATATTGTGCATTGTGTAGCTATGAGCAGACGGCTTTTCCCAAGTTGTAGCACTGTTACTATGCTGTGCACTGTGTAGCTATGAGCATATGGTTGTTCGCAAGTTGATAGCACTGTTACTATGCTGTGCACTGTGTAGGTATGAGCATACTGTTGTTCGCAAATTGATAGCACTGTTACTACGCTGTGCACTGTGTAGCTATGAGCATACGGTTGTTCGCAAGTTGATAGCACTGTTACTATATTGTGCATTGTGTAGCTATGAGTAGACGGCTTTTCGGAAGTTGTACCACTGTTACTATGCTGTGCACTGTGTAGCTATGAGCCTACGGTTGCTCGCAAGTTGACAGCACTGTTACTATGCTGTGCACTGTGTAGCTATGAGTATACGGTTGTTCGCAAGTTGATAGCAGTGTTACCATGCTGTGCACTGTGTAGCTTTGAGCATACGGTTGTTCGCAAGTTGATAGCACTGTTACTATATTGTGCATTGTGTAGCTATGAGCAGACGGCTTTTCCCAAGTTGTAGCACTGTTACTATGCTGTGCACTGTGTAGCTATGAGCATATGGTTGTTCGCAAGTTGATAGCAGTGTTACTATGCTGTGCACTGTGTAGCTATGAGCCTACGGTTGCTCGCAAGTTGACAGCACTGTTACTATGCTGTGCACTGTGTAGCTATGAGTATACGGTTGTTCGCAAGTTGATAGCAGTGTTACCATGCTGTGCACTGTGTAGATATGAGCATATGGTTGTTCGCAAGTTGATAGCACTGTTACTATGCTCTGCACTGTGTAGCTTTGAACATACCGTTGTTCGGAAGATGATAGCACTGTTACTATGCTGTGCACTGTGTAGCTTTGAGCATACGGTTGTTCGCAAGTAGATAGCACTGTTACTATGCTGTGCACTGTGTAGCTATGAGTATACGGTTGTTCGCAAGTTGATAGCAGTGTTACCATGCTGTGCACTGTGTAGATATGAGCATATGGTTGTTCGCAAGTTGATAGCACTGTTACTATGCTCTGCACTGTGTAGCTTTGAACATACCGTTGTTCGGAAGATGATAGCACTGTTACTATGCTGTGCACTGTGTAGCTTTGAGCATACGGTTGTTCGCAAGTAGATAGCACTGTTACTATGCTGTGCACTGTGTAGCTTTGAGCAAACGGTTTTTCGGAAGTTAATAGCACTGATACTATGCTGTGCACTGTGTAGCTATGAGCATACGGCTTTTCGCAAGTTGATAGCACTGCTACTATATTGTGCACTGTGTAGCTACGAACATACGGCTTTTCGCAAGTTGATAGCACTGCTACTATATTGTGCACTGTGTAGCTATGAGCAGACGGCTTTTCGCAAGTTGTAGCACTGTTACTATGCTGTGCACTGCGTAGCTATGAGCATACGGTTGTTCGCAAGATGATAGCACTGTTTCTATGCTGTGCACTGTGTAGCTTTGAGCATACGGTTGTTCGGAAGTAGATAGCACTGTTACTGTGCTGTGCACTGTGTAGCTATGAGCAGACGGCTTTTCGCAAGTTGTAGCACTATTACTATGCTGTGCACTGTGTAGCTATGAGCATACGGCTTTTCGCAAGTTGATAGCACTGATACTATATTGTGCACTCTGTAGCTACGAACATGCGGCTTTTCGCAAGTTGATAGCACTGCTACTATATTGTGCACTGTGTAGCTATGAGCAGACGGCTTTTCGCAAGTTGTAGCACTGTTACTATGCTGTGCACTGCGTAGCTATGAGCATACGGTTGTTCGCAAGTTGATAGCACTGTTTCTATGCTGTGCACCGTGTAGCTTTGAGCATACGGTTGTTCGGAAGTTGATAGCACTGTTACTATGCTGTGCACTTCGCAAGTTTATAGCCCTGTTACTATATTGTACACTGTGTAGCTATGAGCAGACGGCCTTTCCCAAATTGTAGCACTGTTACTGTGCTGTGCACTGTGTCGTTATGAGCATACGGTTGTTCGCAAGTTGATAACACTGTTACTATATTGTGCACTATGTAGTTATGTGCAGACGGCTTTTCGTATGTTGGTAGCACTGTTACTATGCTGTGCACTGTGTAGCTATGAGCATATGGTTGTTCGCAAGTTGAAAACACTGTTACTATATTGTGCACTGTGTAGTTATGAGCATACGGTTGTTCGCAAGTAGATAGCACTGTTACTATGCTGTGCACTGTGTAGCTATGAGCAGACGGCTTTTCCCAAGTTGTAGCACTGTTACTATGCTGTGCACTGTGTAGCTATGAGCATATGGTTGTTCGCAAGTTGATAGCACTGTTACTAGGCTGTGCACTGTGTAGGTATGAGCATACTGTTGTTCGCAAATTGATAGCACTGTTACTATGCTGTGCACTGTGTAGCTATGACCAGACGGCTTTTCACAAGTTGATAGCACTGTTACTATATTGTGCACTCTGTATCTATGAGCAGACGGCTTTTCGCCATTTGATAGCACTGTTACTATGCCGTGCACTGTGTAGCTATGAGCATATGGTTGTTCGCAAGTTGATAGCACTGTTACTATATTGTGCACTGTGTAGCCATGAGCAGACGGCTTTTCGCAAGTTGTAGCACTGTTACTATGCTGTGCACTGCGTAGCTATGAGCATACGGTTGTTCACAAGTTGATAGCCTTGTTACTATATTGTACAATGTGTAGCTATGAGCAGATAGCTTTTCCCAAGTTGTAGCACTGTTACTGTGCTGTGCACTGTGTAGCTATGAGCATACGGTTGTTCGCAAGTTAACACCACGGTTACTATGCTGTGCACTGTGTAGCTATGAGTATACGGTTGTTCGCAAGTTGATAGCAGTGTTACTATGCTGTGCACTGTGTAGCTTTGAGCATACGGTTGTTCGCAAGTTGATAGCACTGTTACTATATTGTGCATTGTGTAGCTATGAGTAGACGGCTTTTCGGAAGTTGTACCACTGTTACTATGCTGTGCACTGTGTAGCTATGAGCCTACGGTTGCTCGCAAGTTGACAGCACTGTTACTATGCTGTGCACTGTGTAGCTATGAGTATACGGTTGTTCGCAAGTTGATAGCAGTGTTACCATGCTGTGCACTGTGTAGCTTTGAGCATACGGTTGTTCGCAAGTTGATAGCACTGTTACTATATTGTGCATTGTGTAGCTATGAGCAGACGGCTTTTCCCAAGTTGTAGCACTGTTACTATGCTGTGCACTGTGTAGCTATGAGCATATGGTTGTTCGCAAGTTGATAGCACTGTTACTATGCTGTGCACTGTGTAGGTATGAGCATACTGTTGTTCGCAAATTGATAGCACTGTTACTACGCTGTGCACTGTGTAGCTATGAGCAGACGGCTTTTCACAAGTTGATAGCACTGTTACTATATTGTGCATTGTGTAGCTATGAGTAGACGGCTTTTCGGAAGTTGTACCACTGTTACTATGCTGTGCACTGTGTAGCTATGAGCCTACGGTTGCTCGCAAGTTGACAGCACTGTTACTATATTGTGCATTGTGTAGCTATGAGTAGACGGCTTTTCGGAAGTTGTACCACTGTTACTATGCTGTGCACTGTGTAGCTATGAGCCTACGGTTGCTCGCAAGTTGACAGCACTGTTACTATGCTGTGCACTGTGTAGCTATGAGTATACGGTTGTTCGCAAGTTGATAGCAGTGTTACCATGCTGTGCACTGTGTAGCTTTGAGCATACGGTTGTTCGCAAGTTGATAGCACTGTTACTATATTGTGCATTGTGTAGCTATGAGCAGACGGCTTTTCCCAAGTTGTAGCACTGTTACTATGCTGTGCACTGTGTAGCTATGAGCATATGGTTGTTCGCAAGTTGATAGCAGTGTTACTATGCTGTGCACTGTGTAGCTATGAGCCTACGGTTGCTCGCAAGTTGACAGCACTGTTACTATGCTGTGCACTGTGTAGCTATGAGTATACGGTTGTTCGCAAGTTGATAGCAGTGTTACCATGCTGTGCACTGTGTAGATATGAGCATATGGTTGTTCGCAAGTTGATAGCACTGTTACTATGCTCTGCACTGTGTAGCTTTGAACATACCGTTGTTCGGAAGATGATAGCACTGTTACTATGCTGTGCACTGTGTAGCTTTGAGCATACGGTTGTTCGCAAGTAGATAGCACTGTTACTATGCTGTGCACTGTGTAGCTATGAGTATACGGTTGTTCGCAAGTTGATAGCAGTGTTACCATGCTGTGCACTGTGTAGATATGAGCATATGGTTGTTCGCAAGTTGATAGCACTGTTACTATGCTCTGCACTGTGTAGCTTTGAACATACCGTTGTTCGGAAGATGATAGCACTGTTACTATGCTGTGCACTGTGTAGCTTTGAGCATACGGTTGTTCGCAAGTAGATAGCACTGTTACTATGCTGTGCACTGTGTAGCTTTGAGCAAACGGTTTTTCGGAAGTTAATAGCACTGATACTATGCTGTGCACTGTGTAGCTATGAGCATACGGCTTTTCGCAAGTTGATAGCACTGCTACTATATTGTGCACTGTGTAGCTACGAACATACGGCTTTTCGCAAGTTGATAGCACTGCTACTATATTGTGCACTGTGTAGCTATGAGCAGACGGCTTTTCGCAAGTTGTAGCACTGTTACTATGCTGTGCACTGCGTAGCTATGAGCATACGGTTGTTCGCAAGATGATAGCACTGTTTCTATGCTGTGCACTGTGTAGCTTTGAGCATACGGTTGTTCGGAAGATGATAGCACTGTTACTATGCTGTGCACTGTGTAGCTTTGAGCATACGGTTGTTCGCAAGTAGATAGCACTGTTACTGTGCTGTGCACTGTGTAGCTATGAGCAGACGGCTTTTCGCAAGTTGTAGCACTATTACTATGCTGTGCACTGTGTAGCTATGAGCATACGGCTTTTCGCAAGTTGATAGCACTGATACTATATTGTGCACTCTGTAGCTACGAACATGCGGCTTTTCGCAAGTTGATAGCACTGCTACTATATTGTGCACTGTGTAGCTATGAGCAGACGGCTTTTCGCAAGTTGTAGCACTGTTACTATGCTGTGCACTGCGTAGCTATGAGCATACGGTTGTTCGCAAGTTGATAGCACTGTTTCTATGCTGTGCACCGTGTAGCTTTGAGCATACGGTTGTTCGGAAGTTGATAGCACTGTTACTATGCTGTGCACTTCGCAAGTTTATAGCCCTGTTACTATATTGTACACTGTGTAGCTATGAGCAGACGGCCTTTCCCAAATTGTAGCACTGTTACTGTGCTGTGCACTGTGTCGTTATGAGCATACGGTTGTTCGCAAGTTGATAACACTGTTACTATATTGTGCACTATGTAGTTATGTGCAGACGGCTTTTCGTATGTTGGTAGCACTGTTACTATGCTGTGCACTGTGTAGCTATGAGCATATGGTTGTTCGCAAGTTGAAAACACTGTTACTATATTGTGCACTGTGTAGTTATGAGCATACGGTTGTTCGCAAGTAGATAGCACTGTTACTATGCTGTGCACTGTGTAGCTATGAGCAGACGGCTTTTCCCAAGTTGTAGCACTGTTACTATGCTGTGCACTGTGTAGCTATGAGCATATGGTTGTTCGCAAGTTGATAGCACTGTTACTAGGCTGTGCACTGTGTAGGTATGAGCATACTGTTGTTCGCAAATTGATAGCACTGTTACTATGCTGTGCACTGTGTAGCTATGACCAGACGGCTTTTCACAAGTTGATAGCACTGTTACTATATTGTGCACTCTGTATCTATGAGCAGACGGCTTTTCGCCATTTGATAGCACTGTTACTATGCCGTGCACTGTGTAGCTATGAGCATATGGTTGTTCGCAAGTTGATAGCACTGTTACTATATTGTGCACTGTGTAGCCATGAGCAGACGGCTTTTCGCAAGTTGTAGCACTGTTACTATGCTGTGCACTGCGTAGCTATGAGCATACGGTTGTTCACAAGTTGATAGCCTTGTTACTATATTGTACAATGTGTAGCTATGAGCAGATAGCTTTTCCCAAGTTGTAGCACTGTTACTGTGCTGTGCACTGTGTAGCTATGAGCATACGGTTGTTCGCAAGTTAACACCACGGTTACTATGCTGTGCACTGTGTAGCTATGAGTATACGGTTGTTCGCAAGTTGATAGCAGTGTTACTATGCTGTGCACTGTGTAGCTTTGAGCATACGGTTGTTCGCAAGTTGATAGCACTGTTACTATATTGTGCATTGTGTAGCTATGAGTAGACGGCTTTTCGGAAGTTGTACCACTGTTACTATGCTGTGCACTGTGTAGCTATGAGCCTACGGTTGCTCGCAAGTTGACAGCACTGTTACTATGCTGTGCACTGTGTAGCTATGAGTATACGGTTGTTCGCAAGTTGATAGCAGTGTTACCATGCTGTGCACTGTGTAGCTTTGAGCATACGGTTGTTTGCAAGTTGATAGCACTGTTACTATATTGTGCATTGTGTAGCTATGAGCAGACGGCTTTTCCCAAGTTGTAGCACTGTTACTATGCTGTGCACTGTGTAGCTATGAGCATATGGTTGTTCGCAAGTTGATAGCACTGTTACTATGCTGTGCACTGTGTAGGTATGAGCATACTGTTGTTCGCAAATTGATAGCACTGTTACTACGCTGTGCACTGTGTAGCTATGAGCAGACGGCTTTTCACAAGTTGATAGCACTGTTACTATATTGTGCATTGTGTAGCTATGAGTAGACGGCTTTTCGGAAGTTGTACCACTGTTACTATGCTGTGCACTGTGTAGCTATGAGCCTACGGTTGCTCGCAAGTTGACAGCACTGTTACTATGCTGTGCACTGTGTAGCTATGAGTATACGGTTGTTCGCAAGTTGATAGCAGTGTTACCATGCTGTGCACTGTGTAGATATGAGCATATGGTTGTTCGCAAGTTGATAGCACTGTTACTATGCTCTGCACTGTGTAGCTTTGAACATACCGTTGTTCGGAAGATGATAGCACTGTTACTATGCTGTGCACTGTGTAGCTTTGAGCATACGGTTGTTCGCAAGTAGATAGCACTGTTACTATGCTGTGCACTGTGTAGCTATGAGTATACGGTTGTTCGCAAGTTGATAGCAGTGTTACCATGCTGTGCACTGTGTAGATATGAGCATATGGTTGTTCGCAAGTTGATAGCACTGTTACTATGCTCTGCACTGTGTAGCTTTGAACATACCGTTGTTCGGAAGATGATAGCACTGTTACTATGCTGTGCACTGTGTAGCTTTGAGCATACGGTTGTTCGCAAGTAGATAGCACTGTTACTATGCTGTGCACTGTGTAGCTTTGAGCAAACGGTTTTTCGGAAGTTAATAGCACTGATACTATGCTGTGCACTGTGTAGCTATGAGCATACGGCTTTTCGCAAGTTGATAGCCCTGCTACTATATTGTGCACTGTGTAGCTACGAACATACGGCTTTTCGCAAGTTGATAGCACTGCTACTATATTGTGCACTGTGTAGCTATGAGCAGACGGCTTTTCGCAAGTTGTAGCACTGTTACTATGCTGTGCACTGCGTAGCTATGAGCATACGGTTGTTCGCAAGATGATAGCACTGTTTCTATGCTGTGCACTGTGTAGCTTTGAGCATACGGTTGTTCGGAAGATGATAGCACTGTTACTATGCTGTGCACTGTGTAGCTTTGAGCATACGGTTGTTCGCAAGTAGATAGCACTGTTACTGTGCTGTGCACTGTGTAGCTATGAGCAGACGGCTTTTCGCAAGTTGTAGCACTATTACTATGCTGTGCACTGTGTAGCTATGAGCAGACGGCTTTTCGCAAGTTGTAGCACTGTTACTATGCTGTGCACTGCGTAACTATGAGCATATGGTTGTTCGCAAGTTGAAAACACTGTTACTATATTGTGCACTGTGTAGCTATGAGCAGACGGCTTTCGCAAGTTGTAGCACTGTTACTATGCTGTGCACTGTGTAGCTATTAGCATACGGCATTTCGCAAGTTGATAGCACTGCTACTATATTGTGCACTGTGTAGTTACGAACATACGGCTTTTCGCAAGTTGATAGCACTGCTACTATATTGTGCACTGTGTAGCTATGAGCAGACGGCTTTTCGCAAGTTGTAGCACTGTTACTATGCTGTGCACTGCGTAGCTATGAGCATACGGTTGTTCGCAAGTTGATAGCACTATTTCTATGCTGTGCACCGTGTAGCTTTGAGCAGACGGCTTTCGCAAGTTGTAGCACTGTTACTATGCTGTGCACTGTGTAGCTATTAGCATACGGCATTTCGCAAGTTGATAGCACTGCTACTATATTGTGCACTGTGTAGCTACGAACATACGGCTTTTCGCAAGTTGATAGCACTGCTACTATATTGTACACTGTGTAGCTATGAGCAGACGGCCTTTCCCAAGTTGTAGCACTGTTACTATGCTGTGCACTGTGTCGTTATGAGCATACGGTTGTTCGCAAGTTGATAACACTGTTACTATATTGTGCACTGTGTAGTTATGTGTAGACGGCTTTTCGTATGTTGGTAGCACTGTTACTATGATGTGCACTGTGTAGCTATGAGCATACCGTTCTTCGCAAGCTGATAGCACTGTTACTATGCTGTGCACTGTGTAGCTATGAGCATATGGTTGTTCGCAAGTTGAAAACACTGTTACTATATTGTGCACTGTGTAGTTATGAGCATACGGTTGTTCGCAAGTAGATAGCACTGTTACTATGCTGTGCACTGTGTAGCTATGACCATACGGTTGTTCCCAAATTGATAGCACTGTTACTATGCTGTGCACTGCGTAGCTATGAGCATATGGTTGTTCGCAAGTTGATAGCACTGTTACTATGCTGTGCACTGTGTAGGTATGAGCATACGGCTGTTCGCAAATTGATAGCACTGTTACTATATTGGGCACTCTGTAGCTTTGAGCAGACGGCTTTTCGAAAGTTGATAGCACTGTTACTATACTGTGCACTGTGTAGCAATGAGCATACAGCTGTTCGCAAGTTGATAGCACTGTTACTATGCTGTGCACTGTGTAGGTATGAGCATACGGTTGTTCGCAAGTTGATAGCGCTGTTACTATGCTGTGCACTGTGTAGCTTTAAGCATACTGTTGTTCGCAAGTTGATAGCACTGTTACTATATTGAGCACTGTGTAGCTATGAGTAGACGGCTTTTCGGAAGTTGTAGCACTGTTACTATGCTGTGCACTGTGTAGCTATGAGCATACGGTAGTTCGCAAGTTGACAGCACTGTTACTATGCTGTGCACTGTCTAGCTATGAGTATACGGTTGTTCGCAAGTTGATAGTACTGTTGCCATGCTGTGCACTGTGTAGCTTTGAGCATACTGTCGCTCGCAAGTTGATAGCACTGTTACTATATTGTGTACTGTGTAGCTATGAGTAGACGGCTTTTCGGAAGTTGTACCACTGTTACTATGCTGTGCACTGTGTAGCTATGAGCATACGGTTGTTCGCAAGTTGACAGCACTGTTACTATGCTGTGCACCGTGTAGCTATGAGTATACGGTTGTTCGCAAGTTGATAGAAGTGTTACTATGCTGTGCAATGTGTAGCTTTGAGCATACTGTCGTTCGCAAGTTGATAGTACTGTTACTATATTGTGTACTGTGTAGCTATGAGTAGACGGCTTTTCGGAAGTTGTACCACTGTTACTATGCTGTGCACTGTGTAGCTTTGAGCCTACGGTTGCTCGCAAGCTGACAGCACTGTTACTATGCTGTGCACTATGTAGCTATGAGTATACGGTTGTTCGCAAGTTGATAGCAGTGTTACCATGCTGTGCACTGTGTAGATATGAGCATACGGTTGATCGCAAGTTGATAGCCTTGTTACTATATTGTACACTGTGTAGCTATGAGCAGACGGCGTTTCCCAAGTTGTAGCACTGTTACTATGCTGTGCACTGTGTAGCTATGAGCATATGATTATTCGCAAGTTGATAGCACTGTTACTATGCTGTGCACTGTGTAGGTATGAGCATACTGTTGTTCGCAAATTGATAGCACTGTTACTATGCTGTGCACTGTGTAGCTATGAGCAGACGGCTTTTCACAAGTTGATAGCACTGTTAATATATTGTGCACTCTGTATCTATGAGCAGACGGCTTTTCGCAAATTGATAGCACTGTTACTATGCCGTGCACTGTGTAGCTATGAGCATACGGCTGTTCGCAAGTTGATAGCACTGTTACTATATTGTGCACTGTGTAGCTATGAGCATATGGTTGTTCGCAAGTTGATAGCACTGTTACTATATTGTGCATTGTGTAGCTATGAGTATACGGTTGTTCGCAAGTTGATAGCAGTGTTACCATGCTGTGCACTGTGTAGCTTTGAGCATACGGTTGTTCGCAAGTTGATAGCACTGTTACTATACTGTGCACTGTGTAGCAATGAGCATACAGCTGTTCGCAAGTTGATAGCACTGTTACTATGCTGTGCACTGTGTAGGTATGAGCATACGGTTGTTCGCAAGTTGATAGCGCTGTTACTATGCTGTGCACTGTGTAGCTTTAAGCATACTGTTGTTCGCAAGTTGATAGCACTGTTACTATATTGAGCACTGTGTAGCTATGAGTAGACGGCTTTTCGGAAGTTGTAGCACTGTTACTATGCTGTGCACTGTGTAGCTATGAGCATACGGTAGTTCGCAAGTTGACAGCACTGTTACTATGCTGTGCACTGTCTAGCTATGAGTATACGGTTGTTCGCAAGTTGATAGTACTGTTGCCATGCTGTGCACTGTGTAGCTTTGAGCATACTGTCGCTCGCAAGTTGATAGCACTGTTACTATATTGTGTACTGTGTAGCTATGAGTAGACGGCTTTTCGGAAGTTGTACCACTGTTACTATGCTGTGCACTGTGTAGCTATGAGCATACGGTTGTTCGCAAGTTGACAGCACTGTTACTATGCTGTGCACCGTGTAGCTATGAGTATACGGTTGTTCGCAAGTTGATAGAAGTGTTACTATGCTGTGCAATGTGTAGCTTTGAGCATACTGTCGTTCGCAAGTTGATAGTACTGTTACTATATTGTGTACTGTGTAGCTATGAGTAGACGGCTTTTCGGAAGTTGTACCACTGTTACTATGCTGTGCACTGTGTAGCTTTGAGCCTACGGTTGCTCGCAAGCTGACAGCACTGTTACTATGCTGTGCACTATGTAGCTATGAGTATACGGTTGTTCGCAAGTTGATAGCAGTGTTACCATGCTGTGCACTGTGTAGATATGAGCATACGGTTGATCGCAAGTTGATAGCCTTGTTACTATATTGTACACTGTGTAGCTATGAGCAGACGGCGTTTCCCAAGTTGTAGCACTGTTACTATGCTGTGCACTGTGTAGCTATGAGCATATGATTATTCGCAAGTTGATAGCACTGTTACTATGCTGTGCACTGTGTAGGTATGAGCATACTGTTGTTCGCAAATTGATAGCACTGTTACTATGCTGTGCACTGTGTAGCTATGAGCAGACGGCTTTTCACAAGTTGATAGCACTGTTAATATATTGTGCACTCTGTATCTATGAGCAGACGGCTTTTCGCAAATTGATAGCACTGTTACTATGCCGTGCACTGTGTAGCTATGAGCATACGGCTGTTCGCAAGTTGATAGCACTGTTACTATATTGTGCACTGTGTAGCTATGAGCATATGGTTGTTCGCAAGTTGATAGCACTGTTACTATATTGTGCATTGTGTAGCTATGAGTAGACGGCTTTTCGGAAGTTGTACCACTGTTACTATGCTGTGCACTGTGTAGCTATGGGCCTACGGTTGCTCGCAATTTGACAGCACTGTTACTATGCTGTGGACTGTGTAGCTATGAGTATACGGTTGTTCGCAAGTTGATAGCAGTGTTACCATGCTGTGCACAGTGTAGATATGAGCATACGGTTGATCGCAAGTTGATAGCCTTGTTACTATATTGTACAATGTGTAGCTATGAGCAGATAGCTTTTCCCAAGTTGTAGCACTGTTACTGTGCTGTGCACTGTGTAGCTATGAGCATACGGTTGTTCGCAAGTTAACAGCACGGTTACTATGCTGTGCACTGTGTAGCTATGAGTATACGGTTGTTCGCAAGTTGATAGCAGTGTTACCATGCTGTGCACAGTGTAGATATGAGCATACGGTTGATCGCAAGTTGATAGCCTTGTTACTATATTGTACACTGTGTAGCTATGAGCAGACGGCTTTTCCCAAGTTGTAGCACTGTTACTATGCTGTGCACTGTGTAGCTATGAGCATATGGTTGTTCGCAAGTTGATAGCACTGTTACTATGCTGTGCACTGTGTAGGTATGAGCATACTGTTGTTCGCAAATTGATAGCACTGTTACTATGCTGTGCACTGTGTAGCTATGAGCAGACGGCTTTTCACAAGTTGATAGCACTGTTACTATATTGTGCACTCTGTATCTATGAGCAGACGGCTTTTCGCAATTTGATAGCACTGTTACTATGCCGTGCACTGTGTAGCTATGAGCATATGGTTGTTCGCAAGTTGATAGCACTGTTACTATATTGTGCACTGTGTAGCCATGAGCAGACGGCTTTTCGCAAGTTGTAGCACTGTTACTATGCTGTGCACTGCGTAGCTATGAGCATACGGTTGTTCGCAAGATGATAGCACTGTTTCTATGCTGTGCACTGTGTAGCTTTGAGCATACGGTTGTTCGGAAGATGATAGCACTGTTACTATGCTGTGCACTGTGTAGCTTTGAGCATACGGTTGTTCGCAAGTTGATAGCACTGTTTCTATGCTGTGCACCGTGTAGCTTTGAGCATACGGTTGTTCGGAAGTTGATAGCACTGTTACTATGCTGTGCACTTCGCAAGTTTATAGCCCTGTTACTATATTGTACACTGTGTAGCTATGAGCAGACGGCCTTTCCCAAATTGTAGCACTGTTACTATGCTGTGCACTGTGTCGTTATGAGCATACGGTTGTTCGCAAGTTGATAACACTGTTACTATATTGTGCACTGTGTAGTTATGTGCAGACGGCTTTTCGTATGTTGGTAGCACTGTTACTATGCTGTGCACTGTGTAGCTATGAGCATACCGTTCTTCGCAAGTTGATAGCACTGTTACTATGCTGTGCACTGTGTAGCTATGAGCATATGGTTGTTCGCAAGTTGTAAACACTGTTACTATATTGTGCACTGTGTAGTTATGAGCATACGGTTGTTCGCAAGTAGATAGCACTGTTACTATGCTGTGCACTGTGTAGCTATGACCATACGGTTGTTCGCAAATTGATAGAACTGTTACTATGCTGTGCACTGCGTAGCTATGAGCTTATGGTTGTTCGCAAGTTGATAGCACTGTTACTATGCTGTGCGCTGTGTAGGTATGAGCATACGGCTGTTCGCAAATTGATAGCACTGTTACTATATTGTGCACTCTGTAGCTTTGAGCAGACGGCTTTTCGAAAGTTGATAGCACTGTTACTATACTGTGCACTGTGTAGCTATTAGCATACGGCATTTCGCAAGTTGATAGCACTGCTACTATATTGTGCACTGTGTAGCTACGAACATACGGCTTTTCGCAAGTTGATAGCACTGCTACTATATTGTGCACTGTGTAGCTATGAGCAGACGGCTTTTCGCAAGTTGTAGCACTGTTACTATGCTGTGCACTGCGTAGCTATGAGCATACGGTTGTTCGCAAGTTGATAGCACTATTTCTATGCTGTGCACCGTGTAGCTTTGAGCATACGGTTGTTCGGAAGTTGATAGCACTGTTACTATGCTGTGCACTTCGCAAGTTTATAGCCCTGTTACTATATTGTACACTGTGTAGCTATGAGCAGACGGCCTTTCCCAAGTTGTAGCACTGTTACTATGCTGTGCACTGTGTCGTTATGAGCATACGGTTGTTCGCAAGTTGATAACACTGTTACTATATTGTGCACTGTGTAGTTATGTGTAGACGGCTTTTCGTATGTTGGTAGCACTGTTACTATGCTGTGCACTGTGTAGCTATGAGCATACCGTTCTTCGCAAGCTGATAGCACTGTTACTATGCTGTGCACTGTGTAGCTATGAGCATATGGTTGTTCGCAAGTTGAAAACACTGTTACTATATTGTGCACTGTGTAGTTATGAGCATACGGTTGTTCGCAAGTAGATAGCACTGTTACTATGCTGTGCACTGTGTAGCTATGACCATACGGTTGTTCCCAAATTGATAGCACTGTTACTATGCTGTGCACTGCGTAGCTATGAGCATATGGTTGTTCGCAAGTTGATAGCACTGTTACTATGCTGTGCACTGTGTAGGTATGAGCATACGGCTGTTCGCAAATTGATAGCACTGTTACTATATTGGGCACTCTGTAGCTTTGAGCAGACGGCTTTTCGAAAGTTGATAGCACTGTTACTATACTGTGCACTGTGTAGCAATGAGCATACAGCTGTTCGCAAGTTGATAGCACTGTTACTATGCTGTGCACTGTGTAGGTATGAGCATACGGTTGTTCGCAAGTTGATAGCGCTGTTACTATGCTGTGCACTGTGTAGCTTTAAGCATACTGTTGTTCGCAAGTTGATAGCACTGTTACTATATTGAGCACTGTGTAGCTATGAGTAGACGGCTTTTCGGAAGTTGTAGCAATGTTACTATGCTGTGCACTGTGTAGCTATGAGCATACGGTAGTTCGCAAGTTGACAGCACTGTTACTATGCTGTGCACTGTCTAGCTATGAGTATACGGTTGTTCGCAAGTTGATAGTACTGTTACCATGCTGTGCACTGTGTAGCTTTGAGCATACTGTCGCTCGCAAGTTGATAGCACTGTTACTATATTGTGTACTGTGTAGCTATGAGTAGACGGCTTTTCGGAAGTTGTACCACTGTTACTATGCTGTGCACTGTGTAGCTATGAGCATACGGTTGTTCGCAAGTTGACAGCACTGTTACTATGCTGTGCACCGTGTAGCTATGAGTATACGGTTGTTCGCAAGTTGATAGAAGTGTTACTATGCTGTGCAATGTGTAGCTTTGAGCATACTGTCGTTCGCAAGTTGATAGTACTGTTACTATATTGTGTACTGTGTAGCTATGAGTAGACGGCTTTTCGGAAGTTGTACCACTGTTACTATGCTGTGCACTGTGTAGCTTTGAGCCTACGGTTGCTCGCAAGCTGACAGCACTGTTACTATGCTGTGCACTATGTAGCTATGAGTATACGGTTGTTCGCAAGTTGATAGCAGTGTTAGCATGCTGTGCACTGTGTAGATATGAGCATACGGTTGATCGCAAGTTGATAGCCTTGTTACTATATTGTACACTGTGTAGCTATGAGCAGACGGCGTTTCCCAAGTTGTAGCACTGTTACTATGCTGTGCACTGTGTAGCTATGAGCATATGATTATTCGCAAGTTGATAGCACTGTTACTATGCTGTGCACTGTGTAGGTATGAGCATACTGTTGTTCGCAAATTGATAGCACTGTTACTATGCTGTGCACTGTGTAGCTATGAGCAGACGGCTTTTCACAAGTTGATAGCACTGTTACTATATTGTGCACTCTGTATCTATGAGCAGACGGCTTTTCGCAAATTGATAGCACTGTTACTATGCCGTGCACTGTGTAGCTATGAGCATACGGCTGTTCGCAAGTTGATAGCACTGTTACTATATTGTGCACTGTGTAGCTATGAGCATATGGTTGTTCGCAAGTTGATAGCACTGTTACTATATTGTGCATTGTGTAGCTATGAGTAGACGGCTTTTCGGAAGTTGTACCACTGTTACTATGCTGTGCACTGTGTAGCTATGAGCCTACGGTTGCTCGCAATTTGACGGCACTGTTACTATGCTGTGGACTGTGTAGCTATGAGTATACGGTTGTTCGCAAGTTGATAGCAGTGTTACCATGCTGTGCACAGTGTAGATATGAGCATACGGTTGATCGCAAGTTGATAGCCTTGTTACTATATTGTACAATGTGTAGCTATGAGCAGATAGCTTTTCCCAAGTTGTAGCACTGTTACTGTGCTGTGCACTGTGTAGCTATGAGCATACGGTTGTTCGCAAGTTAACAGCACGGTTACTATGCTGTGCACTGTGTAGCTATGAGTATACGGTTGTTCGCAAGTTGATAGCAGTGTTACCATGCTGTGCACAGTGTAGATATGAGCATACGGTTGATCGCAAGTTGATAGCCTTGTTACTATATTGTACACTGTGTAGCTATGAGCAGACGGCTTTTCCCAAGTTGTAGCACTGTTACTATGCTGTGCACTGTGTAGCTATGAGCATATGGTTGTTCGCAAGTTGATAGCACTGTTACTATGCTGTGCACTGTGTAGGTATGAGCATACTGTTGTTCGCAAATTGATAGCACTGTTACTATGCTGTGCACTGTGTAGCTATGAGCAGACGGCTTTTCACAAGTTGATAGCACTGTTACTATATTGTGCACTCTGTATCTATGAGCAGACGGCTTTTCGCAATTTGATAGCACTGTTACTATGCCGTGCACTGTGTAGCTATGAGCATATGGTTGTTCGCAAGTTGATAGCACTGTTACTATATTGTGCACTGTGTAGCCATGAGCAGACGGCTTTTCGCAAGTTGTAGCACTGTTACTATGCTGTGCACTGCGTAGCTATGAGCATACGGTTGTTCGCAAGATGATAGCACTGTTTCTATGCTGTGCACTGTGTAGCTTTGAGCATACGGTTGTTCGGAAGATGATAGCACTGTTACTATGCTGTGCACTGTGTAGCTTTGAGCATACGGTTGTTCGCAAGTTGATAGCACTGTTTCTATGCTGTGCACCGTGTAGCTTTGAGCATACGGTTGTTCGGAAGTTGATAGCACTGTTACTATGCTGTGCACTTCGCAAGTTTATAGCCCTGTTACTATATTGTACACTGTGTAGCTATGAGCAGACGGCCTTTCCCAAATTGTAGCACTGTTACTATGCTGTGCACTGTGTCGTTATGAGCATACGGTTGTTCGCAAGTTGATAACACTGTTACTATATTGTGCACTGTGTAGTTATGTGCAGACGGCTTTTCGTATGTTGGTAGCACTGTTACTATGCTGTGCACTGTGTAGCTATGAGCATACCGTTCTTCGCAAGTTGATAGCACTGTTACTATGCTGTGCACTGTGTAGCTATGAGCATATGGTTGTTCGCAAGTTGTAAACACTGTTACTATATTGTGCACTGTGTAGTTATGAGCATACGGTTGTTCGCAAGTAGATAGCACTGTTACTATGCTGTGCACTGTGTAGCTATGACCATACGGTTGTTCGCAAATTGATAGAACTGTTACTATGCTGTGCACTGCGTAGCTATGAGCTTATGGTTGTTCGCAAGTTGATAGCACTGTTACTATGCTGTGCGCTGTGTAGGTATGAGCATACGGCTGTTCGCAAATTGATAGCACTGTTACTATATTGTGCACTCTGTAGTTATGAGCATACGGTTGTTCGCAAGTAGATAGCACTGTTACTATGCTGTGCACTGTGTAGCTATGAGCATATGGTTGTTCGCAAGTTGTAAACACTGTTACTATATTGTGCACTGTGTAGTTATGAGCATACGGTTGTTCGCAAGTAGATAGCACTGTTACTATGCTGTGCACTGTGTAGCTATGAGCATACCGTTCTTCGCAAGTTGATAGCACTGTTACTATGCTGTGCACTGTGTAGCTATGAGCATATGGTTGTTCGCAAGTTGTAAACACTGTTACTATATTGTGCACTGTGTAGTTATGAGCATACGGTTGTTCGCAAGTAGATAGCACTGTTACTATGCTGTGCACTGTGTAGCTATGACCATACGGTTGTTCGCAAATTGATAGAACTGTTACTATGCTGTGCACTGCGTAGCTATGAGCTTATGGTTGTTCGCAAGTTGATAGCACTGTTACTATATTGTGCACTGTGTAACTATGAGCAGACGGCTTTTCGTATGTTGGTAGCAGTGTTACTATGCTGTGCACTGTGTAGCAATGAGCATACCGTTCTTCGCAAGTTGATAGCACTGTTACTATGCTGTGCACTGTGTAGTTATGAGCATACGGTTGTTCGCAAGTAGATAGCACTGTTACTATGCTGGGCACTGTGTAGCTATGACCATACGGTTGTTCGCAAATTGATAGCACTGTTACTATGCTGTGCACTGCGTAGCTATGAGCATATGGTTGTTCGCAAGTTGAAAACACTGTTACTATATTGTGCACTGTGTAGTTATGAGCATACGGTTGTTCGCAAGTAGATAGCACTGTTACTATGCTGTGCACTGTGTAGCTATGACCATACGGTTGTTCGCAAGATGATAGCACTGTTTCTATGCTGTGCACTGTGTAGCTTTGAGCATACGGTTGTTCGGAAGATGATAGCACTGTTACTATGCTGTGCACTGTGTAGCTTTGAGCATACGGTTGTTCGCAAGTAGATAGCACTGTTACTGTGCTGTGCACTGTGTAGCTATGAGCAGACGGCTTTTCGCAAGTTGTAGCACTATTACTATGCTGTGCACTGTGTAGCTATGAGCATACGGCTTTTCGCAAGTTGATAGCACTGATACTATATTGTGGACTCTGTAGCTACGAACATTCGGCTTTTCGCAAGTTGATAGCACTGTTACTGTGCTGTGCACTGTGTAGCTATGAGCAGACGGCTTTTCGCAAGTTGTAGCACTGTTACTATGCTGTGCACTGCGTAGCTATGAGCATACGGTTGTTCGCAAGTTGATAGCACTGTTTCTATGCTGTGCACCGTGTAGCTTTGAGCATACGGTTGTTCGGAAGTTGATAGCACTGTTACTATGCTGTGCACTTCGCAAGTTTATAGCCCTGTTACTATATTGTACACTGTGTAGCTATGAGCAGACGGCCTTTCCCAAATTGTAGCACTGTTACTATGCTGTGCACTGTGTCGTTATGAGCATACGGTTGTTCGCAAGTTGATAACATTGTTACTATATTGTGCACTGTGTAGTTATGTGCAGACGGCTTTTCGTATGTTGGTAGCACTGTTACTATGCTGTGCACTGTGTAGCTATGAGCATACCGTTCTTCGCAAGTTGATAGCACTGTTACTATGCTGTGCACTGTGTAGCTATGAGCATATGGTTGTTCGCAAGTTGAAAACACTGTTACTACATTGTGCACTGTGTAGTTATGAGCATACGGTTGTTCGCAAGTAGATAGCACTGTTACTATGCTGTGCACTGTGTAGCTATGACCATACGGTTATTCGCAAATTGATAGCACTGTTACTATGCTGTGCACTGCGTAGCTATGAGCTTATGGTTGTTCGCAAGTTGATAGCACTGTTACTATGCTGTGCGCTGTGTAGGTATGAGCATACGGCTGTTCGCAAATTGATAGCACTGTTACTATATTGTGCACTCTGTAGCTTTGAGCAGACGGCTTTTCGAAAGTTGATAGCACTGTTACTATACTGTGCACTGTGTAGCTATGAGCATACAGCTGTTCGCAAGTTGATAGCACTGTTACTATATTGTGCACTGTGTAACTATGAGCAGACGGCTTTTCGTATGTTGCTAGCAGTGTTACTATGCTGTGCACTGTGTAGCAATGAGCATACCGTTCTTCGCATGTTGATAGCACTGTTACTATGCTGTGCACTGTGTAGTTATGAGCATATGGTTGTTCGCAAGTTGATAGCACTGTTACTATGCTGTGCACTGTGTAGGTATGAGCATACTGTTGTTCGCAAATTGATAGCACTGTTACTATGCTGTGCACTGTGTAGCTATGAGCAGACGGCTTTTCACAAGTTGATAGCACTGTTACTATATTGTGCACTCTGTATCTATGAGCAGACGGCTTTTCGCCATTTGATAGCACTGTTACTATGCCGTGCACTGTGTAGCTATGAGCATATGGTTGTTCGCAAGTTGATAGCACTGTTACTATATTGTGCACTGTGTAGCCATGAGCAGACGGCTTTTCGCAAGTTGTAGCACTGTTACTATGCTGTGCACTGCGTAGCTATGAGCATACGGTTGTTCACAAGATGATAGCACTGTTTCTATGCTGTGCACTGTGTAGCTTTGAGCATACGGTTGTTCGGAAGATGATAGCACTGTTACTATGCTGTGAACTGTGTAGCTTTGAGCATACGGTTGTTCGCAAGTAGATAGCACTGTTACTGTGCTGTGCACTGTGTAGCTATGAGCAGACGGCTTTTCGCAAGTTGTAGCACTGTTACTATGCTGTGCACTGTGTAGCTATTAGCATACGGCATTTCGCAAGTTGATAGCACTGCTACTATATTGTGCACTGTGTAGCTACGAACATACGGCTTTTCGCAAGTTGATAGCACTGCTACTATATTGTGCACTGTGTAGCTATGAGCAGACGGCTTTTCACAAGTTGTAGCATTGTTACTATGCTGTGCACTGCGTAGCTATGAGTATACGGTTGTTCGCAAGTTGATAGCACTATTTCTATGCTGTGCACCGTGTAGCTTTGAGCATACGGTTGTTCGGAAGTTGATAGCACTGTTACTATGCTGTGCACTTCGCAAGTTTATAGCCCTGTTACTATATTGTACACTGTGTAGCTATGAGCAGACGGCCTTTCCCAAGTTGTAGCACTGTTACTATGCTGTGCACTGTGTCGTTATGAGCATACGGTTGTTCGCAAGTTGATAACACTGTTACTATATTGTGCACTGTGTAGTTATGTGTAGACGGCTTATCGTATGTTGGTAGCACTGTTACTATGCTGTGCACTGTGTAGCTATGAGCATACCGTTCTTCGCAAGTTGATAGCACTGTTACTATGCTGTGCACTGTGTAGCTATGAGCATATGGTTGTTCGCAAGTTGAAAACACTGTTACTATATTGTGCACTGTGTAGTTATGAGCATACGGTTGTTCGCAAGTAGATAGCACTGTTACTATGCTGTGCACTGTGTAGCTATGACCATACGGTTATTCGCAAATTGATAGCACTGTTACTATGCTGTGCACTGCGTAGCTATGAGCATATGGTTGTTCGCAAGTTGATAGCACTGTTACTATGCTGTACACTGTGTAGGTATGAGCATACGGCTGTTCGCAAATTGATAGCACTGTTACTATATTGTGCACTCTGTAGCTTTGAGCAGACGGCTTTTCGAAAGTTGATAGCACTGTTACTATACTGTGCACTGTGTAGCTATGTGCATACAGCTGTTCGCAAGTTGATAGCACTGTTACTATGCTGTGCACTGTGTAGGTATGAGCATACGGTTGTTCGCAAGTTGATAGCGCTGTTACTATGCTGTGCACTGTGTATCTTTGAGCATACTGTTGTTAGCAAGTTGATAGCACTGTTACTATATTGAGCACTGTGTAGCTATGAGTAGACGGCTTTTCGGAAGTTGTAGCACTGTTACTATGCTGTGCACTGTGTAGCTATGAGCATACGGTAGTTCGCAAGTTGACAGCACTGTTACTATGCTGTGCACTGTCTAGCTATGAGTATACGGTTGTTCGCAAGTTGATAGTACTGATACCATGCTGTGCACTGTGTAGCTTTGAGCATACTGTCGCTCGCAAGTAGATTGCACTGTTACTATATTGTGTACTGTGTAGCTATGAGTAGACGGCTTTTCGGAAGTTGTACCACTGTTACTATGCTGTGCACTGTGTAGCTATGAGCATACGGTTGTTCGCAAGTTGACAGCACTGTTACTATGCTGTGCACTGTGTAGCTATGAGTATACGGTTGTTCGCAAGTTGATAGAAGTGTTACTATGCTGTGCAATGTGTAGCTTTGAGCATACTGTCGTTCGCAAGTTGATAGCACTGTTACTATATTGTGTACTGTGTAGCTATGAGTAGACGGCTTTTCGGAAGTTGTACCACTGTTACTATGCTGTGCACTGTGTAGCTATGAGCCTACGGTTGCTCGCAAGCTGATAGCACTGTTACTATGCTGTGCACTATGTAGCTATGAGTATACGGTTGTTGGCAAGTTGATAGCAGTGTTACCTTGCTGTGCACTGTGTAGATATGAGCATACGGTTGATCGCAAGTTGATAGCCTTGTTACTATATTGTACAATGTGTAGCTATGAGCAGACGGCTTTTCCCAAGTTGTAGCACTGTTACTATGCTGTGCACTGTGTAGCTATGAGCATATGATTATTCGCAAGTTGATAGCACTGTTACTATGCTGTGCACTGTGTAGGTATGAGCATACTGTTGTTCGCAAATTGATAGCACTGTTACTATGCTGTGCACTGTGTAGCTATGAGCAGACGGCTTTTCACAAGTTGACAGCACTGTTACTATATTGTGCACTCTGTATCTATGAGCAGACGGCTTTTCGCAAATTGATAGCGCTGTTACTATGCCGTGCACTGTGTAGCTATGAGCATACGGCTGTTCGCAAGTTGATAGCACTGTTACTATATTGTGCACTGTGTAGCTATGAGCATATGGTTGTTCGCAAGTTGTTAGCACTGTTACTATATTGTGCATTGTGTAGCTATGAGTAGACGGCTTTTCGGAAGTTGTACCACTGTTACTATGCTGTGCACTGTGTAGCTATGAGCCTACGGTTGCTCGCAAGTTGACAGCACTGTTACTATGCTGTGCACTGTGTAGCTATGAGTATACGGTTGTTCGCAAGTTGATAGCAGTGTTACCATGCTGTGCACAGTGTAGATATGAGCATACGGTTGATCGCAAGTTGATAGCCTTGTTACTATATTGTACAATGTGTAGCTATGAGCAGATAGCTTTTCCCAAGTTGTAGCACTGTTACTGTGCTGTGCACTGTGTAGCTATGAGCATACGGTTGTTCGCAAGTTAACACCACGGTTACTATGCTGTGCACTGTGTAGCTATGAGTATACGGTTGTTCGCAAGTTGATAGCAGTGTTACTATGCTGTGCACTGTGTAGCTTTGAGCATACGGTTGTTCGCAAGTTGATAGCACTGTTACTATATTGTGCATTGTGTAGCTATGAGTAGACGGCTTTTCGGAAGTTGTACCACTGTTACTATGCTGTGCACTGTGTAGCTATGAGTATACGGTTGTTCGCAAGTTGATAGCAGTGTTACCATGCTGTGCACTGTGTAGCTTTGAGCATACGGTTGTTCGCAAGTTGATAGCACTGTTACTATATTGTGCATTGTGTAGCTATGAGTAGACGGCTTTTCGGAAGTTGTACCACTGTTACTATGCTGTGCACTGTGTAGCTATGAGTATACGGTTGTTCGCAAGTTGATAGCAGTGTTACTATGCTGTGCACTGTGTAGCTTTGAGCATACGGTTGTTCGCAAGTTGATAGCACTGTTACTATATTGTGCATTGTGTAGCTATGAGTAGACGGCTTTTCGGAAGTTGTACCACTGTTACTATGCTGTGCACTGTGTAGCTATGAGTATACGGTTGCTCGCAAGTTGACAGCACTGTTACTATGCTGTGCACTGTGTAGCTATGAGTATACGGTTGTTCGCAAGTTGATAGCAGTGTTACCATGCTGTGCACTGTGTAGCTTTGAACATACGGTTGTTCGCAAGTTGATAGCACTGTTACTATATTGTGCATTGTGTAGCTATGAGCAGACGGCTTTTCCCAAGTTGTAGCACTGTTACTATGCTGTGCACTGTGTAGCTATGAGCATATGGTTGTTCGCAAGTTGATAGCACTGTTACTATGCTGTGCACTGTGTAGGTATGAGCATACTGTTGTTCGCAAATTGATAGCACTGTTACTACGCTGTGCACTGTGTAGCTATGAGCAGACGGCTTTTCACAAGTTGATAGCACTGTTACTATATTGTGCATTGTGTAGCTATGAGTAGACGGCTTTTCGGAAGTTGTACCACTGTTACTATGCTGTGCACTGTGTAGCTATGAGCCTACGGTTGCTCGCAAGTTGACAGCACTGTTACTATGCTGTGCACTGTGTAGCTATGAGTATACGGTTGTTCGCAAGTTGATAGCACTGTTACTATGCTGTGCACTGTGTAGCTATGAGTATACGGTTGTTCGCAAGTTGATAGCAGTGTTACCATGCTGTGCACTGTGTAGATATGAGCATATGGTTGTTCGCAAGTTGATAGCACTGTTACTATGCTCTGCACTGTGTAGCTTTGAACATACCGTTGTTCGGAAGATGATAGCACTGTTACTATGCTGTGCACTGTGTAGCTTTGAGCATACGGTTGTTCGCAAGTAGATAGCACTGTTACTATGCTGTGCACTGTGTAGCTATGAGTATACGGTTGTTCGCAAGTTGATAGCAGTGTTACCATGCTGTGCACTGTGTAGATATGAGCATATGGTTGTTCGCAAGTTGATAGCACTGTTACTATGCTCTGCACTGTGTAGCTTTGAACATACCGTTGTTCGGAAGATGATAGCACTGTTACTATGCTGTGCACTGTGTAGCTTTGAGCATACGGTTGTTCGCAAGTAGATAGCACTGTTACTATGCTGTGCACTGTGTAGCTTTGAGCAAACGGTTTTTCGGAAGTTAATAGCACTGATACTATGCTGTGCACTGTGTAGCTATGAGCATACGGCTTTTCGCAAGTTGATAGCACTGCTACTATATTGTGCACTGTGTAGCTACGAACATACGGCTTTTCGCAAGTTGATAGCACTGCTACTATATTGTGCACTGTGTAGCTATGAGCAGACGGCTTTTCGCAAGTTGTAGCACTGTTACTATGCTGTGCACTGCGTAGCTATGAGCATACGGTTGTTCGCAAGATGATAGCACTGTTTCTATGCTGTGCACTGTGTAGCTTTGAGCATACGGTTGTTCGGAAGATGATAGCACTGTTACTATGCTGTGCACTGTGTAGCTTTGAGCATACGGTTGTTCGCAAGTAGATAGCACTGTTACTGTGCTGTGCACTGTGTAGCTATGAGCAGACGGCTTTTCGCAAGTTGTAGCACTATTACTATGCTGTGCACTGTGTAGCTATGAGCATACGGCTTTTCGCAAGTTGATAGCACTGATACTATATTGTGCACTCTGTAGCTACGAACATGCGGCTTTTCGCAAGTTGATAGCACTGCTACTATATTGTGCACTGTGTAGCTATGAGCAGACGGCTTTTCGCAAGTTGTAGCACTGTTACTATGCTGTGCACTGCGTAGCTATGAGCATACGGTTGTTCGCAAGTTGATAGCACTGTTTCTATGCTGTGCACCGTGTAGCTTTGAGCATACGGTTGTTCGGAAGTTGATAGCACTGTTACTATGCTGTGCACTTCGCAAGTTTATAGCCCTGTTACTATATTGTACACTGTGTAGCTATGAGCAGACGGCCTTTCCCAAATTGTAGCACTGTTACTGTGCTGTGCACTGTGTCGTTATGAGCATACGGTTGTTCGCAAGTTGATAACACTGTTACTATATTGTGCACTATGTAGTTATGTGCAGACGGCTTTTCGTATGTTGGTAGCACTGTTACTATGCTGTGCACTGTGTAGCTATGAGCATATGGTTGTTCGCAAGTTGAAAACACTGTTACTATATTGTGCACTGTGTAGTTATGAGCATACGGTTGTTCGCAAGTAGATAGCACTGTTACTATGCTGTGCACTGTGTAGCTATGAGCAGACGGCTTTTCCCAAGTTGTAGCACTGTTACTATGCTGTGCACTGTGTAGCAATGAGCATATGGTTGTTCGCAAGTTGATAGCACTGTTACTATGCTGTGCACTGTGTAGGTATGAGCATACTGTTGTTCGCAAATTGATAGCACTGTTACTATGCTGTGCACTGTGTAGCTATGACCATACGGCTTTTCACAAGTTGATAGGACTGTTACTATATTGTGCACTCTGTATCTATGAGCAGACGGCTTTTCGCCATTTGATAGCACTGTTACAATGCCGTGCACTGTGTAGCTATGAGCATATGGTTGTTCGCAAGTTGATAGCACTGTTACTATATTGTGCACTGTGTAGCCATGAGCAGACGGCTTTTCGCAAGTTGTAGCACTGTTACTATGCTGTGCACTGCGTAGCTATGAGCATACGGTTGTTCACAAGATGATAGCACTGTTTCTATGCTGTGCACTGTGTAGCTTTGAGCATACGGTTGTTCGGAAGATGATAGCACTGTTACTATGCTGTGCACTGTGTAGCTTTGAGCATACGGTTGTTCGCAAGTAGATAGCACTGTTACTGTGCTGTGCACTGTGTAGCTATGAGCAGACGGCTTTCGCAAGTTGTAGCACTGTTACTATGCTGTGCACTGTGTAGCTATTAGCATACGGCATTTCGCAAGTTTATAGCACTGCTACTATATTGTGCACTGTGTAGCTATTAGCATACGGCATTTCGCAAGTTGATAGCACTGCTACTATATTGTGCACTGTGTAGTTATGTGTAGACGGCTTTTCGCAAGTTGTAGCACTGTTACTATGCTGTGCACTGCGTAGCTATGAGCATACGGTTGTTCGCAAGTTGATAGCACTATTTCTATGCTGTGCACCGTGTAGCTTTGAGCATACGGTTGTTCGGAAGTTGATAGCACTGTTACTATGCTGTGCATTTCGCAAGTTTATAGCCCTGTTACTATATTGTACACTGTGTAGCTATGAGCAGACGGCCTTTCCCAAGTTGTAGCACTGTTACTATGCTGTGCACTGTGTCGTTATGAGCATACGGTTGTTCGCAAGTTGATAACACTGTTACTATATTGTGCACTGTGTAGTTATGTGTAGACGGCTTTTCGTATGTTGGTAGCACTGTTACTATGCTGTGCACTGTGTAGCTATGAGCATACCGTTCTTCGCAAGTTGATAGCACTGTTACTATGCTGTGCACTGTGTAGCTATGAGCATATGGTTGTTCGCAAGTTGAAAACACTGTTACTATATTGTGCACTGTGTAGTTATGAGCATACGGTTGTTCGCAAGTAGATAGCGCTGTTACTATGCTGTGCACTGTGTAGCTATGACCATACGGTTGTTCCCAAATTGATAGCACTGTTACTATGCTGTGCACTGCGTAGCTATGAGCATATGGTTGTTCGCAAGTTGATAGCACTGTTACTATGCTGTGCACTGTGTAGGTATGAGCATACGGCTGTTCGCAAACTGATAGCACTGTTACTATATTGGGCACTCTGTAGCTTTGAGCAGACGGCTTTTCGAAAGTTGATAGCACTGTTACTATACTGTGCACTGTGTAGCAATGAGCATACAGCTGTTCGCAAGTTGATAGCACTGTTACTATGCTGTGCACTGTGTAGGTATGAGCATACGGTTGTTCGCAAGTTGATAGCGCTGTTACTATGCTGTGCACTGTGTAGCTTTAAGCATACTGTTGTTCGCAAGTTGATAGCACTGTTACTATATTGAGCACTGTGTAGCTATGAGTAGACGGCTTTTCGGAAGTTGTAGCACTGTTACTATGCTGTGCACTGTGTAGCTATGAGCATACGGTAGTTCGCAAGTTGACAGCACTGTTACTATGCTGTGCACTGTCTAGCTATGAGTATACAGTTGTTCGCAAGTTGATAGTACTGTTACCATGCTGTGCACTGTGTAGCTTTGAGCATACTGTCGCTCGCAAGTTGATAGCACTGTTACTATATTGTGTACTGTGTAGCTATGAGTAGACGGCTTTTCGGAAGTTGTACCACTGTTACTATGCTGTGCACTGTGTAGCTATGAGCATACGGTTGTTCGCAAGTTGACAGCACTGTTACTATGCTGTGCACCGTGTAGCTATGAGTATACGGTTGTTCGCAAGTTGATAGAAGTGTTACTATGCTGTGCAATGTGTAGCTTTGAGCATACTGTCGTTCGCAAGTTGATAGTACTGTTACTATATTGTGTACTGTGTAGCTATGAGTAGACGGCTTTTCGGAAGTTGTACCACTGTTACTATGCTGTGCACTGTGTAGCTTTGAGCCTACGGTTGCTCGCAAGCTGACAGCACTGTTACTATGCTGTGCACTATGTAGCTATGAGTATACGGTTGTTCGCAAGTTGATAGCAGTGTTACCATGCTGTGCACTGTGTAGATATGAGCATACGGTTGATCGCAAGTTGATAGCCTTGTTACTATATTGTACACTGTGTAGCTATGAGCAGACGGCGTTTCCCAAGTTGTAGCACTGTTACTATGCTGTGCACTGTGTAGCTATGAGCATATGATTATTCGCAAGTTGATAGCACTGTTACTATGCTGTGCACTGTGTAGGTATGAGCATACTGTTGTTCGCAAATTGATAGCACTGTTACTATGCTGTGCACTGTGTAGCTATGAGCAGACGGCTTTTCACAAGTTGATAGCACTGTTACTATATTGTGCACTCTGTATCTATGAGCAGACGGCTTTTCGCAAATTGATAGCACTGTTACTATGCCGTGCACTGTGTAGCTATGAGCATACGGCTGTTCGCAAGTTGATAGCACTGTTACTATATTGTGCACTGTGTAGCTATGAGCATATGGTTGTTCGCAAGTTGATAGCACTGTTACTATATTGTGCATTGTGTAGCTATGAGTAGACGGCTTTTCGGAAGTTGTACCACTGTTACTATGCTGTGCACTGTGTAGCTATGAGCCTACGGTTGCTCGCAATTTGACAGCACTGTTACTATGCTGTGGACTGTGTAGCTATGAGTATACGGTTGTTCGCAAGTTGATAGCAGTGTTACCATGCTGTGCACAGTGTAGATATGAGCATACGGTTGATCGCAAGTTGATAGCCTTGTTACTATATTGTACAATGTGTAGCTATGAGCAGATAGCTTTTCCCAAGTTGTAGCACTGTTACTGTGCTGTGCACTGTGTAGCTATGGGCATACGGTTGTTCGCAAGTTAACAGCACGGTTACTATGCTGTGCACTGTGTAGCTATGAGTATACGGTTGTTCGCAAGTTGATAGCAGTGTTACCATGCTGTGCACAGTGTAGATATGAGCATACGGTTGATCGCAAGTTGATAGCCTTGTTACTATATTGTACACTGTGTAGCTATGAGCAGACGGCTTTTCCCAAGTTGTAGCACTGTTACTATGCTGTGCACTGTGTAGCTATGAGCATATGGTTGTTCGCAAGTTGATAGCACTGTTACTATGCTGTGCACTGTGTAGGTATGAGCATACTGTTGTTCGCAAATTGATAGCACTGTTACTATGCTGTGCACTGTGTAGCTATGAGCAGACGGCTTTTCACAAGTTGATAGCACTGTTACTATATTGTGCACTCTGTATCTATGAGCAGACGGCTTTTCGCAATTTGATAGCACTGTTACTATGCCGTGCACTGTGTAGCTATGAGCATATGGTTGTTCGCAAGTTGATAGCACTGTTACTATATTGTGCACTGTGTAGCCATGAGCAGACGGCTTTTCGCAAGTTGTAGCACTGTTACTATGCTGTGCACTGCGTAGCTATGAGCATACGGTTGTTCGCAAGATGATAGCACTGTTTCTATGCTGTGCACTGTGTAGCTTTGAGCATACGGTTGTTCGGAAGATGATAGCACTGTTACTATGCTGTGCACTGTGTAGCTTTGAGCATACGGTTGTTCGCAAGTAGATAGCACTGTTACTGTGCTGTGCACTGTGTAGCTATGAGCAGACGGCTTTTCGCAAGTTGTAGCACTATTACTATGCTGTGCACTGTGTAGCTATGAGCATACGGCTTTTCGCAAGTTGATAGCACTGATACTATATTGTGCACTCTGTAGCTACGAACATACGGCTTTTCGCAAGTTGATAGCACTGCTACTATATTGTGCACTGTGTAGCTATGAGCAGACGGCTTTTCGCAAGTTGTAGCAATGTTACTGTGCTGTGCACTGCGTAGCTTTGAGCATACGGTTGTTCGGAAGTTGATAGCACTGTTACTATGCTGTGCACTTCGCAAGTTTATAGCCCTGTTACTATATTGTACACTGTGTAGCTATGAGCAGACGGCCTTTCCCAAATTGTAGCACTGTTACTATGCTGTGCACTGTGTCGTTATGAGCATACGGTTGTTCGCAAGTTGATAACACTGTTACTATATTGTGCACTGTGTAGTTATGTGCAGACGGCTTTTCGTATGTTGGTAGCACTGTTACTATGCTGTGCACTGTGTAGCTATGAGCATACCGTTCTTCGCAAGTTGATAGCACTGTTACTATGCTGTGCACTGTGTAGCTATGAGCATATGGTTGTTCGCAAGTTGTAAACACTGTTACTATATTGTGCACTGTGTAGTTATGAGCATACGGTTGTTCGCAAGTAGATAGCACTGTTACTATGCTGTGCACTGTGTAGCTATGACCATACGGTTGTTCTCAAATTGATAGAACTGTTACTATGCTGTGCACTGCGTAGCTATGAGCTTATGGTTGTTCGCAAGTTGATAGCACTGTTACTATGCTGTGCGCTGTGTAGGTATGAGCATACGGCTGTTCGCAAATTGATAGCACTGTTACTATATTGTGCACTCTGTAGCTTTGAGCAGACGGCTTTTCGAAAGTTGATAGCACTGTTACTATACTGTGCACTGTGTAGCCATGAGCAGACGGCTTTTCGCAAGTTGTAGCACTGTTACTATGCTGTGCACTGCGTAGCTATGAGCATACGGTTGTTCGCAAGATGATAGCACTGTTTCTATGCTGTGCACTGTGTAGCTTTGAGCATACGGTTGTTCGGAAGATGATAGCACTGTTACTATGCTGTGCACTGTGTAGCTTTGAGCATACGGTTGTTCGCAAGTAGATAGCACTGTTACTGTGCTGTGCACTGTGTAGCTATGAGCAGACGGCTTTTCGCAAGTTGTAGCACTATTACTATGCTGTGCACTGTGTAGCTATGAGCATACGGCTTTTCGCAAGTTGATAGCACTGATACTATATTGTGCACTCTGTAGCTACGAACATACGGCTTTTCGCAAGTTGATAGCACTGCTACTATATTGTGCACTGTGTAGCTATGAGCAGACGGCTTTTCGCAAGTTGTAGCAATGTTACTATGCTGTGCACTGCGTAGCTATGAGCATACGGTTGTTCGCAAGTTGATAGCACTGTTTCTATGCTGTGCACCGTGTAGCTTTGAGCATACGGTTGTTCGGAAGTTGATAGCACTGTTACTATGCTGTGCACTTCGCAAGTTTATAGCCCTGTTACTATATTGTACACTGTGTAGCTATGAGCAGACGGCCTTTCCCAAATTGTAGCACTGTTACTATGCTGTGCACTGTGTCGTTATGAGCATACGGTTGTTCGCAAGTTGATAACACTGTTACTATATTGTGCACTGTGTAGTTATGTGCAGACGGCTTTTCGTATGTTGGTAGCACTGTTACTATGCTGTGCACTGTGTAGCTATGAGCATACCGTTCTTCGCAAGTTGATAGCACTGTTACTATGCTGTGCACTGTGTAGCTATGAGCATATGGTTGTTCGCAAGTTGTAAACACTGTTACTATATTGTGCACTGTGTAGTTATGAGCATACGGTTGTTCGCAAGTAGATAGCACTGTTACTATGCTGTGCACTGTGTAGCTATGACCATACGGTTGTTCGCAAATTGATAGAACTGTTACTATGCTGTGCACTGCGTAGCTATGAGCTTATGGTTGTTCGCAAGTTGATAGCACTGTTACTATGCTGTGCGCTGTGTAGGTATGAGCATACGGCTGTTCGCAAATTGATAGCACTGTTACTATATTGTGCACTCTGTAGCTTTGAGCAGACGGCTTTTCGAAAGTTGATAGCACTGTTACTATACTGTGCACTGTGTAGCTATGAGCATACAGCTGTTCGCAAGTTGATAGCACTGTTACTATATTGTGCACTGTGTAACTATGAGCAGACGGCTTTTCGTATGTTGGTAGCAGTGTTACTATGCTGTGCACTGTGTAGCAATGAGCATACCGTTCTTCGCAAGTTGATAGCACTGTTACTATGCTGTGCACTGTGTAGTTATGAGCATACGGTTGTTCGCAAGTAGATAGCACTGTTACTATGCTGGGCACTGTGTAGCTATGACCATACGGTTGTTCGCAAATTGATAGCACTGTTACTATGCTGTGCACTGCGTAGCTATGAGCATATGGTTGTTCGCAAGTTGAAAACACTGTTACTATATTGTGCACTGTGTAGTTATGAGCATACGGTTGTTCGCAAGTAGATAGCACTGTTACTATGCTGTGCACTGTGTAGCTATGACCATACGGTTGTTCGCAAGATGATAGCACTGTTTCTATGCTGTGCACTGTGTAGCTTTGAGCATACGGTTGTTCGGAAGATGATAGCACTGTTACTATGCTGTGCACTGTGTAGCTTTGAGCATACGGTTGTTCGCAAGTAGATAGCACTGTTACTGTGCTGTGCACTGTGTAGCTATGAGCAGACGGCTTTTCGCAAGTTGTAGCACTATTACTATGCTGTGCACTGTGTAGCTATGAGCATACGGCTATTCGCAAGTTGATAGCACTGATACTATATTGTGGACTCTGTAGCTACGAACATACGGCTTTTCGCAAGTTGATAGCACTGTTACTGTGCTGTGCACTGTGTAGCTATGAGCAGACGGCTTTTCGCAAGTTGTAGCACTGTTACTATGCTGTGCACTGCGTAGCTATGAGCATACGGTTGTTCGCAAGTTGATAGCACTGTTTCTATGCTGTGCACCGTGTAGCTTTGAGCATACGGTTGTTCGGAAGTTGATAGCACTGTTACTATGCTGTGCACTTCGCAAGTTTATAGCCCTGTTACTATATTGTACACTGTGTAGCTATGAGCAGACGGCCTTTCCCAAATTGTAGCACTGTTACTATGCTGTGCACTGTGTCGTTATGAGCATACGGTTGTTCGCAAGTTGATAACACTGTTACTATATTGTGCACTGTGTAGTTATGTGCAGACGGCTTTTCGTATGTTGGTAGCACTGTTACTATGCTGTGCACTGTGTAGCTATGAGCATACCGTTCTTCGCAAGTTGATAGCACTGTTACTATGCTGTGCACTGTGTAGCTATGAGCATATGGTTGTTCGCAAGTTGAAAACACTGTTACTACATTGTGCACTGTGTAGTTATGAGCATACGGTTGTTCGCAAGTAGATAGCACTGTTACTATGCTGTGCACTGTGTAGCTATGACCATACGGTTATTCGCAAATTGATAGCACTGTTACTATGCTGTGCACTGCGTAGCTATGAGCTTATGGTTGTTCGCAAGTTGATAGCACTGTTACTATGCTGTGCGCTGTGTAGGTATGAGCATACGGCTGTTCGCAAATTGATAGCACTGTTACTATATTGTGCACTATGTAGCTTTGAGCAGACGGCTTTTCGAAAGTTGATAGCACTGTTACTATACTGTGCACTGTGTAGCTATGAGCATACAGCTGTTCGCAAGTTGATAGCACTGTTACTATATTGTGCACTGTGTAACTATGAGCAGACGGCTTTTCGTATGTTGGTAGCAGTGTTACTATGCTGTGCACTGTGTAGCAATGAGCATACCGTTCTTCGCATGTTGATAGCACTGGTACTATGCTGTGCACTGTGTAGTTATGAGCATACGGTTGTTCGCAAGTAGATAGCACTGTTACTATGCTGGGCACTGTGTAGCTATGACCATACGGTTGTTCGCAAATTGATAGCACTGTTACTATGCTGTGCACTGCGTAGCTATGAGCCTACGGTTGCTCGCAAGTTGACAGCACTGTTACTATGCTGTGCACTGTGTAGGTATGAGCATACGGTTGTTCGCAAGTTGATAGCGCTGTTACTATGCTGTGCACTGTGTAGTTATGAGCATACGGTTGTTCGCAAGTAGATAGCACTGTTACTGTGCTGTGCACTGTGTAGCTATGACCATACGGTTGTTCGCAAATTGATAGCACTGTTACTATGCTGTGCACTGCGTAGCTATGAGCAGATGGTTGTTCGCAAGTTGATAGCACTGTTACTATGCTGTGCACTGTGTAGGTATGAGCATACGGTTGTTCGCAAGTTGATAGCGCTGTTACTATGCTGTGCACTGTGTGGCTATGAGTATACGGTTGTTCGCAAATTGATAGCACTGTTACTATGCTGTGCACTGTGTAGCTATGAGCAGACGGCTTTTCACAAGTTGATAGCACTGTTACTATATTGTGCACTCTGTATCTATGAGCAGACGGCTTTTCGCAATTTGATAGCACTGTTACTATGCCGTGCACTGTGTAGCTATGAGCATATGGTTGTTCGCAAGTTGATAGCACTGTTACTATGCTGGGCACTGTGTAGCTATGACCATACGGTTGTTCGCAAATTGATAGCACTGTTACTATGCTGTGCACTGCGTAGCTATGAGCCTACGGTTGCTCGCAAGTTGACAGCACTGTTACTATGCTGTGCACTGTGTAGGTATGAGCATACGGTTGTTCGCAAGTTGATAGCGCTGTTACTATGCTGTGCACTGTGTAGTTATGAGCATACGGTTGTTCGCAAGTAGATAGCACTGTTACTGTGCTGTGCACTGTGTAGCTATGACCATACGGTTGTTCGCAAATTGATAGCACTGTTACTATGCTGTGCACTGCGTAGCTATGAGCATATGGTTGTTCGCAAGTTGATAGCACTGTTACTATGCTGTGCACTGTGTAGGTATGAGCATACGGTTGTTCGCAAGTTGATAGCGCTGTTACTATGCTGTGCACTGTGTGGCTATGAGTATACGGTTGTTCGCAAGTTGATAGCACTGTTACCATGCTGTGCACTGTGTAGCTTTGAGCATACTGTTGTTCGCAAGTTGATAGCACTGTTACTATATTGAGCACTGTGTAGCTATGAGTAGACGGCTTTTCGGAAGTTGTAGCACTGTTACTATGCTGTGCACTGTGTAACTATGAGCATACGGTAGTTCGCAAGTTGACAGCACTGTTACTATGCTGTGCACTGTGTAGCTATGAGTATACGGTTGTTCGCAAGTTGATAGTACTGTTACCATGCTGTGCACTGTGTAGCTTTGAGCATACTGTTGTTCGCAAGTTGATAGCACTGTTACTATATTGTGCACTGTGTAGCTATGAGTAGACGGCTTTTCGGAAGTTGTACCACTGTTACTATGCTGTGCACTGTGTAGCTATGAGCATACGGTTGTTCGCAAGTTGACAGCACTGTTACTATGCTGTGCACTGTGTAGCTATGTGTTTCCGGTTGTTCGCAAGTTGATAGCAGTGTTACTATGCTGTGCAATGTGTAGCTTTGAGCATACGGTTGTTCGCAAGTTGATAGCACTGTTACTATATTGTGCACTGTGTAGCTATGAGTAGACGGCTTTTCGGAAGTTGTACCACTGTTACTATGCTGTGCACTGTGTAGCTATGAGCCTACGGTTGCTCGCAAGTTGACAGCACTGTTACTATGCTGTGCACTATGTAGCTATGAGTATACGGTTGTTCGCAAGTTGATAGCAGTGTTACCATGCTGTGCACTGTGTAGATATGAGCATACGGTTGATCGCAAGTTGATAGCCTTGTTACTATATTGTACACTGTGTAGCTTTGAGCAGACGGCTTTTCCCAAGTTGTAGCACTGTTACTATGCTGTGCACTGTGTAGGTATGAGCATACTGTTGTTCGCAAATTGATAGCACTGTTACTATGCTGTGCACTGTGTAGCTATGAGCAGACGGCTTTTCACAAGTTGATAGCACTGTTACTATATTGTGCACTCTGTATCTATGAGCAGACGGCTTTTCGCAAATTGATAGCACTGTTACTATGCCGTGCACTGTGTAGCTATGAGCATACGGCTGTTCGCAAGTTGATAGCACTGTTACTATATTGTGCACTGTGTAGCTTTGAGCAAACGGATGTTCGCAAGTTAATAGCACTGTTACTGTGCTGTGCACTGTGTAGCTATGAGCATATGGTTGTTCGCAAGTTGATAGCACTGTTACTATGCTGTGCACTGTGTAGCTATGAGCATACGGTTGTTCGCAAGTTGTAGCACTGTTATTATGCTGTGCACTGTGTAGCTATGAGCATACGGTTGTTCGGAAGTTGATAGCACTGTTACTATGCTGTGCACTGTGTAGCTTTGAGCATACGGTTAATCGCAAGTTGATAGCCTTGTTACTATATTGTGCACTGTGTAGCTATGAGCATATGGTTGTTCGCAAGTTGATAGCACTGTTACTATATTTTGCACTGTGTAGCTATGAGCATACGGCTTTTCGCAAGTTTTAGCACTGTTATTATGCTGTGCACTGTGTAGCTATGAGCATACGGTTGTTTGGAAGTTGATAGCACTGTTACTATGCTGTGCACTGTGTAGCTTTGAGCAAACGGTTTTTCGTAAGTTAATAGCACTGTTACTGTGCTGTGCACTGTGTAGCTATGAGCATACGGCTTTTCGCAAGTTGTAGCACTGTTATTATGCTGTGCACTGTGTAGCACTGAGCATACGGTTGTTTGGAAGTTGATAGCACTGTTACGATGATGTGCACTTCGCAAGTTTATAGCCCTGTTACTATATTGTACACTGTGTAGCTAAGAGCAGACGGCTTTTCCCAAGTTGTAGGACTGTTACTATGCTGTGCACTGTGTCGTTATGAGCAGACGGCTTTTCACAAGTTGATAGCACTATTACTATATTGTGCACTCTGTAGCTTTGAGCAGACGGCTTTTCGAAAGTTGATAGCACTGTTACTATACTGTGCACTGTGTAGCTATGAGCATACGGCTGTTCGCAAGTTGATAGCACTGTTACTATATTGTGCACTGTGTAACAATGAGCAGACGGCTTTTCGTATGTTGGTAGCACTGTTACTATGCTGTGCACTGTGTAGCTATGGGCATACCGTTCTTCGCAAGTTGATAGCACTGTTACTATGCTGTGCACTGTGTAGCTATGAGCATATGGTTGTTCGCAGGTTGAAAACACTGTTACTATATTGTGCACTGTGTAGTTATGAGCATACGGTTGTTCGCAAGTAGATAGCACTGTTACTATGCTGTGCACTGTGTAGCTATGACCATACGGTTGTTCGCAAATTGATAGCACTGTTACTATGCTGTGCACTGCATAGCTATGAGCATATGGTTGTTCGCAAGTTGATAGCACTGTTACTATATTGTGCACTGTGTAGCTACGAACATACGGCTTTTCGCAAGTTGATAGCACTGCTACTATATTGTGCACTGTGTAGCTATGAGCAGACGGCTTTTCGAAAGTTGTAGCACTGTTACTATGCTGTGCACTGCGTAGCTATGAGCATACGGTTGTTCGCAAGTTGATAGCACTGTTTCTATGCTGTGCACCGTGTAACTATGAGCAGACGGGTTTTTGTATGTTGGTAGCACTGTTACTATGCTGTGCACTGTGTAGCAATGAGCATATGGTTGTTCGCAAGTTGAAAACACTGTTACTATATTGTGCACTGTGTAGTTATGAGCATATGGTTGTTCGCAAGTAGATAGCACTGTTACTATGCTGTGCACTGTGTAGCTATGACCATACGGTTGTTCGCAAATTGATAGCACTGTTACAATGCTGTGCACTGCGTAGCTATGAGCATATGGTTGTTAGCAAGTTGATAGCACTGTTACAATGCTGTGCACTGCGTAGCTATGAGCATACGGTTGTTCGCAAGTTTATAGCGCTGTTACTATGCTGTGCACTGTGTGGCTATGAGTATACGGTTGTTCGCAAGTTGATAGCACTGTTACCATGCTGTGCACTGTGTAGCTTTAAGCATACTGTTGTTCGCAAGTTGACAGCACTGTTACTATGCTGTGCACTGTGTAGCTATGAGTATACGGTTGTTCGCAAGTTGATAGCACTGGTACCATGCTGTGCACTGTGTAGCTTTGGGCATGCTGTTGTTCGCAAGTTGATAGCACTGTTACTATGCTGTGCACTGTGTAGCTATGAGCATATGGTTGTTCGCAAGTTGATAGCACTGTTACTATGCTGTGCACTGTGTAGCTATGACCATACGGCTTTTCACAAGTTGATAGGACTGTTACTATATTGTGCACTCTGTATCTATGAGCAGACGGCTTTTCGCCATTTGATAGCACTGTTACAATGCCGTGCACTGTGTAGCTATGAGCATATGGTTGTTCGCAAGTTGATAGCACTGTTACTATATTGTGCACTGTGTAGCCATGAGCAGACGGCTTTTCGCAAGTTGTAGCACTGTTACTATGCTGTGCACTGCGTAGCTATGAGCATACGGTTGTTCACAAGATGATAGCACTGTTTCTATGCTGTGCACTGTGTAGCTTTGAGCATACGGTTGTTCGGAAGATGATAGCACTGTTACTATGCTGTGCACTGTGTAGCTTTGAGCATACGGTTGTTCGCAAGTAGATAGCACTGTTACTGTGCTGTGCACTGTGTAGCTATGAGCAGACGGCTTTCGCAAGTTGTAGCACTGTTACTATGCTGTGCACTGTGTAGCTATTAGCATACGGCATTTCGCAAGTTTATAGCACTGCTACTATATTGTGCACTGTGTAGCTATTAGCATACGGCATTTCGCAAGTTGATAGCACTGCTACTATATTGTGCACTGTGTAGTTATGTGTAGACGGCTTTTCGCAAGTTGTAGCACTGTTACTATGCTGTGCACTGCGTAGCTATGAGCATACGGTTGTTCGCAAGTTGATAGCACTATTTCTATGCTGTGCACCGTGTAGCTTTGAGCATACGGTTGTTCGGAAGTTGATAGCACTGTTACTATGCTGTGCATTTCGCAAGTTTATAGCCCTGTTACTATATTGTACACTGTGTAGCTATGAGCAGACGGCCTTTCCCAAGTTGTAGCACTGTTACTATGCTGTGCACTGTGTCGTTATGAGCATACGGTTGTTCGCAAGTTGATAACACTGTTACTATATTGTGCACTGTGTAGTTATGTGTAGACGGCTTTTCGTATGTTGGTAGCACTGTTACTATGCTGTGCACTGTGTAGCTATGAGCATACCGTTCATCGCAAGTTGATAGCACTGTTACTATGCTGTGCACTGTGTAGCTATGAGCATATGGTTGTTCGCAAGTTGAAAACACTGTTACTATATTGTGCACTGTGTAGTTATGAGCATACGGTTGTTCGCAAGTAGATAGCGCTGTTACTATGCTGTGCACTGTGTAGCTATGACCATACGGTTGTTCCCAAATTGATAGCACTGTTACTATGCTGTGCACTGCGTAGCTATGAGCATATGGTTGTTCGCAAGTTGATAGCACTGTTACTATGCTGTGCACTGTGTAGGTATGAGCATACGGCTGTTCGCAAACTGATAGCACTGTTACTATATTGGGCACTCTGTAGCTTTGAGCAGACGGCTTTTCGAAAGTTGATAGCACTGTTACTATACTGTGCACTGTGTAGCAATGAGCATACAGCTGTTCGCAAGTTGATAGCACTGTTACTATGCTGTGCACTGTGTAGGTATGAGCATACGGTTGTTCGCAAGTTGATAGCGCTGTTACTATGCTGTGCACTGTGTAGCTTTAAGCATACTGTTGTTCGCAAGTTGATAGCACTGTTACTATATTGAGCACTGTGTAGCTATGAGTAGACGGCTTTTCGGAAGTTGTAGCACTGTTACTATGCTGTGCACTGTGTAGCTATGAGCATACGGTAGTTCGCAAGTTGACAGCACTGTTACTATGCTGTGCACTGTCTAGCTATGAGTATACAGTTGTTCGCAAGTTGATAGTACTGTTACCATGCTGTGCACTGTGTAGCTTTGAGCATACTGTCGCTCGCAAGTTGATAGCACTGTTACTATATTGTGTACTGTGTAGCTATGAGTAGACGGCTTTTCGGAAGTTGTACCACTGTTACTATGCTGTGCACTGTGTAGCTATGAGCATACGGTTGTTCGCAAGTTGACAGCACTGTTACTATGCTGTGCACCGTGTAGCTATGAGTATACGGTTGTTCGCAAGTTGATAGAAGTGTTACTATGCTGTGCAATGTGTAGCTTTGAGCATACTGTCGTTCGCAAGTTGATAGTACTGTTACTATATTGTGTACTGTGTAGCTATGAGTAGACGGCTTTTCGGAAGTTGTACCACTGTTACTATGCTGTGCACTGTGTAGCTTTGAGCCTACGGTTGCTCGCAAGCTGACAGCACTGTTACTATGCTGTGCACTATGTAGCTATGAGTATACGGTTGTTCGCAAGTTGATAGCAGTGTTACCATGCTGTGCACTGTGTAGATATGAGCATACGGTTGATCGCAAGTTGATAGCCTTGTTACTATATTGTACACTGTGTAGCTATGAGCAGACGGCGTTTCCCAAGTTGTAGCACTGTTACTATGCTGTGCACTGTGTAGCTATGAGCATATGATTATTCGCAAGTTGATAGCACTGTTACTATGCTGTGCACTGTGTAGGTATGAGCATACTGTTGTTCGCAAATTGATAGCACTGTTACTATGCTGTGCACTGTGTAGCTATGAGCAGACGGCTTTTCACAAGTTGATAGCACTGTTACTATATTGTGCACTCTGTATCTATGAGCAGACGGCTTTTCGCAAATTGATAGCACTGTTACTATGCCGTGCACTGTGTAGCTATGAGCATACGGCTGTTCGCAAGTTGATAGCACTGTTACTATATTGTGCACTGTGTAGCTATGAGCATATGGTTGTTCGCAAGTTGATAGCACTGTTACTATATTGTGCATTGTGTAGCTATGAGTAGACGGCTTTTCGGAAGTTGTACCACTGTTACTATGCTGTGCACTGTGTAGCTATGAGCCTACGGTTGCTCGCAATTTGACAGCACTGTTACTATGCTGTGGACTGTGTAGCTATGAGTATACGGTTGTTCGCAAGTTGATAGCAGTGTTACCATGCTGTGCACAGTGTAGATATGAGCATACGGTTGATCGCAAGTTGATAGCCTTGTTACTATATTGTACAATGTGTAGCTATGAGCAGATAGCTTTTCCCAAGTTGTAGCACTGTTACTGTGCTGTGCACTGTGTAGCTATGAGCATACGGTTGTTCGCAAGTTAACAGCACGGTTACTATGCTGTGCACTGTGTAGCTATGAGTATACGGTTGTTCGCAAGTTGATAGCAGTGTTACCATGCTGTGCACAGTGTAGATATGAGCATACGGTTGATCGCAAGTTGATAGCCTTGTTACTATATTGTACACTGTGTAGCTATGAGCAGACGGCTTTTCCCAAGTTGTAGCACTGTTACTATGCTGTGCACTGTGTAGCTATGAGCATATGGTTGTTCGCAAGTTGATAGCACTGTTACTATGCTGTGCACTGTGTAGGTATGAGCATACTGTTGTTCGCAAATTGATAGCACTGTTACTATGCTGTGCACTGTGTAGCTATGAGCAGACGGCTTTTCACAAGTTGATAGCACTGTTACTATATTGTGCACTCTGTATCTATGAGCAGACGGCTTTTCGCAATTTGATAGCACTGTTACTATGCCGTGCACTGTGTAGCTATGAGCATATGGTTGTTCGCAAGTTGATAGCACTGTTACTATATTGTGCACTGTGTAGCCATGAGCAGACGGCTTTTCGCAAGTTGTAGCACTGTTACTATGCTGTGCACTGCGTAGCTATGAGCATACGGTTGTTCGCAAGATGATAGCACTGTTTCTATGCTGTGCACTGTGTAGCTTTGAGCATACGGTTGTTCGGAAGATGATAGCACTGTTACTATGCTGTGCACTGTGTAGCTTTGAGCATACGGTTGTTCGCAAGTAGATAGCACTGTTACTGTGCTGTGCACTGTGTAGCTATGAGCAGACGGCTTTTCGCAAGTTGTAGCACTATTACTATGCTGTGCACTGTGTAGCTATGAGCATACGGCTTTTCGCAAGTTGATAGCACTGATACTATATTGTGCACTCTGTAGCTACGAACATACGGCTTTTCGCAAGTTGATAGCACTGCTACTATATTGTGCACTGTGTAGCTATGAGCAGACGGCTTTTCGCAAGTTGTAGCAATGTTACTGTGCTGTGCACTGCGTAGCTTTGAGCATACGGTTGTTCGGAAGTTGATAGCACTGTTACTATGCTGTGCACTTCGCAAGTTTATAGCCCTGTTACTATATTGTACACTGTGTAGCTATGAGCAGACGGCCTTTCCCAAATTGTAGCACTGTTACTATGCTGTGCACTGTGTCGTTATGAGCATACGGTTGTTCGCAAGTTGATAACACTGTTACTATATTGTGCACTGTGTAGTTATGTGCAGACGGCTTTTCGTATGTTGGTAGCACTGTTACTATGCTGTGCACTGTGTAGCTATGAGCATACCGTTCTTCGCAAGTTGATAGCACTGTTACTATGCTGTGCACTGTGTAGCTATGAGCATATGGTTGTTCGCAAGTTGTAAACACTGTTACTATATTGTGCACTGTGTAGTTATGAGCACACGGTTGTTCGCAAGTAGATAGCACTGTTACTATGCTGTGCACTGTGTAGCTATGACCATACGGTTGTTCTCAAATTGATAGAACTGTTACTATGCTGTGCACTGCGTAGCTATGAGCTTATGGTTGTTCGCAAGTTGATAGCACTGTTACTATGCTGTGCGCTGTGTAGGTATGAGCATACGGCTGTTCGCAAATTGATAGCACTGTTACTATATTGTGCACTCTGTAGCTTTGAGCAGACGGCTTTTCGAAAGTTGATAGCACTGTTACTATACTGTGCACTGTGTAGCCATGAGCAGACGGCTTTTCGCAAGTTGTAGCACTGTTACTATGCTGTGCACTGCGTAGCTATGAGCATACGGTTGTTCGCAAGATGATAGCACTGTTTCTATGCTGTGCACTGTGTAGCTTTGAGCATACGGTTGTTCGGAAGATGATAGCACTGTTACTATGCTGTGCACTGTGTAGCTTTGAGCATACGGTTGTTCGCAAGTAGATAGCACTGTTACTGTGCTGTGCACTGTGTAGCTATGAGCAGACGGCTTTTCGCAAGTTGTAGCACTATTACTATGCTGTGCACTGTGTAGCTATGAGCATACGGCTTTTCGCAAGTTGATAGCACTGATACTATATTGTGCACTCTGTAGCTACGAACATACGGCTTTTCGCAAGTTGATAGCACTGCTACTATATTGTGCACTGTGTAGCTATGAGCAGACGGCTTTTCGCAAGTTGTAGCAATGTTACTATGCTGTGCACTGCGTAGCTATGAGCATACGGTTGTTCGCAAGTTGATAGCACTGTTTCTATGCTGTGCACCGTGTAGCTTTGAGCATACGGTTGTTCGGAAGTTGATAGCACTGTTACTATGCTGTGCACTTCGCAAGTTTATAGCCCTGTTACTATATTGTACACTGTGTAGCTATGAGCAGACGGCCTTTCCCAAATTGTAGCACTGTTACTATGCTGTGCACTGTGTCGTTATGAGCATACGGTTGTTCGCAAGTTGATAACACTGTTACTATATTGTGCACTGTGTAGTTATGTGCAGACGGCTTTTCGTATGTTGGTAGCACTGTTACTATGCTGTGCACTGTGTAGCTATGAGCATACCGTTCTTCGCAAGTTGATAGCACTGTTACTATGCTGTGCACTGTGTAGCTATGAGCATATGGTTGTTCGCAAGTTGTAAACACTGTTACTATATTGTGCACTGTGTAGTTATGAGCATACGGTTGTTCGCAAGTAGATAGCACTGTTACTATGCTGTGCACTGTGTAGCTATGACCATACGGTTGTTCGCAAATTGATAGAACTGTTACTATGCTGTGCACTGCGTAGCTATGAGCTTATGGTTGTTCGCAAGTTGATAGCACTGTTACTATGCTGTGCGCTGTGTAGGTATGAGCATACGGCTGTTCGCAAATTGATAGCACTGTTACTATATTGTGCACTCTGTAGCTTTGAGCAGACGGCTTTTCGAAAGTTGATAGCACTGTTACTATACTGTGCACTGTGTAGCTATGAGCATACAGCTGTTCGCAAGTTGATAGCACTGTTACTATATTGTGCACTGTGTAACTATGAGCAGACGGCTTTTCGTATGTTGGTAGCAGTGTTACTATGCTGTGCACTGTGTAGCAATGAGCATACCGTTCTTCGCAAGTTGATAGCACTGTTACTATGCTGTGCACTGTGTAGTTATGAGCATACGGTTGTTCGCAAGTAGATAGCACTGTTACTATGCTGGGCACTGTGTAGCTATGACCATACGGTTGTTCGCAAATTGATAGCACTGTTACTATGCTGTGCACTGCGTAGCTATGAGCATATGGTTGTTCGCAAGTTGAAAACACTGTTACTATATTGTGCACTGTGTAGTTATGAGCATACGGTTGTTCGCAAGTAGATAGCACTGTTACTATGCTGTGCACTGTGTAGCTATGACCATACGGTTGTTCGCAAGATGATAGCACTGTTTCTATGCTGTGCACTGTGTAGCTTTGAGCATACGGTTGTTCGGAAGATGATAGCACTGTTACTATGCTGTGCACTGTGTAGCTTTGAGCATACGGTTGTTCGCAAGTAGATAGCACTGTTACTGTGCTGTGCACTGTGTAGCTATGAGCAGACGGCTTTTCGCAAGTTGTAGCACTATTACTATGCTGTGCACTGTGTAGCTATGAGCATACGGCTATTCGCAAGTTGATAGCACTGATACTATATTGTGGACTCTGTAGCTACGAACATACGGCTTTTCGCAAGTTGATAGCACTGTTACTGTGCTGTGCACTGTGTAGCTATGAGCAGACGGCTTTTCGCAAGTTGTAGCACTGTTACTATGCTGTGCACTGCGTAGCTATGAGCATACGGTTGTTCGCAAGTTGATAGCACTGTTTCTATGCTGTGCACCGTGTAGCTTTGAGCATACGGTTGTTCGGAAGTTGATAGCACTGTTACTATGCTGTGCACTTCGCAAGTTTATAGCCCTGTTACTATATTGTACACTGTGTAGCTATGAGCAGACGGCCTTTCCCAAATTGTAGCACTGTTACTATGCTGTGCACTGTGTCGTTATGAGCATACGGTTGTTCGCAAGTTGATAACACTGTTACTATATTGTGCACTGTGTAGTTATGTGCAGACGGCTTTTCGTATGTTGGTAGCACTGTTACTATGCTGTGCACTGTGTAGCTATGAGCATACCGTTCTTCGCAAGTTGATAGCACTGTTACTATGCTGTGCACTGTGTAGCTATGAGCATATGGTTGTTCGCAAGTTGAAAACACTGTTACTACATTGTGCACTGTGTAGTTATGAGCATACGGTTGTTCGCAAGTAGATAGCACTGTTACTATGCTGTGCACTGTGTAGCTATGACCATACGGTTATTCGCAAATTGATAGCACTGTTACTATGCTGTGCACTGCGTAGCTATGAGCTTATGGTTGTTCGCAAGTTGATAGCACTGTTACTATGCTGTGCGCTGTGTAGGTATGAGCATACGGCTGTTCGCAAATTGATAGCACTGTTACTATATTGTGCACTATGTAGCTTTGAGCAGACGGCTTTTCGAAAGTTGATAGCACTGTTACTATACTGTGCACTGTGTAGCTATGAGCATACAGCTGTTCGCAAGTTGATAGCACTGTTACTATATTGTGCACTGTGTAACTATGAGCAGACGGCTTTTCGTATGTTGGTAGCAGTGTTACTATGCTGTGCACTGTGTAGCAATGAGCATACCGTTCTTCGCATGTTGATAGCACTGGTACTATGCTGTGCACTGTGTAGTTATGAGCATACGGTTGTTCGCAAGTAGATAGCACTGTTACTATGCTGGGCACTGTGTAGCTATGACCATACGGTTGTTCGCAAATTGATAGCACTGTTACTATGCTGTGCACTGCGTAGCTATGAGCCTACGGTTGCTCGCAAGTTGACAGCACTGTTACTATGCTGTGCACTGTGTAGGTATGAGCATACGGTTGTTCGCAAGTTGATAGCGCTGTTACTATGCTGTGCACTGTGTAGTTATGAGCATACGGTTGTTCGCAAGTAGATAGCACTGTTACTGTGCTGTGCACTGTGTAGCTATGACCATACGGTTGTTCGCAAATTGATAGCACTGTTACTATGCTGTGCACTGCGTAGCTATGAGCAGATGGTTGTTCGCAAGTTGATAGCACTGTTACTATGCTGTGCACTGTGTAGGTATGAGCATACGGTTGTTCGCAAGTTGATAGCGCTGTTACTATGCTGTGCACTGTGTGGCTATGAGTATACGGTTGTTCGCAAATTGATAGCACTGTTACTATGCTGTGCACTGTGTAGCTATGAGCAGACGGCTTTTCACAAGTTGATAGCACTGTTACTATATTGTGCACTCTGTATCTATGAGCAGACGGCTTTTCGCAATTTGATAGCACTGTTACTATGCCGTGCACTGTGTAGCTATGAGCATATGGTTGTTCGCAAGTTGATAGCACTGTTACTATGCTGGGCACTGTGTAGCTATGACCATACGGTTGTTCGCAAATTGATAGCACTGTTACTATGCTGTGCACTGCGTAGCTATGAGCCTACGGTTGCTCGCAAGTTGACAGCACTGTTACTATGCTGTGCACTGTGTAGGTATGAGCATACGGTTGTTCGCAAGTTGATAGCGCTGTTACTATGCTGTGCACTGTGTAGTTATGAGCATACGGTTGTTCGCAAGTAGATAGCACTGTTACTGTGCTGTGCACTGTGTAGCTATGACCATACGGTTGTTCGCAAATTGATAGCACTGTTACTATGCTGTGCACTGTGTAGGTATGAGCATACGGTTGTTCGCAAGTTGATAGCGCTGTTACTATGCTGTGCACTGTGTAGTTATGAGCATACGGTTGTTCGCAAGTAGATAGCACTGTTACTGTGCTGTGCACTGTGTAGCTATGAGCATATGGTTGTTCGCAAGTTGATAGCACTGTTACTATGCTGTGCACTGTGTAGGTATGAGCATACGGTTGTTCGCAAGTTGATAGCGCTGTTACTATGCTGTGCACTGTGTGGCTATGAGTATACGGTTGTTCGGAAGATGATAGCACTGTTACTATGCTGTGCACTGTGTAGCTTTGAGCATACGGTTGTTCGCAAGTAGATAGCACTGTTACTGTGCTGTGCACTGTGTAGCTATGAGCAGACGGCTTTTCGCAAGTTGTAGCACTATTACTATGCTGTGCACTGTGTAGCTATGAGCATACGGCTATTCGCAAGTTGATAGCACTGATACTATATTGTGGACTCTGTAGCTACGAACATACGGCTTTTCGCAAGTTGATAGCACTGTTACTGTGCTGTGCACTGTGTAGCTATGAGCAGACGGCTTTTCGCAAGTTGTAGCACTGTTACTATGCTGTGCACTGCGTAGCTATGAGCATACGGTTGTTCGCAAGTTGATAGCACTGTTTCTATGCTGTGCACCGTGTAGCTTTGAGCATACGGTTGTTCGGAAGTTGATAGCACTGTTACTATGCTGTGCACTTCGCAAGTTTATAGCCCTGTTACTATATTGTACACTGTGTAGCTATGAGCAGACGGCCTTTCCCAAATTGTAGCACTGTTACTATGCTGTGCACTGTGTCGTTATGAGCATACGGTTGTTCGCAAGTTGATAACACTGTTACTATATTGTGCACTGTGTAGTTATGTGCAGACGGCTTTTCGTATGTTGGTAGCACTGTTACTATGCTGTGCACTGTGTAGCTATGAGCATACCGTTCTTCGCAAGTTGATAGCACTGTTACTATGCTGTGCACTGTGTAGCTATGAGCATATGGTTGTTCGCAAGTTGAAAACACTGTTACTACATTGTGCACTGTGTAGTTATGAGCATACGGTTGTTCGCAAGTAGATAGCACTGTTACTATGCTGTGCACTGTGTAGCTATGACCATACGGTTATTCGCAAATTGATAGCACTGTTACTATGCTGTGCACTGCGTAGCTATGAGCTTATGGTTGTTCGCAAGTTGATAGCACTGTTACTATGCTGTGCGCTGTGTAGGTATGAGCATACGGCTGTTCGCAAATTGATAGCACTGTTACTATATTGTGCACTATGTAGCTTTGAGCAGACGGCTTTTCGAAAGTTGATAGCACTGTTACTATACTGTGCACTGTGTAGCTATGAGCATACAGCTGTTCGCAAGTTGATAGCACTGTTACTATATTGTGCACTGTGTAACTATGAGCAGACGGCTTTTCGTATGTTGGTAGCAGTGTTACTATGCTGTGCACTGTGTAGCAATGAGCATACCGTTCTTCGCATGTTGATAGCACTGGTACTATGCTGTGCACTGTGTAGTTATGAGCATACGGTTGTTCGCAAGTAGATAGCACTGTTACTATGCTGGGCACTGTGTAGCTATGACCATACGGTTGTTCGCAAATTGATAGCACTGTTACTATGCTGTGCACTGCGTAGCTATGAGCCTACGGTTGCTCGCAAGTTGACAGCACTGTTACTATGCTGTGCACTGTGTAGGTATGAGCATACGGTTGTTCGCAAGTTGATAGCGCTGTTACTATGCTGTGCACTGTGTAGTTATGAGCATACGGTTGTTCGCAAGTAGATAGCACTGTTACTGTGCTGTGCACTGTGTAGCTATGACCATACGGTTGTTCGCAAATTGATAGCACTGTTACTATGCTGTGCACTGCGTAGCTATGAGCAGATGGTTGTTCGCAAGTTGATAGCACTGTTACTATGCTGTGCACTGTGTAGGTATGAGCATACGGTTGTTCGCAAGTTGATAGCGCTGTTACTATGCTGTGCACTGTGTGGCTATGAGTATACGGTTGTTCGCAAATTGATAGCACTGTTACTATGCTGTGCACTGTGTAGCTATGAGCAGACGGCTTTTCACAAGTTGATAGCACTGTTACTATATTGTGCACTCTGTATCTATGAGCAGACGGCTTTTCGCAATTTGATAGCACTGTTACTATGCCGTGCACTGTGTAGCTATGAGCATATGGTTGTTCGCAAGTTGATAGCACTGTTACTATGCTGGGCACTGTGTAGCTATGACCATACGGTTGTTCGCAAATTGATAGCACTGTTACTATGCTGTGCACTGCGTAGCTATGAGCCTACGGTTGCTCGCAAGTTGACAGCACTGTTACTATGCTGTGCACTGTGTAGGTATGAGCATACGGTTGTTCGCAAGTTGATAGCGCTGTTACTATGCTGTGCACTGTGTAGTTATGAGCATACGGTTGTTCGCAAGTAGATAGCACTGTTACTGTGCTGTGCACTGTGTAGCTATGACCATACGGTTGTTCGCAAATTGATAGCACTGTTACTATGCTGTGCACTGTGTAGGTATGAGCATACGGTTGTTCGCAAGTTGATAGCGCTGTTACTATGCTGTGCACTGTGTAGTTATGAGCATACGGTTGTTCGCAAGTAGATAGCACTGTTACTGTGCTGTGCACTGTGTAGCTATGAGCATATGGTTGTTCGCAAGTTGATAGCACTGTTACTATGCTGTGCACTGTGTAGGTATGAGCATACGGTTGTTCGCAAGTTGATAGCGCTGTTACTATGCTGTGCACTGTGTGGCTATGAGTATACGGTTGTTCGCAAGTTGATAGCACTGTTACCATGCTGTGCACTGTGTAGCTTTGAGCATACTGTTGTTCGCAAGTTGATAGCACTGTTACTATATTGAGCACTGTGTAGCTATGAGTAGACGGCTTTTCGGAAGTTGTAGCACTGTTACTATGCTGTGCACTGTGTAACTATGAGCATACGGTAGTTCGCAAGTTGACAGCACTGTTACTATGCTGTGCACTGTGTAGCTATGAGTATGCGGTTGTTCGCAAGTTGATAGTACTGTTACCATGCTGTGCACTGTGTAGCTTTGAGCATACTGTTGTTCGCAAGTTGATAGCACTGTTACTATATTGTGCACTGTGTAGCTATGAGTAGACGGCTTTTCGGAAGTTGTACCACTGTTACTATGCTGTGCACTGTGTAGCTATGAGCATACGGTTGTTCGCAAGTTGACAGCACTGTTACTATGCTGTGCACTGTGTAGCTATGTGTTTCCGGTTGTTCGCAAGTTGATAGCAGTGTTACTATGCTGTGCAATGTGTAGCTTTGAGCATACGGTTGTTCGCAAGTTGATAGCACTGTTACTATATTGTGCACTGTGTAGCTATGAGTAGACGGCTTTTCGGAAGTTGTACCACTGTTACTATGCTGTGCACTGTGTAGCTATGAGCCTACGGTTGCTCGCAAGTTGACAGCACTGTTACTATGCTGTGCACTATGTAGCTATGAGTATACGGTTGTTCGCAAGTTGATAGCAGTGTTACCATGCTGTGCACTGTGTAGATATGAGCATACGGTTGATCGCAAGTTGATAGCCTTGTTACTATATTGTACACTGTGTAGCTTTGAGCAGACGGCTTTTCCCAAGTTGTAGCACTGTTACTATGCTGTGCACTGTGTAGGTATGAGCATACTGTTGTTCGCAAATTGATAGCACTGTTACTATGCTGTGCACTGTGTAGCTATGAGCAGACGGCTTTTCACAAGTTGATAGCACTGTTACTATATTGTGCACTCTGTATCTATGAGCAGACGGCTTTTCGCAAATTGATAGCACTGTTACTATGCCGTGCACTGTGTAGCTATGAGCATACGGCTGTTCGCAAGTTGATAGCACTGTTACTATATTGTGCACTGTGTAGCTTTGAGCAAACGGATGTTCGCAAGTTAATAGCACTGTTACTGTGCTGTGCACTGTGTAGCTATGAGCATATGGTTGTTCGCAAGTTGATAGCACTGTTACTATGCTGTGCACTGTGTAGCTATGAGCATACGGTTGTTCGCAAGTTGTAGCACTGTTATTATGCTGTGCACTGTGTAGCTATGAGCATACGGTTGTTCGGAAGTTGATAGCACTGTTACTATGCTGTGCACTGTGTAGCTTTGAGCATACGGTTAATCGCAAGTTGATAGCCTTGTTACTATATTGTGCACTGTGTAGCTATGAGCATATGGTTGTTCGCAAGTTGATAGCACTGTTACTATATTTTGCACTGTGTAGCTATGAGCATACGGCTTTTCGCAAGTTTTAGCACTGTTATTATGCTGTGCACTGTGTAGCTATGAGCATACGGTTGTTTGGAAGTTGATAGCACTGTTACTATGCTGTGCACTGTGTAGCTTTGAGCAAACGGTTTTTCGTAAGTTAATAGCACTGTTACTGTGCTGTGCACTGTGTAGCTATGAGCATACGGCTTTTCGCAAGTTGTAGCACTGTTATTATGCTGTGCACTGTGTAGCACTGAGCATACGGTTGTTTGGAAGTTGATAGCACTGTTACGATGATGTGCACTTCGCAAGTTTATAGCCCTGTTACTATATTGTACACTGTGTAGCTAAGAGCAGACGGCTTTTCCCAAGTTGTAGGACTGTTACTATGCTGTGCACTGTGTCGTTATGAGCAGACGGCTTTTCACAAGTTGATAGCACTATTACTATATTGTGCACTCTGTAGCTTTGAGCAGACGGCTTTTCGAAAGTTGATAGCACTGTTACTATACTGTGCACTGTGTAGCTATGAGCATACGGCTGTTCGCAAGTTGATAGCACTGTTACTATATTGTGCACTGTGTAACAATGAGCAGACGGCTTTTCGTATGTTGGTAGCACTGTTACTATGCTGTGCACTGTGTAGCTATGGGCATACCGTTCTTCGCAAGTTGATAGCACTGTTACTATGCTGTGCACTGTGTAGCTATGAGCATATGGTTGTTCGCAGGTTGAAAACACTGTTACTATATTGTGCACTGTGTAGTTATGAGCATACGGTTGTTCGCAAGTAGATAGCACTGTTACTATGCTGTGCACTGTGTAGCTATGACCATACGGTTGTTCGCAAATTGATAGCACTGTTACTATGCTGTGCACTGCATAGCTATGAGCATATGGTTGTTCGCAAGTTGATAGCACTGTTACTATATTGTGCACTGTGTAGCTACGAACATACGGCTTTTCGCAAGTTGATAGCACTGCTACTATATTGTGCACTGTGTAGCTATGAGCAGACGGCTTTTCGAAAGTTGTAGCACTGTTACTATGCTGTGCACTGCGTAGCTATGAGCATACGGTTGTTCGCAAGTTGATAGCACTGTTTCTATGCTGTGCACCGTGTAACTATGAGCAGACGGGTTTTTGTATGTTGGTAGCACTGTTACTATGCTGTGCACTGTGTAGCAATGAGCATATGGTTGTTCGCAAGTTGAAAACACTGTTACTATATTGTGCACTGTGTAGTTATGAGCATATGGTTGTTCGCAAGTAGATAGCACTGTTACTATGCTGTGCACTGTGTAGCTATGACCATACGGTTGTTCGCAAATTGATAGCACTGTTACAATGCTGTGCACTGCGTAGCTATGAGCATATGGTTGTTAGCAAGTTGATAGCACTGTTACAATGCTGTGCACTGCGTAGCTATGAGCATACGGTTGTTCGCAAGTTTATAGCGCTGTTACTATGCTGTGCACTGTGTGGCTATGAGTATACGGTTGTTCGCAAGTTGATAGCACTGTTACCATGCTGTGCACTGTGTAGCTTTAAGCATACTGTTGTTCGCAAGTTGACAGCACTGTTACTATGCTGTGCACTGTGTAGCTATGAGTATACGGTTGTTCGCAAGTTGATAGCACTGGTACCATGCTGTGCACTGTGTAGCTTTGGGCATGCTGTTGTTCGCAAGTTGATAGCACTGTTACTATGCTGTGCACTGTGTAGCTATGAGCATATGGTTGTTCGCAAGTTGATAGCACTGTTACTATATTGTGCACTGTGTAGCCATGAGCAGACAGCTTTTCGCAAGTTGTAGCACTGTTACTATGCTGTGCACTGTGTAGCTATGAGCATACGGCTTTTCGCAAGTTGTAGCACTGTTACTATATTGTGCACTCTGTATCTATGAGCAGTCGGCTTTTCGAAAGTTTATAGCACTGTTACTGTGCTGTGCACTGTGTAGGTATGAGCATACGGTTGTTCGCAAGTTGATAGCGCTGTTACTATGCTGTGCACTGTGTGGCTATGAGCATACGGTAGTTCGCAAGTTGACAGCACTGTTACTATGCTGTGCACTGCGTAGCTATGAGTATACGGTTGTTCGCAAGTTGATAGCACTGTTAGCATGCTGTGCACTGTGTAGCTTTGAGCATACTGTTGTTCGCAAGTTGATAGCACTGTTACTATGCTGTGCACTGTGTAGCTATGAGCATACGGTTGTTCGCAAGTTGATAGCACTGTTTCTATGCTGTGAACTGTGTAGCTTTGAGCATACGGTTGTTCGGAAGATGATAGCACTGCTACTATGCTGTGCACTGTGTAGCTTTGAGAATACGGTTGTTCGCAAGTAGATAGCACTGTTACTAGGCTGTGCACTGTGTAGCTTTGAGCAAACGGTTTTTCGCAAATTGATAGCACTGTTACTATACTGTGCACTGTGTAGGTATGAGCATACGGTTGTTCGCAAGTTGTAGCACTGTTACTATGCTGTGCACTGTGTAGCTATGAGCATACGGCTGTTCGCAAGTTGATAGCACTGTTACTATATTGTGCACTGTGTAATTATGAGCAGACGGCTGTTCGCAAGTTGATAGCATTGTTACTATATTGTGCACTGTGTAGTTATGAGCATACGGCTGTTCGCAAGTAGATAGCACTGTTACTATGCTGTGCACTGTGTAGCTATGAGCATACGGTTGTTCGCAAGTTGATAGCACTGTTACTATGCTGTGCACTGTGTAACTATGAGCATATGGTTGTTCGCAAGTTGATAGCACTGTTACTATATTGTGCACAGTGTAGCCATGAGCAGACGGCTTTTCGCAAGTTGTGGCACTGTTACTATGCTGTGCACTGTGTAGCTATGAGCATACGGTTGTTCGCAAGTTGATAGCACTGTTTCTATACTGTGCAATGTGTAGCTTTGAGCAAACGGTTGTTCGTAAGTTAATAGCACTGCTACTGTGCTGTGCACTGTGTAGCTATGAGCAGGCGGCTTTTCGCAAGTTGTAGCACTGTTAATATGCTGTGCACTGTGTAGCTATGAGCATACGGCTTTTCGCAAGTTGATAGCACTGCTACTATATTGTGCACTGTTTAGCTATGAGCATACGGCTTTTCACGAGTTGATAGCACTGTTACTATATTGTGCACTCTGTATCTATGAGCAGACGGCTTTTCGAAAGTTGATAGCACTGTTACTATACTGTGCACTGTGTAACTATGAGCATACGGATGTTCGCAAGTTGATAGCACTGTTACTATATTGTGCACTGTGTAGTTATGAGCATACGGTTGTTCGCAAGTAGATAGCACTGTTACAATGCTGTGCACTGTGTAGCTATGACCATACGGTTGTTCGCAAATTGATAGCACTGTTACTATGCTGTGCACTGCGTAGCTATGAGCATATGGTTGTTCGCAACTTGATAGCACTGTTATTGTGCTGTGCACTGTGTAGGTATGAGCATATGGTTGTTCGCAAGTTGATAGCAGTGTTACTATGCTGTGCAATGTGTAGCTTTGAGCATACGGTTGTTCGCAAGTTGATAGCACTGTTACTATATTGTGCACTGTGTAGCTATGAGTAGACGGCTTTTCGGAAGTTGTACCACTGTTACTATGCTGTGCACTGTGTAGCTATGAGCCTACGGTTGCTCGCAAGTTGACAGCACTGTTACTATGCTGTGCACTATGTAGCTATGAGTATACGGTTGTTCGCAAGTTGATAGCAGTGTTACCATGCTGTGCACTGTGTAGATATGAGCATACGGTTGATCGCAAGTTGATAGCCTTGTTACTATATTGTACACTGTGTAGCTTTGAGCAGACGGCTTTTCCCAAGTTGTAGCACTGTTACTATGCTGTGCACTGTGTAGCTATGAGCATATGGTTGTTCGCAAGTTGGTAGCACTGTTACTATGCTGTGTACTGTGTAGGTATGAGCATACTGTTGTTCGCAAATTGATAGCACTGTTACTATGCTGTGCACTGTGTAGCTATGAGCAGACGGCTTTTCACAAGTTGATAGCACTGTTACTATATTGTGCAGTCTGTATCTATGAGCAGACGGCTTTTCGCAAATTGATAGCACTGTTACTATGCCGTGCACTGTCAAGTTGATAGCACTGTTACTATATTGTGCACTGTGTAGCTATGAGCACATGGTTGTTCGCAAGTTGATAGCACTGTTACTATATTTTGCACTGTGTAGCTATGAGCATACGGCTTTTCGCAAGTTGTAGCACTGTTATTATGCTGTGCACTGTGTAGCTATGAGCATACGGTTGTTCGGAAGTTGATAGCACTGTTACTATGCTGTGCACTGTGTAGCTTTGAGCATACGGTTGATCGCAAGTTGATAGCCTTGTTACTATATTGTACACTGTGTAGCTATGAGCATACGGCTGTTCGCAAGTTGATAGCACTGTTACTATATTGTGCACTGTGTAGCTATGAGCATATGGTTGTTCGCAAGTTGATAGCACTGTTACTATATTTTGCACTGTGTAGCTATGAGCATACGGCTTTTCGCAAGTTTTGGCACTGTTATTATGCTGTGCACTGTGTAGCTATGAGCATACGGTTGTTTGGAAGTTGATAGCACTGTTACTATGCTGTGCACTGTGTAGCTTTGAGCAAACGGTTTTTCGTAAGTTAATAGCACTGTTACTGTGCTGTGCACTGTGTAGCTATGAGCATACGGCTTTTCGCAAGTTGTAGCACTGTTATTTTGCTGTGCACTGTGTAGCACTGAGCATACGGTTGTTTGGAAGTTGATAGCACTGTTACGATGATGTGCACTTCGCAAGTTTATAGCCCTGTTACTATATTGTACACTGTGTAGCTAAGAGCAGACGGCTTTTCCCAAGTTGTAGCACTGTTACTATGCTGTGCACTGTGTCGTTATGAGCAGACGGCTTTCACAAGTTGATAGCACTATTACTATATTGTGCACTCTGTAGCTTTGAGCAGACGGCTTTTCGAAAGTTGATAGCACTGTTACTATACTGTGCACTGTGTAGCTATGAGCATACGGCTGTTCGCAAGTTGATAGCACTGTTACTATATTGTGCACTGTGTAACTATGAGCAGACGGCTTTTCGTATGTTGGTAGCACTGTTACTATGCTGTGCACTGTGTAGCTATGGGCATACCGTTCTTCGCAAGTTGATAGCACTGTTACTATGCTGTGCACTGTGTAGCTATGAGCATATGGTTGTTCGCAGGTTGAAAACACTGTTACTATATTGTGCACTGTGTAGTTATGAGCATACGGTTGTTCGCAAGTAGATAGCACTGTTACTATGCTGTGCACTGTGTAGCTATGACCATACGGTTGTTCGCAAATTGATAGCACTGTTACTATGCTGTGCACTGCATAGCTATGAGCATATGGTTGTTCGCAAGTTGATAGCACTGTTACTATATTGTGCACTGTGTAGCTACGAACATACGGCTTTTCGCAAGTTGATAGCACTGCTACTATATTGTGCACTGTGTAGCTATGAGCAGACGGCTTTTCGAAAGTTGTAGCACTGTTACTATGCTGTGCACTGCGTAGCTATGAGCATACGGTTGTTCGCAAGTTGATAGCACTGTTTCTATGCTGTGCACCGTGTAACTATGAGCAGACGGGTTTTTGTATGTTGGTAGCACTGTTACTATGCTGTGCACTGTGTAGCAATGAGCATACCGTTCTTCGCAAGTTGATAGCACTGTTACTATGCTGTGCACTGTGTAGCTATGAGCATATGGTTGTTCGCAAGTTGAAAACACTGTTACTATATTGTGCACTGTGTAGTTATGAGCATATGGTTGTTCGCAAGTAGATAGCACTGTTACAATGCTGTGCACTGCGTAGCTATGAGCATATGGTTGTTAGCAAGTTGATAGCACTGTTACTATGCTGTGCACTGTGTACGTATGAGCATACGGTTGTTCGCAAGTTTATAGCGCTGTTACTATGCTGTGCACTGTGTGGCTATGAGTATACGATTGTTCGCAAGTTGATAGCACTGTTACCATGCTGTGCACTGTGTAGCTTTAAGCATACTGTTGTTCGCAAGTTGACAGCACTGTTACTATGCTGTGCACTGTGTAGCTATGAGTATACGGTTGTTCGCAAGTTGATAGCACTGGTACCATGCTGTGCACTGTGTAGCTTTGGGCATGCTGTTGTTCGCAAGTTGATAGCACTGTTACTATGCTGTGCACTGTGTAGCTATGAGCATATGGTTGTTCGCAAGTTGATAGCACTGTTACTATATTGTGCACTGTGTAGCCATGAGCAGACAGCTTTTCGCAAGTTGTAGCACTGTTACTATGCTGTGCACTGTGTAGCTATGAGCATACGGCTTTTCGCAAGTTGTAGCACTGTTACTATATTGTGCACTCTGTATCTATGAGCAGTCGGCTTTTCGAAAGTTTATAGCATTGTTACTGTGCTGTGCACTGTGTAGGTATGAGCATACGGTTGTTCGCAAGTTGATAGCGCTGTTACTATGCTGTGCACTGTGTGGCTATGAGCATACGGTAGTTCGCAAGTTGACAGCACTGTTACTATGCTGTGCACTGCGTAGCTATGAGTATACGGTTGTTCGCAAGTTGATAGCACTGTTTCTATACTGTGCAATGTGTAGCTTTGAGCAAACGGTTGTTCGTAAGTTAATAGCACTGCTACTGTGCTGTGCACTGTGTAGCTATGAGCAGGCGGCTTTTCGCAAGTTGTAGCACTGTTAATATGCTGTGCACTGTGTAGCTATGAGCATACGGCTTTTCGCAAGTTGATAGCACTGCTACTATATTGTGCACTGTTTAGCTATGAGCATACGGCTTTTCACGAGTTGATAGCACTGTTACTATATTGTGCACTCTGTATCTATGAGCAGACGGCTTTTCGAAAGTTGATAGCACTGTTACTATACTGTGCACTGTGTAACTATGAGCATACGGATGTTCGCAAGTTGATAGCACTGTTACTATATTGTGCACTGTGTAGTTATGAGCATACGGTTGTTCGCAAGTAGATAGCACTGTTTCTATACTGTGCAATGTGTAGCTTTGAGCAAACGGTTGTTCGTAAGTTAATAGCACTGCTACTGTGCTGTGCACTGTGTAGCTATGAGCAGGCGGCTTTTCGCAAGTTGTAGCACTGTTACTATGCTGTGCACTGTGTAGCTATGAGCATACGGTTGTTCGCAAGTTGATAGCACTGTTTCTATACTGTGCAATGTGTAGCTTTGAGCAAACGGTTGTTCGTAAGTTAATAGCACTGCTACTGTGCTGTGCACTGTGTAGCTATGAGCAGGCGGCTTTTCGCAAGTTGTAGCACTGTTAATATGCTGTGCACTGTGTAGCTATGAGCATACGGCTTTTCGCAAGTTGATAGCACTGCTACTATATCGTGCACTGTTTAGCTATGAGCATACGGCTTTTCACGAGTTGATAGTACTGTTACTATATTGTGCACTCTGTATCTATGAGCAGACGGCTTTTCGAAAGTTGATAGCACTGTTACTATACTGTGCACTGTGTAACTATGAGCATACGGATGTTCGCAAGTTGATAGCACTGTTACTATATTGTGCACTGTGTAGTTATGAGCATGCGGTTGTTCGCAAGTAGATAGCACTGTTACAATGCTGTGCACTGTGTAGCTATGACCATACGGTTGTTCGCAAATTGATAGCACTGTTACTATGCTGTGCACTGCGTAGCTATGAGCATATGGTTGGTCGCAACTTGATAGCACTGTTATTGTGCTGTGCACTGTGTAGGTATGAGCATATGGTTGTTCGCAAGTTGATAGCAGTGTTACTATGCTGTGCAATGTGTAGCTTTGAGCATACGGTTGTTCGCAAGTTGATAGCACTGTTACTATATTGTGCACTGTGTAGCTATGAGTAGACGGCTTTTCGGAAGTTGTACCACTGTTACTATGCTGTGCACTGTGTAGCTATGAGCCTACGGTTGCTCGCAAGTTGACAGCACTGTTACTATGCTGTGCACTATGTAGCTATGAGTATACGGTTGTTCGCAAGTTGATAGCAGTGTTACCATGCTGTGCACTGTGTAGATATGAGCATACGGTTGATCGCAAGTTGATAGCCTTGTTACTATATTGTACACTGTGTAGCTTTGAGCAGACGGCTTTTCCCAAGTTGTAGCACTGTTACTATGCTGTGCACTGTGTAGCTATGAGCATATGGTTGTTCGCAAGTTGGTAGCACTGTTACTATGCTGTGTACTGTGTAGGTATGAGCATACTGTTGTTCGCAAATTGATAGCACTGTTACTATGCTGTGCACTGTGTAGCTATGAGCAGACGGCTTTTCACAAGTTGATAGCACTGTTACTATATTGTGCACTCTGTATCTATGAGCAGACGGCTTTTCGCAAATTGATAGCACTGTTACTATGCCGTGCACTGTCAAGTTGATAGCACTGTTACTATATTGTGCACTGTGTAGCTATGAGCACATGGTTGTTCGCAAGTTGATAGCACTGTTACTATATTTTGCACTGTGTAGCTATGAGCATACGGCTTTTCGCAAGTTGTAGCACTGTTATTATGCTGTGCACTGTGTAGCTATGAGCATACGGTTGTTCGGAAGTTGATAGCACTGTTACTATGCTGTGCACTGTGTAGCTTTGAGCATACGGTTGATCGCAAGTTGATAGCCTTGTTACTATATTGTACACTGTGTAGCTATGAGCATACGGCTGTTCGCAAGTTGATAGCACTGTTACTATATTGTGCACTGTGTAGCTATGAGCATATGGTTGTTCGCAAGTTGATAGCACTGTTACTATATTTTGCACTGTGTAGCTATGAGCATACGGCTTTTCGCAAGTTTTGGCACTGTTATTATGCTGTGCACTGTGTAGCTATGAGCATACGGTTGTTTGGAAGTTGATAGCACTGTTACTATGCTGTGCACTGTGTAGCTTTGAGCAAACGGTTTTTCGTAAGTTAATAGCACTGTTACTCTGCTGTGCACTGTGTAGCTATGAGCATACGGCTTTTCGCAAGTTGTTGCACTGTTATTATGCTGTGCACTGTGTAGCACTGAGCATACGGTTGTTTGGAAGTTGATAGCACTGTTACGATGATGTGCACTTCGCAAGTTTATAGCCCTGTTACTATATTGTACACTGTGTAGCTAAGAGCAGACGGCTTTTCCCAAGTTGTAGCACTGTTACTATGCTGTGCACTGTGTCGTTATGAGCAGACGGCTTTTCACAAGTTGATAGCACTATTACTATATTGTGCACTCTGTAGCTTTGAGCAGACGGCTTTTCGAAAGTTGATAGCACTGTTACTATACTGTGCACTGTGTAGCTATGAGCATACGGCTGTTCGCAAGTTGATAGCACTGTTACTATATTGTGCACTGTGTAACTATGAGCAGACGGCTTTTCGTATGTTGGTAGCACTGTTACTATGCTGTGCACTGTGTAGCTATGGGCATACCGTTCTTCGCAAGTTGATAGCACTGTTACTATGCTGTGCACTGTGTAGCTATGAGCATATGGTTGTTCGCAGGTTGAAAACACTGTTACTATATTGTGCACTGTGTAGTTATGAGCATACGGTTGTTCGCAAGTAGATAGCGCTGTTACTATGCTGTGCACTGTGTAGCTATGACCATACGGTTGTTCGCAAATTGATAGCACTGTTACTATGCTGTGCACTGCATAGCTATGAGCATATGGTTGTTCGCAAGTTGATAGCACTGTTACTATATTGTGCACTGTGTAGCTACGAACATACGGCTTTTCGCAAGTTGATAGCACTGCTACTATATTGTGCACTGTGTAGCTATGAGCAGACGGCTTTTCGAAAGTTGTAGCACTGTTACTATGCTGTGCACTGCGTAGCTATGAGCATACGGTTGTTCGCAAGTTGATAGCACTGTTTCTATGCTGTGCACCGTGTAACTATGAGCAGACGGGTTTTTGTATGTTGGTAGCACTGTTACTATGCTGTGCACTGTGTAGCAATGAGCATACCGTTCTTCGCAAGTTGATAGCACTGTTACTATGCTGTGCACTGTGTAGCTATGAGCATATGGTTGTTCGCAAGTTGAAAACAGTGTTACTATATTGTGCACTGTGTAGTTATGAGCATATGGTTGTTCGCAAGTAGATAGCACTGTTACTATGCTGTGCACTGTGTAGCTATGACCATACGGTTGTTCGCAAATTGATAGCACTGTTACAATGCTGTGCACTGCGTAGCTATGAGCATATGGTTGTTAGCAAGTTGATAGCACTGTTACTATGCTGTGCACTGTGTACGTATGAGCATACGGTTGTTCGCAAGTTTATAGCGCTGTTACTATGCTGTGCACTGTGTGGCTATGAGTATACGGTTGTTCGCAAGTTGATAGCACTGTTACCATGCTGTGCACTGTGTAGCTTTAAGCATACTGTTGTTCGCAAGTTGACAGCACTGTTACTATGCTGTGCACTGTGTAGCTATGAGTATACGGTTGTTCGCAAGTTGATAGCACTGGTACCATGCTGTGCACTGTGTAGCTTTGGGCATGCTGTTGTTCGCAAGTTGATAGCACTGTTACTATGCTGTGCACTGTGTAGCTATGAGCATATGGTTGTTCGCAAGTTGATAGCACTGTTACTATATTGTGCACTGTGTAGCCATGAGCAGACAGCTTTTCGCAAGTTGTAGCACTGTTACTATGCTGTGCACTGTGTAGCTATGAGCATACGGCTTTTCGCAAGTTGTAGCACTGTTACTATATTGTGCACTCTGTATCTATGAGCAGTCGGCTTTTCGAAAGTTTATAGCACCGTTACTGTGCTGTGCACTGTGTAGCTTTGAGCATACTGTTGTTCGCAAGTTGATAGCACTGTTACTATGCTGTGCACTGTGTGGCTATGAGCATACGGTAGTTCGCAAGTTGACAGCACTGTTACTATGCTGTGCACTGCGTAGCTATGAGTATACGGTTGTTCGCAAGTTGATAGCACTGTTACCATGCTGTGCACTGTGTAGCTTTGAGCATACGGTTGTTCGCAAGTAGATAGCACTGTTACTAGGCTGTGCACTGTGTAGCTTTGAGCAAACGGTTTTTCGCAAATTGATAGCACTGTTACTATACTGTGCACTGTGTAGGTATGAGCATACGGTTGTTCGCAAGTTGTAGCACTGTTACTATGCTGTGCACTGTGTAGCTATGAGCATACGGCTGTTCGCAAGTTGATAGCACTGTTACTATATTGTGCACTGTGTAATTATGAGCAGACGGCTGTTCGCAAGTTGATAGCATTGTTACTATATTGTGCACTGTGTAGTTATGAGCATACGGCTGTTCGCAAGTAGATAGCACTGTTACTATGCTGTGCACTGTGTAGCTATGAGCATACGGTTGTTCGCAAGTTGATAGCACTGTTACTATGCTGTGCACTGTGTAACTATGAGCATATGGTTGTTCGCAAGTTGATAGCATTGTTACTATATTGTGCACTGTGTAGCCATGAGCAGACGGCTTTTCGCAAGTTGTGGCACTGTTACTATGCTGTGCACTGTGTAGCTATGAGCATACGGTTGTTCGCAAGTTGATAGCACTGTTTCTATACTGTGCAATGTGTAGCTTTGAGCAAACGGTTGTTCGTAAGTTAATAGCACTGCTACTGTGCTGTGCACTGTGTAGCTATGAGCAGACGGCTTTTCGCAAGTTGTAGCACTGTTAATATGCTGTGCACTGTGTAGCTATGAGCATACGGCTTTTCGCAAGTTGATAGCACTGCTACTATATTGTGCACTGTTTAGCTATGAGCATACGGCTTTTCACGAGTTGATAGCACTGTTACTATATTGTGCACTCTGTATCTATGAGCAGACGGCTTTTCGAAAGTTGATAGCACTGTTACTATACTGTGCACTGTGTAACTATGAGCATACGGATGTTCGCAAGTTGATAGCACTGTTACTATATTGTGCACTGTGTAGTTATGAGCATACGGTTGTTCGCAAGTAGATAGCACTGTTACAATGCTGTGCACTGTGTAGCCATGAGCATACGGTTGTTCGCAAGTTGATAGCACTGTTACCATGCTGTGCACTGTGTAGCTTTGAGCATACGGTTGTTCGCAAGTAGATAGCACTGTTACTAGGCTGTGCACTGTGTAGCTTTGAGCAAACGGTTTTTCGCAAATTGATAGCACTGTTACTATACTGTGCACTGTGTAGGTATGAGCATACGGTTGTTCGCAAGTTGTAGCACTGTTACTATGCTGTGCACTGTGTAGCTATGAGCATACGGCTGTTCGCAAGTTGATAGCACTGTTACTATATTGTGCACTGTGTAATTATGAGCAGACGGCTGTTCGCAAGTTGATAGCATTGTTACTATATTGTGCACTGTGTAGTTATGAGCATACGGCTGTTCGCAAGTAGATAGCACTGTTACTATGCTGTGCACTGTGTAGCTATGAGCATACGGTTGTTCGCAAGTTGATAGCACTGTTACTATGCTGTGCACTGTGTAACTATGAGCATATGGTTGTTCGCAAGTTGATAGCATTGTTACTATATTGTGCACTGTGTAGCCATGAGCAGACGGCTTTTCGCAAGTTGTGGCACTGTTACTATGCTGTGCACTGTGTAGCTATGAGCATACGGTTGTTCGCAAGTTGATAGCACTGTTTCTATACTGTGCAATGTGTAGCTTTGAGCAAACGGTTGTTCGTAAGTTAATAGCACTGCTACTGTGCTGTGCACTGTGTAGCTATGAGCAGACGGCTTTTCGCAAGTTGTAGCACTGTTAATATGCTGTGCACTGTGTAGCTATGAGCATACGGCTTTTCGCAAGTTGATAGCACTGCTACTATATTGTGCACTGTTTAGCTATGAGCATACGGCTTTTCACGAGTTGATAGCACTGTTACTATATTGTGCACTCTGTATCTATGAGCAGACGGCTTTTCGAAAGTTGATAGCACTGTTACTATACTGTGCACTGTGTAACTATGAGCATACGGATGTTCGCAAGTTGATAGCACTGTTACTATATTGTGCACTGTGTAGTTATGAGCATACGGTTGTTCGCAAGTAGATAGCACTGTTACAATGCTGTGCACTGTGTAGCCATGAGCATACGGTTGTTCGCAAGTTGATAGCACTGTTTCTATGCTGTGCACTGTGTAGCTTTGAGCATACGGTTGTTCGGAAAATGATACCACTGTTTCTATGCTCTGCACTGTGTAGCTTTGAACATACCGTTGTTCGGAAGATGATAGCACTGTTACTATGCTGTGCACTGTGTAGCTTTGAGCATACGGTTATTCGCAAGTAGATAGCACTGTTACTATGCTGTGCACTGTGTAGCTATGAGCAAACGGTTGTTCGTAAGTTAATAGCACTGTTACTGTGCTGTGCACTGTGTAGCTATGAGCAGACGGCTTTTCGCAAGTTGTAGCACTGTTACTATGCTGTGCACTGTGTAGCTATGAGCAAACGGTTGTTCGTAAGTTAATAGCACTGTTACTGTGCTGTGCACTGTGTAGCTATGAGCAGACGGCTTTTCGCAAGTTGTAGCACTGTTACTATGCTGTGCACTGTGTAGCGATGAGCATACGGCTTTTCGCAAGTTGATAGCACTGTTACTATGCCGTGCACTGTCAAGTTGATAGCACTGTTACTATATTGTGCACTGTGTAGCTATGAGCACATGGTTGTTCGCAAGTTGATAGCACTGTTACTATATTTTGCACTGTGTAGCTATGAGCATACGGCTTTTCGCAAGTTGTAGCACTGTTATTATGCTGTGCACTGTGTAGCTATGAGCATACGGTTGTTCGGAAGTTGATAGCACTGTTACTATGCTGTGCACTGTGTAGCTTTGAGCATACGGTTGATCGCAAGTTGATAGCCTTGTTACTATATTGTACACTGTGTAGCTATGAGCATACGGCTGTTCGCAAGTTGATAGCACTGTTACTATATTGTGCACTGTGTAGCTATGAGCATATGGTTGTTCGCAAGTTGATAGCACTGTTACTATATTTTGCACTGTGTAGCTATGAGCATACGGCTTTTCGCAAGTTTTGGCACTGTTATTATGCTGTGCACTGTGTAGCTATGAGCATACGGTTGTTTGGAAGTTGATAGCACTGTTACTATGCTGTGCACTGTGTAGCTTTGAGCAAACGGTTTTTCGTAAGTTAATAGCACTGTTACTCTGCTGTGCACTGTGTAGCTATGAGCATACGGCTTTTCGCAAGTTGTTGCACTGTTATTATGCTGTGCACTGTGTAGCACTGAGCATACGGTTGTTTGGAAGTTGATAGCACTGTTACGATGATGTGCACTTCGCAAGTTTATAGCCCTGTTACTATATTGTACACTGTGTAGCTAAGAGCAGACGGCTTTTCCCAAGTTGTAGCACTGTTACTATGCTGTGCACTGTGTCGTTATGAGCAGACGGCTTTTCACAAGTTGATAGCACTATTACTATATTGTGCACTCTGTAGCTTTGAGCAGACGGCTTTTCGAAAGTTGATAGCACTGTTACTATACTGTGCACTGTGTAGCTATGAGCATACGGCTGTTCGCAAGTTGATAGCACTGTTACTATATTGTGCACTGTGTAACTATGAGCAGACGGCTTTTCGTATGTTGGTAGCACTGTTACTATGCTGTGCACTGTGTAGCTATGGGCATACCGTTCTTCGCAAGTTGATAGCACTGTTACTATGCTGTGCACTGTGTAGCTATGAGCATATGGTTGTTCGCAGGTTGAAAACACTGTTACTATATTGTGCACTGTGTAGTTATGAGCATACGGTTGTTCGCAAGTAGATAGCGCTGTTACTATGCTGTGCACTGTGTAGCTATGACCATACGGTTGTTCGCAAATTGATAGCACTGTTACTATACTGTGCACTGCATAGCTATGAGCATATGGTTGTTCGCAAGTTGATAGCACTGTTACTATATTGTGCACTGTGTAGCTACGAACATACGGCTTTTCGCAAGTTGATAGCACTGCTACTATATTGTGCACTGTGTAGCTATGAGCAGACGGCTTTTCGAAAGTTGTAGCACTGTTACTATGCTGTGCACTGCGTAGCTATGAGCATACGGTTGTTCGCAAATTGATAGCACTGTTTCTATGCTGTGCACCGTGTAACTATGAGCAGACGGGTTTTTGTATGTTGGTAGCACTGTTACTATGCTGTGCACTGTGTAGCAATGAGCATACCGTTCTTCGCAAGTTGATAGCACTGTTACTATGCTGTGCACTGTGTAGCTATGAGCATATGGTTGTTCGCAAGTTGAAAACACTGTTACTATATTGTGCACTGTGTAGTTATGAGCATATGGTTGTTCGCAAGTAGATAGCACTGTTACTATGCTGTGCACTGTGTAGCTATGACCATACGGTTGTTCGCAAATTGATAGCACTGTTACAATGCTGTGCACTGCGTAGCTATGAGCATATGGTTGTTAGCAAGTTGATAGCACTGTTACTATGCTGTGCACTGTGTACGTATGAGCATACGGTTGTTCGCAAGTTTATAGCGCTGTTACTATGCTGTGCACTGTGTGGCTATGAGTATACGGTTGTTCGCAAGTTGATAGCACTGTTACCATGCTGTGCACTGTGTAGCTTTAAGCATACTGTTGTTCGCAAGTTGACAGCACTGTTACTATGCTGTGCACTGTGTAGCTATGAGTATACGGTTGTTCGCAAGTTGATAGCACTGGTACCATGCTGTGCACTGTGTAGCTTTGGGCATGCTGTTGTTCGCAAGTTGATAGCACTGTTACTATGCTGTGCACTGTGTAGCTATGAGCATATGGTTGTTCGCAAGTTGATAGCACTGTTACTATATTGTGCACTGTGTAGCCATGAGCAGACAGCTTTTCGCAAGTTGTAGCACTGTTACTATGCTGTGCACTGTGTAGCTATGAGCATACGGCTTTTCGCAAGTTGTAGCACTGTTACTATATTGTGCACTCTGTATCTATGAGCAGTCGGCTTTTCGAAAGTTTATAGCACCGTTACTGTGCTGTGCACTGTGTAGCTTTGAGCATACTGTTGTTCGCAAGTTGATAGCACTGTTACTATGCTGTGCACTGTGTGGCTATGAGCATACGGTAGTTCGCAAGTTGACAGCACTGTTACTATGCTGTGCACTGCGTAGCTATGAGTATACGGTTGTTCGCAAGTTGATAGCACTGTTACCATGCTGTGCACTGTGTAGCTTTGAGCATACGGTTGTTCGCAAGTAGATAGCACTGTTACTAGGCTGTGCACTGTGTAGCTTTGAGCAAACGGTTTTTCGCAAATTGATAGCACTGTTACTATACTGTGCACTGTGTAGGTATGAGCATACGGTTGTTCGCAAGTTGTAGCACTGTTACTATGCTGTGCACTGTGTAGCTATGAGCATACGGCTGTTCGCAAGTTGATAGCACTGTTACTATATTGTGCACTGTGTAATTATGAGCAGACGGCTGTTCGCAAGTTGATAGCATTGTTACTATATTGTGCACTGTGTAGTTATGAGCATACGGCTGTTCGCAAGTAGATAGCACTGTTACTATGCTGTGCACTGTGTAACTATGAGCATATGGTTGTTCGCAAGTTGATAGCATTGTTACTATATTGTGCACTGTGTAGCCATGAGCAGACGGCTTTTCGCAAGTTGTGGCACTGTTACTATGCTGTGCACTGTGTAGCTATGAGCATACGGTTGTTCGCAAGTTGATAGCACTGTTTCTATACTGTGCAATGTGTAGCTTTGAGCAAACGGTTGTTCGTAAGTTAATAGCACTGCTACTGTGCTGTGCACTGTGTAGCTATGAGCAGACGGCTTTTCGCAAGTTGTAGCACTGTTAATATGCTGTGCACTGTGTAGCTATGAGCATACGGCTTTTCGCAAGTTGATAGCACTGCTACTATATTGTGCACTGTTTAGCTATGAGCATACGGCTTTTCACGAGTTGATAGCACTGTTACTATATTGTGCACTCTGTATCTATGAGCAGACGGCTTTTCGAAAGTTGATAGCACTGTTACTATACTGTGCACTGTGTAACTATGAGCATACGGATGTTCGCAAGTTGATAGCACTGTTACAATGCTGTGCACTGTGTAGCCATGAGCATACGGTTGTTCGCAAGTTGATAGCACTGTTACCATGCTGTGCACTGTGTAGCTTTGAGCATACGGTTGTTCGCAAGTAGATAGCACTGTTACTAGGCTGTGCACTGTGTAGCTTTGAGCAAACGGTTTTTCGCAAATTGATAGCACTGTTACTATACTGTGCACTGTGTAGGTATGAGCATACGGTTGTTCGCAAGTTGTAGCACTGTTACTATGCTGTGCACTGTGTAGCTATGAGCATACGGCTGTTCGCAAGTTGATAGCACTGTTACTATATTGTGCACTGTGTAATTATGAGCAGACGGCTGTTCGCAAGTTGATAGCATTGTTACTATATTGTGCACTGTGTAGTTATGAGCATACGGCTGTTCGCAAGTAGATAGCACTGTTACTATGCTGTGCACTGTGTAGCTATGAGCATACGGTTGTTCGCAAGTTGATAGCACTGTTACTATGCTGTGCACTGTGTAACTATGAGCATATGGTTGTTCGCAAGTTGATAGCATTGTTACTATATTGTGCACTGTGTAGCCATGAGCAGACGGCTTTTCGCAAGTTGTGGCACTGTTACTATGCTGTGCACTGTGTAGCTATGAGCATACGGTTGTTCGCAAGTTGATAGCACTGTTTCTATACTGTGCAATGTGTAGCTTTGAGCAAACGGTTGTTCGTAAGTTAATAGCACTGCTACTGTGCTGTGCACTGTGTAGCTATGAGCAGACGGCTTTTCGCAAGTTGTAGCACTGTTAATATGCTGTGCACTGTGTAGCTATGAGCATACGGCTTTTCGCAAGTTGATAGCACTGCTACTATATTGTGCACTGTTTAGCTATGAGCATACGGCTTTTCACGAGTTGATAGCACTGTTACTATATTGTGCACTCTGTATCTATGAGCAGACGGCTTTTCGAAAGTTGATAGCACTGTTACTATACTGTGCACTGTGTAACTATGAGCATACGGATGTTCGCAAGTTGATAGCACTGTTACTATATTGTGCACTGTGTAGTTATGAGCATACGGTTGTTCGCAAGTAGATAGCACTGTTACAATGCTGTGCACTGTGTAGCCATGAGCATACGGTTGTTCGCAAGTTGATAGCACTGTTTCTATGCTGTGCACTGTGTAGCTTTGAGCATACGGTTGTTCGGAAAATGATACCACTGTTTCTATGCTCTGCACTGTGTAGCTTTGAACATACCGTTGTTCGGAAGATGATAGCACTGTTACTATGCTGTGCACTGTGTAGCTTTGAGCATACGGTTGTTCGCAAGTAGATAGCACTGTTACTATGCTGTGCACTGTGTAGCTATGAGCAAACGGTTGTTCGTAAGTTAATAGCACTGTTACTGTGCTGTGCACTGTGTAGCTATGAGCAGACGGCTTTTCGCAAGTTGTAGCACTGTTACTATGCTGTGCACTGTGTAGCTATGAGCAAACGGTTGTTCGTAAGTTAATAGCACTGTTACTGTGCTGTGCACTGTGTAGCTATGAGCAGACGGCTTTTCGCAAGTTGTAGCACTGTTACTATGCTGTGCACTGTGTAGCGATGAGCATACGGCTTTTCGCAAGTTGATAGCACTGCTACTATATTGTGTACTGTGTAGCTATGAGCATACGGCTTTTCGCAAGTTGTTAGCACTGCTACTATATTGTGCACTCTGTATCTCTGAGCAGACGGCTTTTCGAAAGTTGATAGCACTGTTACTATACTGTGCACTGCCTAACTATGAGCATACGGATGTTCGCAAGTTGATAGAACTGTTACTATATTGTGCACTGTGTACTTATGAGCATACGGCTTGTCGCAAGTTGATAGCACTGCTACTATATTGTGTACTGTGTAGCTATGAGCATACGGCTTTTCGCAAGTTGTTAGCACTGCTACTATATTGTGCACTCTGTATCTATGAGCAGACGGCTTTTCGAAAGTTGATAGCACTGTTACTATACTGTGCACTGCCTAACTATGAGCATACGGATGTTCGCAAGTTGATAGAACAGTTACTATATTGTGCACTGTGTACTTATGAGCATACGGCTGTTCGCAAGTTGATAGCACTGTTACTATATTGTGCACTGTGTCGTTATGAGCATACGGCTATTCGCAAGTAGATGGCACTGTTACTATGCTGTGCACTGTGTAGCTATGAGCATACGGTTGTTCGCAAGTTGATAGCACTGTTACTATATTGTGCACTGTGTAGTTATGAGCATACGGCTGTTCGCAAGTTGATAGCACTGTTACTATATTGTGCACTGTGTAGTTATGAGCATACGGCTGTTCGCAAGTAGATAGCACTGTTACTATGCTGTGCACTGTGTAGCTATGACCATACGGTTGTTCGCAAATTGATAGCACTGTTACAATGCTGTGCACTGCGTAGCTATGAGCATATGGTTGTTAGCAAGTTGATAGCACTGTTACTATGCTGTGCACTGTGTACGTATGAGCATACGGTTGTTCGCAAGTTTATAGTGCTGTTACTATGCTGTGCACTGTGTGGCTATGAGTATACGGTTGTTCGCAAGTTGATAGCACTGTTACCATGCTGTGCACTGTGTAGCTTTAAGCATACTGTTGTTCGCAAGTTGACAGCACTGTTACTATGCTGTGCACTGTGTAGCTATGAGTATACGGTTGTTCGCAAGTTGATAGCACTGGTACCATGCTGTGCACTGTGTAGCTTTGGGCATGCTGTTGTTCGCAAGTTGATAGCACTGTTACTATGCTGTGCACTGTGTAGCTATGAGCATATGGTTGTTCGCAAGTTGATAGCACTGTTACTATATTGTGCACTGTGTAGCCATGAGCAGACAGCTTTTCGCAAGTTGTAGCACTGTTACTATGCTGTGCACTGTGTAGCTATGAGCATACGGCTTTTCGCAAGTTGTAGCACTGTTACTATATTGTGCACTCTGTATCTATGAGCAGTCGGCTTTTCGAAAGTTTATAGCACTGTTACTGTGCTGTGCACTGTGTAGCTTTGAGCATACTGTTGTTCGCAAGTTGATAGCACTGTTACTATGCTGTGCACTGTGTGGCTATGAGCATACGGTAGTTCGCAAGTTGACAGCACTGTTACTATGCTGTGCACTGCGTAGCTATGAGTATACGGTTGTTCGCAAGTTGATAGCACTGTTACCATGCTGTGCACTGTGTAGCTTTGAGCATACTGTTGTTCGCAAGTTGATAGCACTGTTACTATGCTGTGCACTGTGTAGCTTTGAGCATACGGTTGTTCGCAAGTAGATAGCACTGTTACTAGGCTGTGCACTGTGTAGCTTTGAGCAAACGGTTTTTCGCAAATTGATAGCACTGTTACTATACTGTGCACTGTGTAGGTATGAGCATACGGTTGTTCGCAAGTTGTAGCACTGTTACTATGCTGTGCACTGTGTAGCTATGAGCATACGGCTGTTCGCAAGTTGATAGCACTGTTACTATATTGTGCACTGTGTAATTATGAGCAGACGGCTGTTCGCAAGTTGATAGCATTGTTACTATATTGTGCACTGTGTAGTTATGAGCATACGGCTGTTCGCAAGTAGATAGCACTGTTACTATGCTGTGCACTGTGTAGCTATGAGCATACGGTTGTTCGCAAGTTGATAGCACTGTTACTATGCTGTGCACTGTGTAACTATGAGCATATGGTTGTTCGCAAGTTGATAGCATTGTTACTATATTGTGCACTGTGTAGCCATGAGCAGACGGCTTTTCGCAAGTTCTGGCACTGTTACTATGCTGTGCACTGTGTAGCTATGAGCATACGGTTGTTCGCAAGTTGATAGCACTGTTTCTATACTGTGCAATGTGTAGCTTTGAGCAAACGGTTGTTCGTAAGTTAATAGCACTGCTACTGTGCTGTGCACTGTGTAGCTATGAGCAGACGGCTTTTCGCAAGTTGTAGCACTGTTAATATGCTGTGCACTGTGTAGCTATGAGCATACGGCTTTTCGCAAGTTGATAGCACTGCTACTATATTGTGCACTGTTTAGCTATGAGCATACGGCTTTTCACGAGTTGATAGCACTGTTACTATATTGTGCACTCTGTATCTATGAGCAGACGGCTTTTCGAAAGTTGATAGCACTGTTACTATACTGTGCACTGTGTAACTATGAGCATACGGATGTTCGCAAGTTGATAGCACTGTTACTATATTGTGCACTGTGTAGTTATGAGCATACGGTTGTTCGCAAGTAGATAGCACTGTTACAATGCTGTGCACTGTGTAGCCATGAGCATACGGTTGTTCGCAAGTTGATAGCACTGTTTCTATGCTGTGCACTGTGTAGCTTTGAGCATACGGTTGTTCGGAAAATGATACCACTGTTTCTATGCTCTGCACTGTGTAGCTTTGAACATACCGTTGTTCGGAAGATGATAGCACTGTTACTATGCTGTGCACTGTGTAGCTTTGAGCATACGGTTGTTCGCAAGTAGATAGCACTGTTACTATGCTGTGCACTGTGTAGCTATGAGCAAACGGTTGTTCGTAAGTTAATAGCACTGTTACTGTGCTGTGCACCGTGTAGCTATGAGCAGACGGCTTTTCGCAAGTTGTAGCACTGTTACTATGCTGTGCACTGTGTAGCTATGAGCAAACGGTTGTTCGTAAGTTAATAGCACTGTTACTGTGCTGTGCACTGTGTAGCTATGAGCAGACGGCTTTTCGCAAGTTGTAGCACTGTTACTATGCTGTGCACTGTGTAGCTATGAGCATACGGCTTTTCGCAAGTTGATAGCACTGCTACTATATTGTGTACTGTGTAGCTATGAGCATACGGCTTTTCGCAAGTTGTTAGCACTGCTACTATATTGTGCACTCTGTATCTCTGAGCAGACGGCTTTTCGAAAGTTGATAGCACTGTTACTATACTGTGCACTGCCTAACTATGAGCATACGGATGTTCGCAAGTTGATAGAACTGTTACTATATTGTGCACTGTGTACTTATGAGCATACGGCTTTTCGCAAGTTGATAGCACTGCTACTATATTGTGTACTGTGTAGCTATGAGCATACGGCTTTTCGCAAGTTGTTAGCACTGCTACTATATTGTGCACTCTGTATCTATGAGCAGACGGCTTTTCGAAAGTTGATAGCACTGTTACTATACTGTGCACTGCCTAACTATGAGCATACGGATGTTCGCAAGTTGATAGAACAGTTACTATATTGTGCACTGTGTACTTATGAGCATACGGCTGTTCGCAAGTTGATAGCACTGTTACTATATTGTGCACTGTGTCGTTATGAGCATACGGCTATTCGCAAGTAGATGGCACTGTTACTATGCTGTGCACTGTGTAGCTATGAGCATACGGTTGTTCGCAAGTTGATAGCACTGTTACTATATTGTGCACTGTGTAGTTATGAGCATACGGCTGTTCGCAAGTTGATAGCACTGTTACTATATTGTGCACTGTGTAGTTATGAGCATACGGCTGTTCGCAAGTAGATAGCACTGTTACTATGCTGTGCACTGTGTAGCCATGAGCAGACGGCTTTTCGCAAGTTGTAGCACAGTTACTATGCTGTGCACTGTGTAGCTATGAGCATACGGTTGTTCGCAAGTTGATAGCACTGTTTCTATGCTGTGCACTGTGTAGCTTTGAGCATACGGTTGTTCGGAAGATGATAGCACTATTACTATGCCTTGCACTGTGTAGCTTTGAGCATACGGTTGTTCGGAAGTTGATAGCTCTGTTACTTTGCTGTGCACTGTGTAGCTTTGAGCAAACAGTTGTTCGTAAGTTAATAGCACTGTTACTGTGCTGTGCACTGTGTAGCTATGAGCAGACGGCTTTTCGCGAGTTGTAGCACTGTTACTATGCTGTGCACTGTGTAGCTATGAGCATACGTCTTTTCGCAAGTTGATAGCACTGCTACTATATTGTGCACTGTGTAGCTATGAGCATACGGCTTTTCACAAGTTGATAGCACAGTTACTATATTGTGCACTCTGTATCTATGAGCAGACGGCTTTTCGAAAGTTGATAGCACTGTTACTATACTGTGCACTGTGTAACTATGAGCATACGGATGTTCGCAAGTTGATAGCACTGTTACTATATTGTGCACTGTGTAGTTATGAGCATACGGTTGTTCGCAAGTAGATAGCACTGTTACTATGCTGTGCACTGTGTAGCTATGACCATACGGTTGTTCGCAAATTGATAGCACTGTTACTATGCTGTGCACTGCGTAGCTATGAGCATATGGTTGTTCGCAAGTTGATAGCACTGTTACTGTGCTGTGCACTGTGTAGGTATGAGCATACGGTTGTTCGCAAGTTGATAGCGCTGTTACTATGTTGTGCTCTGTGTGGCTATGAGCATACGGTAGTTCGCAAGTTGACAGCAATGTTACTATGCTGTGCACTGCGTAGCTATGAGTATACGGTTGTTCGCAAGTTGATAGCACTGTTACCATGCTGTGCACTGTATAGCTTTGAGCATACTGTTTTTCGCAAGTTGATAGCACTGTTACTATATTGTGCATTGTGTAGCTATGAGTAGACGGCTTTTCGGAAGTTGTACCACTGTTACTATGCTGTGCACTGTGTAGCTATGAGCATACGGGTGTTCGCAAGTTTACAGCACTGTTAATATGCTGTGCACTGTGTAGCTATGAGCATACGGCTTTTCGCAAGTTGATAGCACTGCTACTATATTGTGCACTGTTTATCTATGAGCATACGGCTTTTCACGAGTTGATAGCACTGTTACTATATTGTACACTGTGTAGCTATGAGCAGACGGCCTTTCCCAAGTTGTAGCACTGTTACTATGCTGTGCACTGTGTCGTTATGAGCATACGGTTGTTCGCAAGTTGATAACACTGTTACTATATTGTGCACTGTGTAGCTATGAGCAGACGGCTTTTCACAAGTTGATAGCACTGTTACTATACTGTGCACTGTGTAGGTATGAGCATACGGTTGTTCGCAATTTGATAGCACTGTTACTATGCTGTGCACTGTGTGGCTATGAGTATACGGTTGTTCGCAAGTTGATAGCACTGTTACCATGCTGTACACTGTGTAGCTTTGAGCATACTGTTGTTCGCAAGTTGATAGCACTGTTACTAAATTGAGCACTGTGTAGCTATGAGTAGACGGCTTTTCGGAAGTTGTAGCACTGTTACTATGCTGTGCACTGTGTAGCTATGAGCATACGGTAGTTCGCAAGTTGACAGCACTGTTACTATGCTGTGCACTGTGTAGCTATGAGTATACGGTTGTTCGCAAGTTGATAGTACTGTTACCATGCTGTGCACTGTGTAGCTTTCAGCATACTGTTGTTCGCAAGTTGATAGCACTGTTACTATATTGTGCACTGTGTAGCTATGAGTAGACGGCTTTTCGGAAGTTGTAGCACTGTTACTATGCTGTGCACTGTGTAGCTATGAGCATACGGTAGTTCGCAAGTTGACAGCACTGTTACTATGCTGTGCACTGTGTAGCTATGAGTATACGGTTGTTCGCAAGTTGATAGCACTGTTACCATGCTGTGCACTGTGTAGCTATGAGCATACGGCTGTTCGCAAGTTGATAGAACTGTTACTATATTGTGCACTGTGTAGTTATGAGCATACGGCTGTTCGCAAGTTGATAGCACTGTTACTATATTGTGCACTGTGTAGTTATGAGCATACGGCTGTTCGCAAGTAGATAGCACTGTTACTATGCTGTGCACTGTGTAGCCATGAGCAGACGGCTTTTCGCAAGTTGTAGCACAGTTACTATGCTGTGCACTGTGTAGCTATGAGCATACGGTTGTTCGCAAGTTGATAGCACTGTTTCTATGCTGTGCACTGTGTAGCTTTGAGCATACCGTTGTTCGGAAGATGATAGCACTATTACTATGCCTTGCACTGTGTAGCTTCGATCATACGGTTGTTCGGAAGTTGATAGCTCTGTTACTTTGCTGTGCACTGTGTAGCTTTGAGCAAACAGTTGTTCGTAAGTTAATAGCACTGTTACTGTGCTGTGCACTGTGTAGCTATGAGCAGACGACTTTTCGCGAGTTGTAGCACTGTTACTATGCTGTGCACTGTGTAGCTATGAGCATACGTCTTTTCGCAAGTTGATAGCACTGCTACTATATTGTGCACTGTGTAGCTATGAGCATACGGCTTTTCACAAGTTGATAGCACAGTTACTATATTGTGCACTCTGTATCTATGAGCAGACGGCTTTTCGAAAGTTGATAGCACTGTTACTATACTGTGCACTGTGTAACTATGAGCATACGGATGTTCGCAAGTTGATAGCACTGTTACTATATTGTGCACTGTGTAGTTATGAGCATACGGTTGTTCGCAAGTAGATAGCACTGTTACTATGCTGTGCACTGTGTAGCTATGACCATACGGTTGTTCGCAAATTGATAGCACTGTTACTATGCTGTGCACTGCGTAGCTATGAGCATATGGTTGTTCGCAAGTTGATAGCACTGTTACTATGTTGTGCTCTGTGTGGCTATGAGCATACGGTAGTTCGCAAGTTGACAGCAATGTTACTATGCTGTGCACTGCGTAGCTATGAGTATACGGTTGTTCGCAAGTTGATAGCACTGTTACCATGCTGTGCACTGTATAGCTTTGAGCATACTGTTTTTCGCAAGTTGATAGCACTGTTACTATATTGTGCACTGTGTAGCTATGAGTAGACGGCTTTTCGGAAGTTGTACCACTGTTACTATGCTGTGCACTGTGTAGCTATGAGCATACGGGTGTTCGCAAGTTGACAGCACTGTTAATATGCTGTGCACTGTGTAGCTATGAGCATACGGCTTTTCGCAAGTTGATAGCACTGCTACTATATTGTGCACTGTTTATCTATGAGCATACGGCTTTTCACGAGTTGATAGCACTGTTACTATATTGTACACTGTGTAGCTATGAGCAGACGGCCTTTCCCAAGTTGTAGCACTGTTACTATGCTGTGCACTGTGTCGTTATGAGCATACGGTTGTTCGCAAGTTGATAACACTGTTACTATATTGTGCACTGTGTAGCTATGAGCAGACGGCTTTTCACAAGTTGATAGCACTGTTACTATACTGTGCACTGTGTAGGTATGAGCATACGGTTGTTCGCAATTTGATAGCAATGTTACTATGCTGTGCACTGTGTGGCTATGAGTATACGGTTGTTCGCAAGTTGATAGCACTGTTACCATGCTGTACACTGTGTAGCTTTGAGCATACTGTTGTTCGCAAGTTGATAGCACTGTTACTAAATTGAGCACTGTGTAGCTATGAGTAGACGGCTTTTCGGAAGTTGTAGCACTGTTACTATGCTGTGCACTGTGTAGCTATGAGCATACGGTAGTTCGCAAGTTGACAGCACTGTTACTATGCTGTGCACTGTGTAGCTATGAGTATACGGTTGTTCGCAAGTTGATAGCACTGTTACCATGCTGTGCACTGTGTAGCTTGGAGTATACGGTTGTTCGCAAGTTGATAGCACTGTTACTATATTGTGCACTGTGTAGCTATGAGTAGACGGCTTTTCGGAAGTTGTACCACTGTTACTATGCTGTGCACTGTGCAGCTATGCGTATACGGTTGTTCGCAAGTTGATAGCTGTGTTACCATGCTGTGCACTGTGTAGATATGAGCATACGGTTGATCGCAAGTTGATAGCCTTGTTACTATATTGTGCACTGTGTAGCTATCAGTAGACGGCTTTTCGGAAGTTGTACCACTGTTACTATGCTGTGCACTGTGTAGCTATGAGCCTACGGTTGTTCGCAAGTTGACAGCACTGTTACTATGCTGTGCACTGTGTAGCTATGAGTATACGGTTGTTCGCAAGTTGTACCACAGTTACTATGCTGTGCACTGTGTAGCTATGAGCATATGGTTGTTCGCAAGTTGATAGCACTGTTACTATGCTGTGCACTGTGTAGCTATGAGCAGACGGCTTTTCACAAGTTGATAGCACTGTTACTATATTGTGCACTCTGTATCTATGAGCAGACGGCTTTTCGCAATTTGATAGCACTGTTACTATGCCGTGCACTGTGTAGCTATGAGCATACGGCTGTTCGCAAGTTGATAGCACTGTTACTATATTGTGCACTGTGCAGCCATGAGCAGACGGCTTTTCGCAAGTTGTAGCACTGTTACTATGCTGTGCACTGTGTAGCTATGAGCATACGGTTGTTCGCAAGTTGATAGCACTGTTTCTATGCTGTGCACTGTGTAGCTTTGAGCATACGGTTGTTCGGAAGATGATAGCACTGTTACTATGCTGTGCACTGTGTAGCTTTGAGCATACGGTTGTTCGCAAGTAGATAGCACTGTTACTATGCTCTGCACTGTGTAGCTTTGAACATACCGTTGTTCGGAAGATGATAGCACTGTTACTATGCTGTGCACTGTGTAGCTTTGAGCATACGGTTGTTCGAAAGTAGATAGCACTGTTACTATGCTGTGCACTGTGTAGCTTTGAGCAAACGGTTTTTCGGAAGTTAATAGCACTGATACTGTGCTGTGCACTGTGTAGCTATGAGCAGACGGCTTTTCGCAAGTTGTAGCACTGTTACTATGCTGTGCACTGTGTAGCTATGAGCAAACGGTTGTTCGCAAGTTGATAGCACTGTTTCTATGCTGTGCACTGTGTAGCTTTGAGCATACGGTTGTTCGGAAAATGATACCACTGTTTCTATGCTCTGCACTGTGTAGCTTTGAACATACCGTTGTTCGGAAGATGATAGCACTGTTACTATGCTGTGCACTGTGTAGCTTTGAGCATACGGTTGTTCGCAAGTAGATAGCACTGTTACTATGCTGTGCACTGTGTAGCTTTGAGCAAACGGTTTTTCGTAATTTAATAGCACTGTTACTATGCTGTGCACTGTGTAGCTATGAGCATACGGTTGTTCGCAAGTTGATAGCACTGTTTCTATGCTGTGCACTGTGTAGCTTTGAGCATACAGTTGTTCGGAAGATGATAGCACTGTTACTATGCTGTGCACTGTGTAGCTTTGAGCATACGGTTGTTCGCAAGTAGATAGCACTGTTACTATGCTCTGCACTGTGTAGCTTTGAACATACCGTTGTTCGGAAGATGATAGCACTGTTACTATGCTGTGCACTGTGTAGCTTTGAGCATACGGTTGTTCGCAAGTAGATAGCACTGTTACTATGCTGTGCACTGTGTAGCTTTGAGCAAACGGTTTTTCGGAAGTTAATAGCACTGATACTGTGCTGTGCACTGTGTAGCTATGAGCAGACGGCTTTTCGCAAGTTGTAGCACTGTTACTATGCTGTGCACTGTGTAGCTATGAGCAAACGGTTGTTCGCAAGTTGATAGCACTGTTTCTATGCTGTGCACTGTGTAGCTTTGAGCATACGGTTGTTCGGAAAATGATACCACTGTTTCTATGCTCTGCACTGTGTAGCTTTGAACATACCGTTGTTCGGAAGATGATAGCACTGTTACTATGCTGTGCACTGTGTAGCTTTGAGCATACGGTTGTTCGCAAATAGATAGCACTGTTACTATGCTGTGCACTGTGTAGCTTTGAGCAAACGGTTTTTCGTAAGTTGTAGCACTGTTACTATGCTGTGCACTGTGTAGCTATGAGCATACGGCTTTTCGCAAGTTGATAGCACTGCTACTATATTGTGTACTGTGTAGCTATGAGCATACGGTTTTTCGCAAGTTGTTAGCACTGCTACTATATTGTGCACTCTGTATCTCTGAGCAGACGGCTTTTCGAAAGTTGATAGCACTGTTACTATACTGTGCACTGCCTAACTATGAGCATACGGATGTTCGCAAGTTGATAGAACTGTTACTATATTGTGCACTGTGTACTTATGAGCATACGGCTTTTCGCAAGTAGATAGCACTGTTACTATGCTGTGCACTGTGTAACTATGAGCATATGGTTGTTCGCAAGTTGATAGCATTGTTACTATATTGTGCACTGTGTAGTTATGAGCATACGGCTGTTCGCAAGTAGATAGCACTGTTACTATGCTGTGCACTGTGTAACTATGAGCATATGGTTGTTCGCAAGTTGATAGCATTGTTACTATATTGTGCACTGTGTAGCCATGAGCAGACGGCTTTTCGCAAGTTGTGGCACTGTTACTATGCTGTGCACTGTGTAGCTATGAGCATACGGTTGTTCGCAAGTTGATAGCACTGTTTCTATACTGTGCAATGTGTAGCTTTGAGCAAACGGTTGTTCGTAAGTTAATAGCACTGCTACTGTGCTGTGCACTGTGTAGCTATGAGCAGACGGCTTTTCGCAAGTTGTAGCACTGTTAATATGCTGTGCACTGTGTAGCTATGAGCATACGGCTTTTCGCAAGTTGATAGCACTGCTACTATATTGTGCACTGTTTAGCTATGAGCATACGGCTTTTCACGAGTTGATAGCACTGTTACTATATTGTGCACTCTGTATCTATGAGCAGACGGCTTTTCGAAAGTTGATAGCACTGTTACTATACTGTGCACTGTGTAACTATGAGCATACGGATGTTCGCAAGTTGATAGCACTGTTACAATGCTGTGCACTGTGTAGCCATGAGCATACGGTTGTTCGCAAGTTGATAGCACTGTTACCATGCTGTGCACTGTGTAGCTTTGAGCATACGGTTGTTCGCAAGTAGATAGCACTGTTACTAGGCTGTGCACTGTGTAGCTTTGAGCAAACGGTTTTTCGCAAATTGATAGCACTGTTACTATACTGTGCACTGTGTAGGTATGAGCATACGGTTGTTCGCAAGTTGTAGCACTGTTACTATGCTGTGCACTGTGTAGCTATGAGCATACGGCTGTTCGCAAGTTGATAGCACTGTTACTATATTGTGCACTGTGTAATTATGAGCAGACGGCTGTTCGCAAGTTGATAGCATTGTTACTATATTGTGCACTGTGTAGTTATGAGCATACGGCTGTTCGCAAGTAGATAGCACTGTTACTATGCTGTGCACTGTGTAGCTATGAGCATACGGTTGTTCGCAAGTTGATAGCACTGTTACTATGCTGTGCACTGTGTAACTATGAGCATATGGTTGTTCGCAAGTTGATAGCATTGTTACTATATTGTGCACTGTGTAGCCATGAGCAGACGGCTTTTCGCAAGTTGTGGCACTGTTACTATGCTGTGCACTGTGTAGCTATGAGCATACGGTTGTTCGCAAGTTGATAGCACTGTTTCTATACTGTGCAATGTGTAGCTTTGAGCAAACGGTTGTTCGTAAGTTAATAGCACTGCTACTGTGCTGTGCACTGTGTAGCTATGAGCAGACGGCTTTTCGCAAGTTGTAGCACTGTTAATATGCTGTGCACTGTGTAGCTATGAGCATACGGCTTTTCGCAAGTTGATAGCACTGCTACTATATTGTGCACTGTTTAGCTATGAGCATACGGCTTTTCACGAGTTGATAGCACTGTTACTATATTGTGCACTCTGTATCTATGAGCAGACGGCTTTTCGAAAGTTGATAGCACTGTTACTATACTGTGCACTGTGTAACTATGAGCATACGGATGTTCGCAAGTTGATAGCACTGTTACTATATTGTGCACTGTGTAGTTATGAGCATACGGTTGTTCGCAAGTAGATAGCACTGTTACAATGCTGTGCACTGTGTAGCCATGAGCATACGGTTGTTCGCAAGTTGATAGCACTGTTTCTATGCTGTGCACTGTGTAGCTTTGAGCATACGGTTGTTCGGAAAATGATACCACTGTTTCTATGCTCTGCACTGTGTAGCTTTGAACATACCGTTGTTCGGAAGATGATAGCACTGTTACTATGCTGTGCACTGTGTAGCTTTGAGCATACGGTTGTTCGCAAGTAGATAGCACTGTTACTATGCTCTGCACTGTGTAGCTTTGAACATACCGTTGTTCGGAAGATGATAGCACTGTTACTATGCTGTGCACTGTGTAGCTTTGAGCATACGGTTGTTCGCAAGTAGATAGCACTGTTACTATGCTGTGCACTGTGTAGCTTTGAGCAAACGGTTTTTCGGAAGTTAATAGCACTGATACTGTGCTGTGCACTGTGTAGCTATGAGCAGACGGCTTTTCGCAAGTTGTAGCACTGTTACTATGCTGTGCACTGTGTAGCTATGAGCAAACGGTTGTTCGCAAGTTGATAGCACTGTTTCTATGCTGTGCACTGTGTAGCTTTGAGCATACGGTTGTTCGGAAAATGATACCACTGTTTCTATGCTCTGCACTGTGTAGCTTTGAACATACCGTTGTTCGGAAGATGATAGCACTGTTACTATGCTGTGCACTGTGTAGCTTTGAGCATACGGTTGTTCGCAAATAGATAGCACTGTTACTATGCTGTGCACTGTGTAGCTTTGAGCAAACGGTTTTTCGTAAGTTGTAGCACTGTTACTATGCTGTGCACTGTGTAGCTATGAGCATACGGCTTTTCGCAAGTTGATAGCACTGCTACTATATTGTGTACTGTGTAGCTATGAGCATACGGTTTTTCGCAAGTTGTTAGCACTGCTACTATATTGTGCACTCTGTATCTCTGAGCAGACGGCTTTTCGAAAGTTGATAGCACTGTTACTATACTGTGCACTGCCTAACTATGAGCATACGGATGTTCGCAAGTTGATAGAACTGTTACTATATTGTGCACTGTGTACTTATGAGCATACGGCTTTTCGCAAGTAGATAGCACTGTTACTATGCTGTGCACTGTGTAACTATGAGCATATGGTTGTTCGCAAGTTGATAGCATTGTTACTATATTGTGCACTGTGTAGTTATGAGCATACGGCTGTTCGCAAGTAGATAGCACTGTTACTATGCTGTGCACTGTGTAACTATGAGCATATGGTTGTTCGCAAGTTGATAGCATTGTTACTATATTGTGCACTGTGTAGCCATGAGCAGACGGCTTTTCGCAAGTTGTGGCACTGTTACTATGCTGTGCACTGTGTAGCTATGAGCATACGGTTGTTCGCAAGTTGATAGCACTGTTTCTATACTGTGCAATGTGTAGCTTTGAGCAAACGGTTGTTCGTAAGTTAATAGCACTGCTACTGTGCTGTGCACTGTGTAGCTATGAGCAGACGGCTTTTCGCAAGTTGTAGCACTGTTAATATGCTGTGCACTGTGTAGCTATGAGCATACGGCTTTTCGCAAGTTGATAGCACTGCTACTATATTGTGCACTGTTTAGCTATGAGCATACGGCTTTTCACGAGTTGATAGCACTGTTACTATATTGTGCACTCTGTATCTATGAGCAGACGGCTTTTCGAAAGTTGATAGCACTGTTACTATACTGTGCACTGTGTAACTATGAGCATACGGATGTTCGCAAGTTGATAGCACTGTTACAATGCTGTGCACTGTGTAGCCATGAGCATACGGTTGTTCGCAAGTTGATAGCACTGTTACCATGCTGTGCACTGTGTAGCTTTGAGCATACGGTTGTTCGCAAGTAGATAGCACTGTTACTAGGCTGTGCACTGTGTAGCTTTGAGCAAACGGTTTTTCGCAAATTGATAGCACTGTTACTATACTGTGCACTGTGTAGGTATGAGCATACGGTTGTTCGCAAGTTGTAGCACTGTTACTATGCTGTGCACTGTGTAGCTATGAGCATACGGCTGTTCGCAAGTTGATAGCACTGTTACTATATTGTGCACTGTGTAATTATGAGCAGACGGCTGTTCGCAAGTTGATAGCATTGTTACTATATTGTGCACTGTGTAGTTATGAGCATACGGCTGTTCGCAAGTAGATAGCACTGTTACTATGCTGTGCACTGTGTAGCTATGAGCATACGGTTGTTCGCAAGTTGATAGCACTGTTACTATGCTGTGCACTGTGTAACTATGAGCATATGGTTGTTCGCAAGTTGATAGCATTGTTACTATATTGTGCACTGTGTAGCCATGAGCAGACGGCTTTTCGCAAGTTGTGGCACTGTTACTATGCTGTGCACTGTGTAGCTATGAGCATACGGTTGTTCGCAAGTTGATAGCACTGTTTCTATACTGTGCAATGTGTAGCTTTGAGCAAACGGTTGTTCGTAAGTTAATAGCACTGCTACTGTGCTGTGCACTGTGTAGCTATGAGCAGACGGCTTTTCGCAAGTTGTAGCACTGTTAATATGCTGTGCACTGTGTAGCTATGAGCATACGGCTTTTCGCAAGTTGATAGCACTGCTACTATATTGTGCACTGTTTAGCTATGAGCATACGGCTTTTCACGAGTTGATAGCACTGTTACTATATTGTGCACTCTGTATCTATGAGCAGACGGCTTTTCGAAAGTTGATAGCACTGTTACTATACTGTGCACTGTGTAACTATGAGCATACGGATGTTCGCAAGTTGATAGCACTGTTACTATATTGTGCACTGTGTAGTTATGAGCATACGGTTGTTCGCAAGTAGATAGCACTGTTACAATGCTGTGCACTGTGTAGCCATGAGCATACGGTTGTTCGCAAGTTGATAGCACTGTTTCTATGCTGTGCACTGTGTAGCTTTGAGCAGACGGTTGTTCGGAAAATGATACCACTGTTTCTATGCTCTGCACTGTGTAGCTTTGAACATACCGTTGTTCGGAAGATGATAGCACTGTTACTATGCTGTGCACTGTGTAGCTTTGAGCATACGGTTGTTCGCAAGTAGATAGCACTGTTACTATGCTGTGCACTGTGTAGCTATGAGCAAACGGTTGTTCGTAAGTTAATAGCACTGTTACTGTGCTGTGCACTGTGTAGCTATGAGCAGACGGCTTTTCGCAAGTTGTAGCACTGTTACTATGCTGTGCACTGTGTAGCTATGAGCAAACGGTTGTTCGTAAGTTAATAGCACTGTTACTGTGCTGTGCACTGTGTAGCTATGAGCAGACGGCTTTTCGAAAGTTGTAGCACTGTTACTATGCTGTGCACTGTGTAGCGATGAGCATACGGCTTTTCGCAAGTTGATAGCACTGCTACTATATTGTGTACTGTGTAGCTATGAGCATACGGCTTTTCGCAAGTTGTTAGCACTGCTACTATATTGTGCACTCTGTATCTCTGAGCAGACGGCTTTTCGAAAGTTGATAGCACTGTTACTATACTGTGCACTGCCTAACTATGAGCATACGGATGTTCGCAAGTTGATAGAACTGTTACTATATTGTGCACTGTGTACTTATGAGCATACGGCTTGTCGCAAGTTGATAGCACTGCTACTATATTGTGTACTGTGTAGCTATGAGCATACGGCTTTTCGCAAGTTGTTAGCACTGCTACTATATTGTGCACTCTGTATCTATGAGCAGACGGCTTTTCGAAAGTTGATAGCACTGTTACTATACTGTGCACTGCCTAACTATGAGCATACGGATGTTCGCAAGTTGATAGAACAGTTACTATATTGTGCACTGTGTACTTATGAGCATACGGCTGTTCGCAAGTTGATAGCACTGTTACTATATTGTGCACTGTGTCGTTATGAGCATACGGCTATTCGCAAGTAGATGGCACTGTTACTATGCTGTGCACTGTGTAGCTATGAGCATACGGTTGTTCGCAAGTTGATAGCACTGTTACTATATTGTGCACTGTGTAGTTATGAGCATACGGCTGTTCGCAAGTTGATAGCACTGTTACTATATTGTGCACTGTGTAGTTATGAGCATACGGCTGTTCGCAAGTAGATAGCACTGTTACTATGCTGTGCACTGTGTAGCTATGACCATACGGTTGTTCGCAAATTGATAGCACTGTTACAATGCTGTGCACTGCGTAGCTATGAGCATATGGTTGTTAGCAAGTTGATAGCACTGTTACTATGCTGTGCACTGTGTACGTATGAGCATACGGTTGTTCGCAAGTTTATAGTGCTGTTACTATGCTGTGCACTGTGTGGCTATGAGTATACGGTTGTTCGCAAGTTGATAGCACTGTTACCATGCTGTGCACTGTGTAGCTTTAAGCATACTGTTGTTCGCAAGTTGACAGCACTGTTACTATGCTGTGCACTGTGTAGCTATGAGTATACGGTTGTTCGCAAGTTGATAGCACTGGTACCATGCTGTGCACTGTGTAGCTTTGGGCATGCTGTTGTTCGCAAGTTGATAGCACTGTTACTATGCTGTGCACTGTGTAGCTATGAGCATATGGTTGTTCGCAAGTTGATAGCACTGTTACTATATTGTGCACTGTGTAGCCATGAGCAGACAGCTTTTCGCAAGTTGTAGCACTGTTACTATGCTGTGCACTGTGTAGCTATGAGCATACGGCTTTTCGCAAGTTGTAGCACTGTTACTATATTGTGCACTCTGTATCTATGAGCAGTCGGCTTTTCGAAAGTTTATAGCACTGTTACTGTGCTGTGCACTGTGTAGCTTTGAGCATACTGTTGTTCGCAAGTTGATAGCACTGTTACTATGCTGTGCACTGTGTGGCTATGAGCATACGGTAGTTCGCAAGTTGACAGCACTGTTACTATGCTGTGCACTGCGTAGCTATGAGTATACGGTTGTTCGCAAGTTGATAGCACTGTTACCATGCTGTGCACTGTGTAGCTTTGAGCATACTGTTGTTCGCAAGTTGATAGCACTGTTACTATGCTGTGCACTGTGTAGCTTTGAGCATACGGTTGTTCGCAAGTAGATAGCACTGTTACTAGGCTGTGCACTGTGTAGCTTTGAGCAAACGGTTTTTCGCAAATTGATAGCACTGTTACTATACTGTGCACTGTGTAGGTATGAGCATACGGTTGTTCGCAAGTTGTAGCACTGTTACTATGCTGTGCACTGTGTAGCTATGAGCATACGGCTGTTCGCAAGTTGATAGCACTGTTACTATATTGTGCACTGTGTAATTATGAGCAGACGGCTGTTCGCAAGTTGATAGCATTGTTACTATATTGTGCACTGTGTAGTTATGAGCATACGGCTGTTCGCAAGTAGATAGCACTGTTACTATGCTGTGCACTGTGTAGCTATGAGCATACGGTTGTTCGCAAGTTGATAGCACTGTTACTATGCTGTGCACTGTGTAACTATGAGCATATGGTTGTTCGCAAGTTGATAGCATTGTTACTATATTGTGCACTGTGTAGCCATGAGCAGACGGCTTTTCGCAAGTTCTGGCACTGTTACTATGCTGTGCACTGTGTAGCTATGAGCATACGGTTGTTCGCAAGTTGATAGCACTGTTTCTATACTGTGCAATGTGTAGCTTTGAGCAAACGGTTGTTCGTAAGTTAATAGCACTGCTACTGTGCTGTGCACTGTGTAGCTATGAGCAGACGGCTTTTCGCAAGTTGTAGCACTGTTAATATGCTGTGCACTGTGTAGCTATGAGCATACGGCTTTTCGCAAGTTGATAGCACTGCTACTATATTGTGCACTGTTTAGCTATGAGCATACGGCTTTTCACGAGTTGATAGCACTGTTACTATATTGTGCACTCTGTATCTATGAGCAGACGGCTTTTCGAAAGTTGATAGCACTGTTACTATACTGTGCACTGTGTAACTATGAGCATACGGATGTTCGCAAGTTGATAGCACTGCTACTATATTGTGCACTCTGTATCTCTGAGCAGACGGCTTTTCGAAAGTTGATAGCACTGTTACTATACTGTGCACTGCCTAACTATGAGCATACGGATGTTCGCAAGTTGATAGAACTGTTACTATATTGTGCACTGTGTACTTATGAGCATACGGCTTTTCGCAAGTTGATAGCACTGCTACTATATTGTGTACTGTGTAGCTATGAGCATACGGCTTTTCGCAAGTTGTTAGCACTGCTACTATATTGTGCACTCTGTATCTATGAGCAGACGGCTTTTCGAAAGTTGATAGCACTGTTACTATACTGTGCACTGCCTAACTATGAGCATACGGATGTTCGCAAGTTGATAGAACAGTTACTATATTGTGCACTGTGTACTTATGAGCATACGGCTGTTCGCAAGTTGATAGCACTGTTACTATATTGTGCACTGTGTCGTTATGAGCATACGGCTATTCGCAAGTAGATGGCACTGTTACTATGCTGTGCACTGTGTAGCTATGAGCATACGGTTGTTCGCAAGTTGATAGCACTGTTACTATATTGTGCACTGTGTAGTTATGAGCATACGGCTGTTCGCAAGTTGATAGCACTGTTACTATATTGTGCACTGTGTAGTTATGAGCATACGGCTGTTCGCAAGTAGATAGCACTGTTACTATGCTGTGCACTGTGTAGCCATGAGCAGACGGCTTTTCGCAAGTTGTAGCACAGTTACTATGCTGTGCACTGTGTAGCTATGAGCATACGGTTGTTCGCAAGTTGATAGCACTGTTTCTATGCTGTGCACTGTGTAGCTTTGAGCATACGGTTGTTCGGAAGATGATAGCACTATTACTATGCCTTGCACTGTGTAGCTTTGAGCATACGGTTGTTCGGAAGTTGATAGCTCTGTTACTTTGCTGTGCACTGTGTAGCTTTGAGCAAACAGTTGTTCGTAAGTTAATAGCACTGTTACTGTGCTGTGCACTGTGTAGCTATGAGCAGACGGCTTTTCGCGAGTTGTAGCACTGTTACTATGCTGTGCACTGTGTAGCTATGAGCATACGTCTTTTCGCAAGTTGATAGCACTGCTACTATATTGTGCACTGTGTAGCTATGAGCATACGGCTTTTCACAAGTTGATAGCACAGTTACTATATTGTGCACTCTGTATCTATGAGCAGACGGCTTTTCGAAAGTTGATAGCACTGTTACTATACTGTGCACTGTGTAACTATGAGCATACGGATGTTCGCAAGTTGATAGCACTGTTACTATATTGTGCACTGTGTAGTTATGAGCATACGGTTGTTCGCAAGTAGATAGCACTGTTACTATGCTGTGCACTGTGTAGCTATGACCATACGGTTGTTCGCAAATTGATAGCACTGTTACTATGCTGTGCACTGCGTAGCTATGAGCATATGGTTGTTCGCAAGTTGATAGCACTGTTACTGTGCTGTGCACTGTGTAGGTATGAGCATACGGTTGTTCGCAAGTTGATAGCGCTGTTACTATGTTGTGCTCTGTGTGGCTATGAGCATACGGTAGTTCGCAAGTTGACAGCAATGTTACTATGCTGTGCACTGCGTAGCTATGAGTATACGGTTGTTCGCAAGTTGATAGCACTGTTACCATGCTGTGCACTGTATAGCTTTGAGCATACTGTTTTTCGCAAGTTGATAGCACTGTTACTATATTGTGCATTGTGTAGCTATGAGTAGACGGCTTTTCGGAAGTTGTACCACTGTTACTATGCTGTGCACTGTGTAGCTATGAGCATACGGGTGTTCGCAAGTTTACAGCACTGTTAATATGCTGTGCACTGTGTAGCTATGAGCATACGGCTTTTCGCAAGTTGATAGCACTGCTACTATATTGTGCACTGTTTATCTATGAGCATACGGCTTTTCACGAGTTGATAGCACTGTTACTATATTGTACACTGTGTAGCTATGAGCAGACGGCCTTTCCCAAGTTGTAGCACTGTTACTATGCTGTGCACTGTGTCGTTATGAGCATACGGTTGTTCGCAAGTTGATAACACTGTTACTATATTGTGCACTGTGTAGCTATGAGCAGACGGCTTTTCACAAGTTGATAGCACTGTTACTATACTGTGCACTGTGTAGGTATGAGCATACGGTTGTTCGCAATTTGATAGCACTGTTACTATGCTGTGCACTGTGTGGCTATGAGTATACGGTTGTTCGCAAGTTGATAGCACTGTTACCATGCTGTACACTGTGTAGCTTTGAGCATACTGTTGTTCGCAAGTTGATAGCACTGTTACTAAATTGAGCACTGTGTAGCTATGAGTAGACGGCTTTTCGGAAGTTGTAGCACTGTTACTATGCTGTGCACTGTGTAGCTATGAGCATACGGTAGTTCGCAAGTTGACAGCACTGTTACTATGCTGTGCACTGTGTAGCTATGAGCATACGGTTGTTCGCAAGTTGATAGTACTGTTACCATGCTGTGCACTGTGTAGCTTTCAGCATACTGTTGTTCGCAAGTTGATAGCACTGTTACTATATTGTGCACTGTGTAGCTATGAGTAGACGGCTTTTCGGAAGTTGTAGCACTGTTACTATGCTGTGCACTGTGTAGCTATGAGCATACGGTAGTTCGCAAGTTGACAGCACTGTTACTATGCTGTGCACTGTGTAGCTATGAGTATACGGTTGTTCGCAAGTTGATAGCACTGTTACCATGCTGTGCACTGTGTAGCTATGAGCATACGGCTGTTCGCAAGTTGATAGAACTGTTACTATATTGTGCACTGTGTAGTTATGAGCATACGGCTGTTCGCAAGTTGATAGCACTGTTACTATATTGTGCACTGTGTAGTTATGAGCATACGGCTGTTCGCAAGTAGATAGCACTGTTACTATGCTGTGCACTGTGTAGCCATGAGCAGACGGCTTTTCGCAAGTTGTAGCACAGTTACTATGCTGTGCACTGTGTAGCTATGAGCATACGGTTGTTCGCAAGTTGATAGCACTGTTTCTATGCTGTGCACTGTGTAGCTTTGAGCATACCGTTGTTCGGAAGATGATAGCACTATTACTATGCCTTGCACTGTGTAGCTTCGATCATACGGTTGTTCGGAAGTTGATAGCTCTGTTACTTTGCTGTGCACTGTGTAGCTTTGAGCAAACAGTTGTTCGTAAGTTAATAGCACTGTTACTGTGCTGTGCACTGTGTAGCTATGAGCAGACGACTTTTCGCGAGTTGTAGCACTGTTACTATGCTGTGCACTGTGTAGCTATGAGCATACGTCTTTTCGCAAGTTGATAGCACTGCTACTATATTGTGCACTGTGTAGCTATGAGCATACGGCTTTTCACAAGTTGATAGCACAGTTACTATATTGTGCACTCTGTATCTATGAGCAGACGGCTTTTCGAAAGTTGATAGCACTGTTACTATACTGTGCACTGTGTAACTATGAGCATACGGATGTTCGCAAGTTGATAGCACTGTTACTATATTGTGCACTGTGTAGTTATGAGCATACGGTTGTTCGCAAGTAGATAGCACTGTTACTATGCTGTGCACTGTGTAGCTATGACCATACGGTTGTTCGCAAATTGATAGCACTGTTACTATGCCGTGCACTGCGTAGCTATGAGCATATGGTTGTTCGCAAGTTGATAGCACTGTTACTATGTTGTGCTCTGTGTGGCTATGAGCATACGGTAGTTCGCAAGTTGACAGCAATGTTACTATGCTGTGCACTGCGTAGCTATGAGTATACGGTTGTTCGCAAGTTGATAGCACTGTTACCATGCTGTGCACTGTATAGCTTTGAGCATACTGTTTTTCGCAAGTTGATAGCACTGTTACTATATTGTGCACTGTGTAGCTATGAGTAGACGGCTTTTCGGAAGTTGTACCACTGTTACTATGCTGTGCACTGTGTAGCTATGAGCATACGGGTGTTCGCAAGTTGACAGCACTGTTAATATGCTGTGCACTGTGTAGCTATGAGCATACGGCTTTTCGCAAGTTGATAGCACTGCTACTATATTGTGCACTGTTTATCTATGAGCATACGGCTTTTCACGAGTTGATAGCACTGTTACTATATTGTACACTGTGTAGCTATGAGCAGACGGCCTTTCCCAAGTTGTAGCACTGTTACTATGCTGTGCACTGTGTCGTTATGAGCATACGGTTGTTCGCAAGTTGATAACACTGTTACTATATTGTGCACTGTGTAGCTATGAGCAGACGGCTTTTCACAAGTTGATAGCACTGTTACTATACTGTGCACTGTGTAGGTATGAGCATACGGTTGTTCGCAATTTGATAGCAATGTTACTATGCTGTGCACTGTGTGGCTATGAGTATACGGTTGTTCGCAAGTTGATAGCACTGTTACCATGCTGTACACTGTGTAGCTTTGAGCATACTGTTGTTCGCAAGTTGATAGCACTGTTACTAAATTGAGCACTGTGTAGCTATGAGTAGACGGCTTTTCGGAAGTTGTAGCACTGTTACTATGCTGTGCACTGTGTAGCTATGAGCATACGGTAGTTCGCAAGTTGACAGCACTGTTACTATGCTGTGCACTGTGTAGCTATGAGTATACGGTTGTTCGCAAGTTGATAGCACTGTTACCATGCTGTGCACTGTGTAGCTTGGAGTATACGGTTGTTCGCAAGTTGATAGCACTGTTACTATATTGTGCACTGTGTAGCTATGAGTAGACGGCTTTTCGGAAGTTGTACCACTGTTACTATGCTGTGCACTGTGCAGCTATGCGTATACGGTTGTTCGCAAGTTGATAGCTGTGTTACCATGCTGTGCACTGTGTAGATATGAGCATACGGTTGATCGCAAGTTGATAGCCTTGTTACTATATTGTGCACTGTGTAGCTATCAGTAGACGGCTTTTCGGAAGTTGTACCACTGTTACTATGCTGTGCACTGTGTAGCTATGAGCCTACGGTTGTTCGCAAGTTGACAGCACTGTTACTATGCTGTGCACTGTGTAGCTATGAGTATACGGTTGTTCGCAAGTTGTACCACAGTTACTATGCTGTGCACTGTGTAGCTATGAGCATATGGTTGTTCGCAAGTTGATAGCACTGTTACTATGCTGTGCACTGTGTAGCTATGAGCAGACGGCTTTTCACAAGTTGATAGCACTGTTACTATATTGTGCACTCTGTATCTATGAGCAGACGGCTTTTCGCAATTTGATAGCACTGTTACTATGCCGTGCACTGTGTAGCTATGAGCATACGGCTGTTCGCAAGTTGATAGCACTGTTACTATATTGTGCACTGTGCAGCCATGAGCAGACGGCTTTTCGCAAGTTGTAGCACTGTTACTATGCTGTGCACTGTGTAGCTATGAGCATACGGTTGTTCGCAAGTTGATAGCACTGTTTCTATGCTGTGCACTGTGTAGCTTTGAGCATACGGTTGTTCGGAAGATGATAGCACTGTTACTATGCTGTGCACTGTGTAGCTTTGAGCATACGGTTGTTCGCAAGTAGATAGCACTGTTACTATGCTCTGCACTGTGTAGCTTTGAACATACCGTTGTTCGGAAGATGATAGCACTGTTACTATGCTGTGCACTGTGTAGCTTTGAGCATACGGTTGTTCGCAAGTAGATAGCACTGTTACTATGCTGTGCACTGTGTAGCTTTGAGCAAACGGTTTTTCGGAAGTTAATAGCACTGATACTGTGCTGTGCACTGTGTAGCTATGAGCAGACGGCTTTTCGCAAGTTGTAGCACTGTTACTATGCTGTGCACTGTGTAGCTATGAGCAAACGGTTGTTCGCAAGTTGATAGCACTGTTTCTATGCTGTGCACTGTGTAGCTTTGAGCATACGGTTGTTCGGAAAATGATACCACTGTTTCTATGCTCTGCACTGTGTAGCTTTGAACATACCGTTGTTCGGAAGATGATAGCACTGTTACTATGCTGTGCACTGTGTAGCTTTGAGCATACGGTTGTTCGCAAGTAGATAGCACTGTTACTATGCTGTGCACTGTGTAGCTTTGAGCAAACGGTTTTTCGTAAGTTAATAGCACTGTTACTATGCTGTGCACTGTGTAGCTATGAGCATACGGTTGTTCGCAAGTTGATAGCACTGTTTCTATGCTGTGCACTGTGTAGCTTTGAGCATACAGTTGTTCGGAAGATGATAGCACTGTTACTATGCTGTGCACTGTGTAGCTTTGAGCATACGGTTGTTCGCAAGTAGATAGCACTGTTACTATGCTCTGCACTGTGTAGCTTTGAACATACCGTTGTTCGGAAGATGATAGCACTGTTACTATGCTGTGCACTGTGTAGCTTTGAGCATACGGTTGTTCGCAAGTAGATAGCACTGTTACTATGCTGTGCACTGTGTAGCTTTGAGCAAACGGTTTTTCGGAAGTTAATAGCACTGATACTGTGCTGTGCACTGTGTAGCTATGAGCAGACGGCTTTTCGCAAGTTGTAGCACTGTTACTATGCTGTGCACTGTGTAGCTATGAGCAAACGGTTGTTCGCAAGTTGATAGCACTGTTTCTATGCTGTGCACTGTGTAGCTTTGAGCATACGGTTGTTCGGAAAATGATACCACTGTTTCTATGCTCTGCACTGTGTAGCTTTGAACATACCGTTGTTCGGAAGATGATAGCACTGTTACTATGCTGTGCACTGTGTAGCTTTGAGCATACGGTTGTTCGCAAATAGATAGCACTGTTACTATGCTGTGCACTGTGTAGCTTTGAGCAAACGGTTTTTCGTAAGTTAATAGCACTGATACTGTGCTGTGCACTGTGTAGCTATGAGCAGACGGCTTTTCGCAAGTTGTAGCACTGTTACTATGCTGTGCACTGTGTAGCTATGAGCAAACGGTTGTTCGTAAGTTAATAGCACTGTTACTGTGCTGTGTACTGTGTAGCTATGAGCAGACGGCTTTTCGCAAGTTGTAGCACTGTTACTATGCTGTGCACTGTGTAGCTATGAGCATACGGCTTTTCGCAAGTTGATAGCACTGCTGCTATATTGTGTACTGTGTAGCTATGAGCATACGGCTTTTCGCAAGTTGTTAGCACTGCTACTATATTGTGCACTCTGTATCTATGAGCAGACGGCTTTTCGAAAGTTGATAGCACTGTTACTATACTGTGCACTGTCTAACCATGAGCATACGGATGTTCGCAAGTTGATAGAACTGTTACTATATTGTGCACTGTGTACTTATGAGCATACGGCTGTTCGCAAGTTGATAGCACTGTTACTATATTGTGCACTGTGTAGTTATGAGCATACGGCTATTCGCAAGTAGATAGCACTGTTACTATGCTGTGCACTGTGTAGCTATGAGCATACGGTTGTTCGCAAGTTGATTGCACTGTTACTATGCTGTGCACTGTGTAGCTATGAGCATACGGCTGTTCGCAAATTGATAGCACTGTTACTATATTGTGCACTGTGTAGTTATGAGCATACGGCTGTTCGCAAGTAGATAGCACTGTTACTATGCTGTGCACTGTGTAGCTATGAGCATACGGTTGTTCGCAAGTTGATAGCACTGTTACTATGCTGTGCACTGTGTAGCTATGAGCATATGGTTGTTCGCAAGTTGATGGCACTGTTACTATATTGTGCACTGTGTAGCCATGAGCAGACGGCTTTTCGCAAGTTGTAGCACTGTTACTATGCTGTGCACTGTGTAGCTATGAGCATATGGTTTTTCGCAAGTTTATAACACTGTTACTATATTGTGCACTGTGTAGTTATGAGCATACGGTTGTTCGCAAGTAGATAGCACTGTTACTATGCTGTGCACTGTGTAGCTATGACCATACGGTTGTTCGCAAATTGATAGCACTGTTACTATGCTGTGCACTGCGTAGCTATGAGCATATGGTTGTTCGCAAGTTGGTAGCACTGTTACTATGATGTGCACTGTGTAGGTATGAGCATACGGTTGTTCGCAATTTAATAGCACTGTTACTATGCTGTGCACTGTGTGGCTATGAGTATACGGTTGTTCGCAAGTTGATAGCACTGTTACCATGCTGTACACTGTGTAGCTTTGAGCATACTGTTGTTCGCAAGTTGATAGCACTGTTACTAAATTGAGCACTGTGTAGCTATGAGTAGACGGCTTTTCGGAAGTTGTAGCACTGTTACTATGCTGTGCACTGTGTAGCTATGAGCATACGGTAGTTCGCAAGTTGACAGCACTGTTACTATGCTGTGCACTGTGTAGCTATGAGTATACGGTTGTTCGCAAGTTGATAGCACTGTTACCATGCTGTGCACTGTGTAGCTTGGAGTATACGGTTGTTCGCAAGTTGATAGCACTGTTACTATATTGTGCACTGTGTAGCTATGAGTAGACGGCTTTTCGGAAGTTGTACCACTGTTACTGTGCTGTGCACTGTGTAGCTATGAGCCTACGGTTGTTCGCAAGTTGACAGCACTGTTACTATGCTGTGCACTGTGTAGCTATGAGTATACGGTTGTTCGCAAGTTGATAGCAGTGTTACCATGATGTGCACTGTGTAGATATGAGCATACGGTTGATCGCAAGTTGATAGCCTTTTTACTATATTGTGCACTGTGTAGCTATGAGTAGACGGCTTTTCGGAAGTTGTACCACTGTTACTATGCTGTGCACTGTGTAGCTATGAGCATACGATTGTTCGCAAGTTGATAGCACTCTTACTATGCTGTGCAATGTGTAGCTTTGAGCATACGGTTCTTCGCAAGTAGATAGCACTGTTACTATGCTCTGCACTGTGTAGCTTTGAACATACCGTTGTTCGGAAGATGATAGCACTGTTACTATGCTGTGCACTGTGTAGCTTTGAGCATACGGTTGTTCGCAAGTAGATAGCACTGTTACTATGCTGTGCACTGTGTAGCTTTGAGCAAACGGTTTTTCGGAAGTTAACAGCACTGATACTATGCTGTGCACTGTGTAGCTATGAGCATACGGTTGTTCGCAAGTTGATAGCACTGTTTCTATGCTGTGCACTGTGTAGCTTTGAGCATACGGTTGTTCGGAAGATGATAGCACTATTACTATGCCTTGCACTGTGTAGCTTTGAGCATACGGTTGTTCGGAAGTTGATAGCTCTGTTACTTTGCTGTGCACTGTGTAGCTATGAGCATACGGTTGTTCGCAAGTTGATAGCACTGTTTCTATGCTGTGCACTGTGTAGCTTTGAGCATACGGTTGTTCGGAAGATGATAGCACTGTTACTATGCTGTGCACTGTGTAGCTTTGAGCATACGGTTCTTCGCAAGTAGATAGCACTGTTACTATGCTCTGCACTGTGTAGCTTTGAACATACCGTTGTTCGGAAGATGATAGCACTGTTACTATGCTGTGCACTGTGTAGCTTTGAGCATACGGTTGTTCGCAAGTAGATAGCACTGTTACTATGCTGTGCACTGTGTAGCTTTGAGCAAACGGTTTTTCGGAAGTTAATAGCACTGATACTGTGCTGTGCACTGTGTAGCTATGAGCAGACGGCTTTGCGCAAGTTGTAGCACTGTTACTATGCTGTGCACTGTGTAGCTATGAGCAAACGGTTGTTCGCAAGTTGATAGCACTGTTTCTATGCTGTGCACTGTGTAGCTTTGAGCATACGGTTGTTCGGAAAATGATACCACTGTTTCTATGCTCTGCACTGTGTAGCTTTGAACATACCGTTGTTCGGAAGATGATAGCACTGTTACTATGCTATGCACTGTGTAGCTTTGAGCATACGGTTGTTCGCAAGTAGATAGCACTGTTACTATGCTGTGCACTGTGTAGCTTTGAGCAAACGGTTTTTCGTAAGTTAATAGCACTGATACTGTGCTGTGCACTGTGTAGCTATGAGCAGACGGCTTTTCGCAAGTTGTAGCACTGTTACTATGCTGTGCACTGTGTAGCTATGAGCATACGGCTTTTCGCAAGTTGATAGCACTGCTGCTATATTGTGTACTGTGTAGCTATGAGCATACGGCTTTTCGCAAGTTGTTAGCACTGCTACTATATTGTGCACTCTGTATCTATGAGCAGACGGCTTTTCGAAAGTTGATAGCACTGTTACTATACTGTGCACTGTCTAACTATGAGCATACGGATGTTCGCAAGTTGATAGAACTGTTACTATATTGTGCACTGTGTACTTATGAGCATACGGCTGTTCGCAAGTTGTAGCACTGTTACTATGCTGTGCACTGTGTAGCTATGAGCAAACGGTTGTTCGTAAGTTAATAGCACTGTTACTGTGCTGTGCACTGTGTAGCTATGAGCAGACGGCTTTTCGCAAGTTGTAGCACTGTTACTATGCTGTGCACTGTGTAGCTATGAGCATACGGCTTTTCGCAAGTTGATAGCACTGCTGCTATATTGTGTACTGTGTAGCTATGAGCATACGGCTTTTCGCAAGTTGTTAGCACTGCTACTATATTGTGCACTCTGTATCTATGAGCAGACGGCTTTTCGAAAGTTGATAGCACTGTTACTATACTGTGCACTGTCTAACTATGAGCATACGGATGTTCGCAAGTTGATAGAACTGTTACTATATTGTGCACTGTGTACTTATGAGCATACGGCTGTTCGCAAGTTGATAGCACTGTTACTATATTGTGCACTGTGTAGTTATGAGCATACGGCTATTCGCAAGTAGATAGCACTGTTACTATGCTGTGCACTGTGTAGCTATGAGCATACGGTTGATCGCAAGTTGATAGCACTGTTACTATGCTGTGCACTGTGTAGCTATGAGCATACGGCTGTTCGCAAGTTGATAGCATTGTTACTATATTGTGCACTGTGTAGTTATGAGCATACGGCTGTTCGCAAGTAGATAGCACTGTTACTATGCTGTGCACTGTGTAGCTATGAGCATACGGTTGTTCGCAAGTTGATAGCACTGTTACTATGCTGTGCACTGTGTAGCTATGAGCATATGGTTGTTCGCAAGTTGATGGCACTGTTACTATATTGTGCACTGTGTAGCCATGAGCAGACGGCTTTTCGCAAGTTGTAGCACTGTTACTATGCTGTGCACTGTGCAGCTATGAGCATACGGTTGTTCGCAAGTTGATAGCACTGTTTCTATGCTGTGCACTGTGTAGCTTTGAGCATACGGTTGTTCGGAAGATGATAGCACTATTACTATGCCTTGCACTGTGTAGCTTTGAGCATACGGTTGTTCGGAATTTGATAGCTCTGTTACTTTGCTGTGCACTGTGTAGCTTTGAGCAAACAGTTGTTCGTAAGTTAATAGCACTGTTACTGTGCTGTGCACTGTGTAGCTATGAGCAGACGGCTTTTCGCGAGTTGTAGCACTGTTACTATGCTGTGCACTGTGTAGCTATGAGCATACGTCTTTTCGCAAGTTGATAGCACTGCTACTATATTGTGCACTGTGTAGCTATGAGCATACGGCTTTTCACAAGTTGATAGCACAGTTACTATATTGTGCACTCTGTATCTATGAGCAGACGGCTTTTCGAAAGTTGATAGCACTGTTACTATACTGTGCACTGTGTAACTATGAGCATACGGATGTTCGCAAGTTGATAGCACTGTTACTATATTGTGCACTGTGTAGTTATGAGCATACGGTTGTTCGCAAGTAGATAGCACTGTTACTATGCTGTGCACTGTGTAGCTATGACCATACGGTTGTTCGCAAATTGATAGTACTGTTACTATGCTGTGCACTGCGTAGCTATGAGCATATGGTTGTTCGCAAGTTGATAGCACTGTTACTGTGCTGTGCACTGTGTAGGTATGAGCATACGGTTGTTCGCAAGTTGATAGCGCTGTTACTATGCTGTGCTCTGTGTGGCTATGAGCATACGGTAGTTCGCAAGTTGACAGCAATGTTACTATGCTGGGCACTGCGTGGCTATGAGTATACGGTTGTTCGCAAGTTGATAGCACTGTTACCATGCTGTGCACTGTATAGCTTTGAGCATACTGTTGTTCGCAAGTTGATAGCACTGTTACTATATTGTGCACTGTGTAGCTATGAGTAGACGGCTTTTCGGAAGTTGTACCACTGTTACTATGCTGTGCACTGTGTAGCTATGAGCATACGGGTGTTCGCAAGTTGACAGCACTGTTAATATGCTGTGCACTGTGTAGCTATGAGCATACGGCTTTTCGCAAGTTGATAGCACTGTTACTATGCTGTGCACTGTGTAGCTATGAGCATACGGCTGTTCGCAAGTTGATAGCACTGTTACTATATTGTGCACTGTGTAGTTATGAGCATACGGCTGTTCGCAAGTAGATAGCACTGTTACTATGCTGTGCACTGTGTAGCTATGAGCATACGGTTGTTCGCAAGTTGATAGCACTGTTACTATGCTGTGCACTGTGTAGCTATGAGCATATGGTTGTTCGCAAGTTGATGGCACTGTTACTATATTGTGCACTGTGTAGCCATGAGCAGACGGCTTTTCGCAAGTTGTAGCACTGTTACTATGCTGTGCACTGTGTAGCTATGAGCATACGGTTGTTCGCAAGTTGATAGCACTGTTTCTATGCTGTGCACTGTGTAGCTTTGAGCATACGGTTGTTCGGAAGATGATAGCACTATTACTATGCCTTGCACTGTGTAGCTTTGAGCATACGGTTGTTCGGAAGTTGATAGCTCTGTTACTTTGCTGTGCACTGTGTAGCTTTGAGCAAACAGTTGTTCGTAAGTTAATAGCACTGTTACTGTGCTGTGCACTGTGTAGCTATGAGCAGACGGCTTTTCGCGAGTTGTAGCACTGTTACTATGCTGTGCACTGTGTAGCTATGAGCATACGTCTTTTCGCAAGTTGATAGCACTGCTACTATATTGTGCACTGTGTAGCTATGAGCATACGGCTTTTCACAAGTTGATAGCACAGTTACTATATTGTGCACTCTGTATCTATGAGCAGACGCCTTTTCGAAAGTTGATAGCACTGTTACTATACTGTGCACTGTGTAACTATGAGCATACGGATGTTCGCAAGTTGATAGCACTGTTACTATATTGTGCACTGTGTAGTTATGAGCATACGGTTGTTCGCAAGTAGATAGCACTGTTACTATGCTGTGCACTGTGTAGCTATGACCATACGGTTGTTCGCAAATTGATAGCACTGTTACTATGCTGTGCACTGCGTAGCTATGAGCATATGGTTGTTCGCAAGTTGATAGCACTGTTACTGTGCTGTGCACTGTGTAGGTATGAGCATACGGTTGTTCGCAAGTTGATAGCGCTGTTACTATGCTGTGCTCTGTGTGGCTATGAGCATACGGTAGTTCGCAAGTTGACAGCAATGTTACTATGCTGGGCACTGCGTGGCTATGAGTATACGGTTGTTCGCAAGTTGATAGCACTGTTACTATATTGTGCACTGTGTAGCTATGAGTAGACGGCTTTTCGGAAGTTGTACCACTGTTACTATGCTGTGCACTGTGTAGCTATGAGCATACGGGTGTTCGCAAGTTGACAGCACTGTTAATATGCTGTGCACTGTGTAGCTATGAGCATACGGCTTTTCGCAAGTTGATAGCACTGCTACTATATTGTGCACTGTTTAGCTATGAGCATACGGCTTTTCACGAGTTGATAGCACTGTTACTATATTGTGCACTGTGTCGCTATGAGCAGACGGCTTTTCGCATGTTGGTAGCACTGTTACTATGCTGTGCACTGTGTAGCTTTGAGCAAACGGATGTTCGCAGGTTAATAGCACTGTTACTGTGCTGTGCACTGTGTTGCTATGAGCATACAGTTGTTCGCAAGTTGATAGCACTGTTACTATGCTGTGCACTGTGTAGCTATGAGCATACGGTTGTTCGCAAGTTGATAGCACTGTTGCTATGCTGTGCACTATGTAGCTATGAGCATACCGTTCTTCGCAAGTTGATAGCACTGTTACTATATTGTGCACTCTGTATCTATGAGCAGACGGCTTTTCGCAAGTTGATAGCACTGTTACTACGCCGTGCACTGTGTAGCTATGAGCGCACGGCTGTTCGCAAGTTGATAGCACTGTTACTATATTGTGCACTGTGTCGCTATGAGCAGACGGCTTTTCGCATGTTGGTAGCACTGTTACTATGCTGTGCACTGTGTAGCTTTGAGCAAACGGATGTTCCCAAGTTAATAGCACACTTACTGTGCTGTGCACTGTGTTGCTATGAGCATACAGTTGTTCGCAAGTTGATAGCACTGTTACTATATTGTGGACTGTGTAGCTATGAGCATACGGCTGTTCGCAAGTTGATAGCACTGTTACTATATTGTGCACTGTGTAACTATGAGTAGACGGCTTTTCGCAAGTTGTACCACTGTTACTATGCTGTGCACTGTGTAGCTATGAGCATACGGTTGTTCGCAAGTTGACAGCACTGTTACTATGCTGTGCACTGTGTAGCTATGAGCATACGGTTGTTCGCAAGTTGATAGGAGTGTTACCATGCTGTGCACTGTGTAGCTTTGAGCATACTGTTGTTCGCAAGTTGATAGCACCGTTACTATATTGTGCACTGTGTAGCTATGAGCATACGGCTGTTCGCAAGTTGATAGCACTGTTACTATATTGTGCACTGTGTAACTATGAGCAGACGGCTTTTCGTATGTTGGTAGCACTGTTACTATGCTGTGCACTGTGTAGCTATGAGCATACCGTTCTTCGCAAGTTGATAGCACTGTTACTATGCTGTGCACTGTGTAGATATGAGCATATGGTTGTTCGCAAGTTGATAGCACTGCTACTATATTGTGCACTGTGTAGCTATGAGCAGACGGCTTTTCGCAAGTTGTAGCACTGTTACTATGCTGTGCACTGTGTAGCTATGAGCATATGGTTGTTCGCAAAGTTGATAGCACTGTTACTATGCTGTGCACTGTGTAGGTATGAGCATACTGTTGTTCGCAAGTTGATAGCACTGTTACTATGCTGTGCACTGTGTAGCTATGAGCAGACGGCTTTTCACAAGTTGATAGCACTGTTACTATATTGTACACTCTGTATCTATGAGCAGACGGCTTTTCGCAATTTGATAGCACTGTTACTATGCCGTGCACTGTATAGCTATGAGCAGACGGCATTCGCATGTTGGTAGCACTGTTACTATGCTGTGCACTGTGTAGCTTTGACCAAACGGTTGTTCGCAAGTTAATAGCACTGTTACTGTGCTGTGCACTGTGTAGCTATGAGCATACAGTTGTTCGCAAGTTGATAGCACTGTTACTATGCTGTGCACTGTGTAGCTATGAGCAGACGGCTTTTCGCATGTTGGTAGCATGTTACTATGCTGTGCACTGTGTAGCTTTGAGCAAACGGATGTTCGCAAGTTAATAGCACTGTTACTGTGCTGTGCACTGTGTAGCTATGAGCATACGGTTGTTCGCAAGTTGATAGCACTGTTACTATGCTGTGCACTGTGTAGCTATGAGCATATGGTTGTTCGCAAGTTGATAGCACTGTTACTATGCTGTGCACTGTGTAGCTATGAGCATACGGTTGTTCGCAAGTTGATAGCACTGTTACTATGCTGTGCACTGTGTAGCTATGAGCATACGGTTGTTCGCAAGTTGATAGCACTGTTACTATGCTGTGCACTGTGTAGCTATGAGCATATGGTTGTTCGCAAGTTGATAGCACTGTTACTATGCTGTGCACTGTGTTGCTATGAGCATACAGTTGTTCGCAAGTTGATAGCACTGTTACTATGCTGTGCACTGTGTAGCTATGAGCATACGGTTGTTCGCAAGTTGATAGCACTGTTGCTGTGCTGTGCACTGTGTTGCTATGAGCATACAGTTGTTCGCAAGTTGATAGCACTGTTACTATGCTGTGCACTGTGTTGCTATGAGCATACAGTTGTTCGCAAGTTGATAGCACTGTTACTATGCTGTGCACTGTGTTGCTATGAGCATACAGTTGTTCGCAAGTTAATAGCACTGTTACTGTGCTGTGCACTGTGTAGCAATGAGCATACAGTTGTTCGCAAGTTGATAGCACTGTTGCTATTCTGTGCACTGTGTTGCTATGAGCATACAGTTGTTCGCAAGTTAATAGCACTGTTACTATGCTGTGCACTGTGTAGCTATGAGCATACGGTTGTTCGCAAGTTGATAGCACTGTTACTATGCTGTGCACTGTGTAGCTATGAGCATACAGTTGTTCGCAAGTTGTAGCACTGTTACTATGCTGTGCACTGTGTAGCTATGAGCAAACGGTTGTTCGTAAGTTAATAGCACTGTTACTGTGCTGTGCACTGTGTAGCTATGAGCAGACGGCTTTTCGCAAGTTGTAGCACTGTTACTATGCTGTGCACTGTGTAGCTATGAGCATACGGCCTTTCGCAAGTTGATAGCACTGCTGCTATATTGTGTACTGTGTAGCTATGAGCATACGGCTTTTCGCAAGTTGTTAGCACTGCTACTATATTGTGCACTCTGTATCTATGAGCAGACGGCTTTTCGAAAGTTGATAGCACTGTTACTATACTGTGCACTGTCTAACTATGAGCATACGGATGTTCGCAAGTTGATAGAACTGTTACTATATTGTGCACAGTGTAGATATGAGCATACGGTTGATCGCAAGTTGATAGCCTTGTTACTATATTGTACAATGTGTAGCTATGAGCAGATAGCTTTTCCCAAGTTGTAGCACTGTTACTGTGCTGTGCACTGTGTAGCTATGAGGATACGGTTGTTCGCAAGTTAACAGCACTGTTACTATGCTGTGCACTGTGTAGCTATGAGCATACGGCTGTTCGCAAGTTGATAGCATTGTTACTATATTGTGCACTGTGTAGTTATGAGCATACGGCTGTTCGCAAGTAGATAGCACTGTTACTATGCTGTGCACTGTGTAGCTATGAGCATACGGTTGTTCGCAAGTTGATAGCACTGTTACTATGCTGTGCACTGTGTAGCTATGAGCATATGGTTGTTCGCAAGTTGATGGCACTGTTACTATATTGTGCACTGTGTAGCCATGAGCAGACGGCTTTTCGCAAGTTGTAGCACTGTTACTATGCTGTGCACTGTGTAGCTATGAGCATACGGTTGTTCGCAAGTTGATAGCACTGTTTCTATGCTGTGCACTGTGTAGCTTTGAGCATACGGTTGTTCGGAAGATGATAGCACTATTACTATGCCTTGCACTGTGTAGCTTTGAGCATACGGTTGTTCGGAATTTGATAGCTCTGTTACTTTGCTGTGCACTGTGTAGCTTTGAGCAAACAGTTGTTCGTAAGTTAATAGCACTGTTACTGTGCTGTGCACTGTGTAGCTATGAGCAGACGGCTTTTCGCGAGTTGTAGCACTGTTACTATGCTGTGCACTGTGTAGCTATGAGCATACGTCTTTTCGCAAGTTGATAGCACTGCTACTATATTGTGCACTGTGTAGCTATGAGCATACGGCTTTTCACAAGTTGATAGCACAGTTACTATATTGTGCACTCTGTATCTATGAGCAGACGGCTTTTCGAAAGTTGATAGCACTGTTACTATACTGTGCACTGTGTAACTATGAGCATACGGATGTTCGCAAGTTGATAGCACTGTTACTATATTGTGCACTGTGTAGTTATGAGCATACGGTTGTTCGCAAGTAGATAGCACTGTTACTATGCTGTGCACTGTGTAGCTATGACCATACGGTTGTTCGCAAATTGATAGTACTGTTACTATGCTGTGCACTGCGTAGCTATGAGCATATGGTTGTTCGCAAGTTGATAGCACTGTTACTGTGCTGTGCACTGTGTAGGTATGAGCATACGGTTGTTCGCAAGTTGATAGCGCTGTTACTATGCTGTGCTCTGTGTGGCTATGAGCATACGGTAGTTCGCAAGTTGACAGCAATGTTACTATGCTGGGCACTGCGTGGCTATGAGTATACGGTTGTTCGCAAGTTGATAGCACTGTTACCATGCTGTGCACTGTATAGCTTTGAGCATACTGTTGTTCGCAAGTTGATAGCACTGTTACTATATTGTGCACTGTGTAGCTATGAGTAGACGGCTTTTCGGAAGTTGTACCACTGTTACTATGCTGTGCACTGTGTAGCTATGAGCATACGGGTGTTCGCAAGTTGACAGCACTGTTAATATGCTGTGCACTGTGTAGCTATGAGCATACGGCTTTTCGCAAGTTGATAGCACTGTTACTATGCTGTGCACTGTGTAGCTATGAGCATACGGCTGTTCGCAAGTTGATAGCACTGTTACTATATTGTGCACTGTGTAGTTATGAGCATACGGCTGTTCGCAAGTAGATAGCACTGTTACTATGCTGTGCACTGTGTAGCTATGAGCATACGGTTGTTCGCAAGTTGATAGCACTGTTACTATGCTGTGCACTGTGTAGCTATGAGCATATGGTTGTTCGCAAGTTGATGGCACTGTTACTATATTGTGCACTGTGTAGCCATGAGCAGACGGCTTTTCGCAAGTTGTAGCACTGTTACTATGCTGTGCACTGTGTAGCTATGAGCATACGGTTGTTCGCAAGTTGATAGCACTGTTTCTATGCTGTGCACTGTGTAGCTTTGAGCATACGGTTGTTCGGAAGATGATAGCACTATTACTATGCCTTGCACTGTGTAGCTTTGAGCATACGGTTGTTCGGAAGTTGATAGCTCTGTTACTTTGCTGTGCACTGTGTAGCTTTGAGCAAACAGTTGTTCGTAAGTTAATAGCACTGTTACTGTGCTGTGCACTGTGTAGCTATGAGCAGACGGCTTTTCGCGAGTTGTAGCACTGTTACTATGCTGTGCACTGTGTAGCTATGAGCATACGTCTTTTCGCAAGTTGATAGCACTGCTACTATATTGTGCACTGTGTAGCTATGAGCATACGGCTTTTCACAAGTTGATAGCACAGTTACTATATTGTGCACTCTGTATCTATGAGCAGACGCCTTTTCGAAAGTTGATAGCACTGTTACTATACTGTGCACTGTGTAACTATGAGCATACGGATGTTCGCAAGTTGATAGCACTGTTACTATATTGTGCACTGTGTAGTTATGAGCATACGGTTGTTCGCAAGTAGATAGCACTGTTACTATGCTGTGCACTGTGTAGCTATGACCATACGGTTGTTCGCAAATTGATAGCACTGTTACTATGCTGTGCACTGCGTAGCTATGAGCATATGGTTGTTCGCAAGTTGATAGCACTGTTACTGTGCTGTGCAATGTGTAGGTATGAGCATACGGTTGTTCGCAAGTTGATAGCGCTGTTACTATGCTGTGCTCTGTGTGGCTATGAGCATACGGTAGTTCGCAAGTTGACAGCAATGTTACTATGCTGGGCACTGCGTGGCTATGAGTATACGGTTGTTCGCAAGTTGATAGCACTGTTACTATATTGTGCACTGTGTAGCTATGAGTAGACGGCTTTTCGGAAGTTGTACCACTGTTACTATGCTGTGCACTGTGTAGCTATGAGCATACGGGTGTTCGCAAGTTGACAGCACTGTTAATATGCTGTGCACTGTGTAGCTATGAGCATACGGCTTTTCGCAAGTTGATAGCACTGCTACTATATTGTGCACTGTTTAGCTATGAGCATACGGCTTTTCACGAGTTGATAGCACTGTTACTATATTGTGCACTGTGTCGCTATGAGCAGACGGCTTTTCGCATGTTGGTAGCACTGTTACTATGCTGTGCACTGTGTAGCTTTGAGCAAACGGATGTTCGCAGGTTAATAGCACTGTTACTGTGCTGTGCACTGTGTTGCTATGAGCATACAGTTGTTCGCAAGTTGATAGCACTGTTACTATGCTGTGCACTGTGTAGCTATGAGCATACGGTTGTTCGCAAGTTGATAGCACTGTTGCTATGCTGTGCACTATGTAGCTATGAGCATACCGTTCTTCGCAAGTTGATAGCACTGTTACTATATTGTGCACTCTGTATCTATGAGCAGACGGCTTTTCGCAAGTTGATAGCACTGTTACTACGCCGTGCACTGTGTAGCTATGAGCGCACGGCTGTTCGCAAGTTGATAGCACTGTTACTATATTGTGCACTGTGTCGCTATGAGCAGACGGCTTTTCGCATGTTGGTAGCACTGTTACTATGCTGTGCACTGTGTAGCTTTGAGCAAACGGATGTTCCCAAGTTAATAGCACACTTACTGTGCTGTGCACTGTGTTGCTATGAGCATACAGTTGTTCGCAAGTTGATAGCACTGTTACTATATTGTGGACTGTGTAGCTATGAGCATACGGCTGTTCGCAAGTTGATAGCACTGTTACTATATTGTGCACAGTGTAACTATGAGTAGACGGCTTTTCGCAAGTTGTACCACTGTTACTATGCTGTGCACTGTGTAGCTATGAGCATACGGTTGTTCGCAAGTTGACAGCACTGTTACTATGCTGTGCACTGTGTAGCTATGAGCATACGGTTGTTCGCAAGTTGATAGGAGTGTTACCATGCTGTGCACTGTGTAGCTTTGAGCATACTGTTGTTCGCAAGTTGATAGCACCGTTACTATATTGTGCACTGTGTAGCTATGAGCATACGGCTGTTCGCAAGTTGATAGCACTGTTACTATATTGTGCACTGTGTAACTATGAGCAGACGGCTTTTCGTATGTTGGTAGCACTGTTACTATGCTGTGCACTGTGTAGCTATGAGCATACCGTTCTTCGCAAGTTGATAGCACTGTTACTATGCTGTGCACTGTGTAGATATGAGCATATGGTTGTTCGCAAGTTGATAGCACTGCTACTATATTGTGCACTGTGTAGCTATGAGCAGACGGCTTTTCGCAAGTTGTAGCACTGTTACTATGCTGTGCACTGTGTAGCTATGAGCATATGGTTGTTCGCAAAGTTGATAGCACTGTTACTATGCTGTGCACTGTGTAGGTATGAGCATACTGTTGTTCGCAAGTTGATAGCACTGTTACTATGCTGTGCACTGTGTAGCTATGAGCAGACGGCTTTTCACAAGTTGATAGCACTGTTACTATATTGTACACTCTGTATCTATGAGCAGACGGCTTTTCGCAATTTGATAGCACTGTTACTATGCCGTGCACTGTATAGCTATGAGCAGACGGCATTCGCATGTTGGTAGCACTGTTACTATGCTGTGCACTGTGTAGCTTTGACCAAACGGTTGTTCGCAAGTTAATAGCACTGTTACTGTGCTGTGCACTGTGTAGCTATGAGCATACAGTTGTTCGCAAGTTGATAGCACTGTTACTATGCTGTGCACTGTGTAGCTATGAGCAGACAGCTTTTCGCATGTTGGTAGCATGTTACTATGCTGTGCACTGTGTAGCTTTGAGCAAACGGATGTTCGCAAGTTAATAGCACTGTTACTGTGCTGTGCACTGTGTAGCTATGAGCATACGGTTGTTCGCAAGTTGATAGCACTGTTACTATGCTGTGCACTGTGTAGCTATGAGCATATGGTTGTTCGCAAGTTGATAGCACTGTTACTATGCTGTGCACTGTGTAGCTATGAGCATACGGTTGTTCGCAAGTTGATAGCACTGTTACTATGCTGTGCACTGTGTAGCTATGAGCATACGGTTGTTCGCAAGTTGATAGCACTGTTACTATGCTGTGCACTGTGTAGCTATGAGCATATGGTTGTTCGCAAGTTGATAGCACTGTTACTATGCTGTGCACTGTGTTGCTATGAGCATACAGTTGTTCGCAAGTTGATAGCACTGTTACTATGCTGTGCACTGTGTAGCTATGAGCATACGGTTGTTCGCAAGTTGATAGCACTGTTGCTGTGCTGTGCACTGTGTTGCTATGAGCATACAGTTGTTCGCAAGTTGATAGCACTGTTACTATGCTGTGCACTGTGTTGCTATGAGCATACAGTTGTTCGCAAGTTGATAGCACTGTTACTATGCTGTGCACTGTGTTGCTATGAGCATACAGTTGTTCGCAAGTTAATAGCACTGTTACTGTGCTGTGCACTGTGTAGCTATGAGCATACAGTTGTTCGCAAGTTGATAGCACTGTTGCTATTCTGTGCACTGTGTTGCTATGAGCATACAGTTGTTCGCAAGTTAATAGCACTGTTACTATGCTGTGCACTGTGTAGCTATGAGCATACGGTTGTTCGCAAGTTGATAGCACTGTTACTATGCTGTGCACTGTGTAGCTATGAGCATACAGTTGTTCGCAAGTTGATAGCACTGTTACTATGCTGTGCACTGTGTAGCTATGAGCATACGGTTGTTCGCAAGTTGATAGCACTGTTGCTATGCTGTGCACTGTGTTGCTATGAGCATACAGTTGTTCGCAAGTTGATAGCACTGTTACTATGCTGTGCACTGTGTTGCTATGAGCATACAGTTGTTCGCAAGTTGATAGCACTGTTACTATGCTGTGCACTGTGTTGCTATGAGCATACAGTTGTTCGCAAGTTAATAGCACTGTTACTGTGCTGTGCACTGTGTAGCTATGAGCATACAGTTGTTCGCAAGTTGATAGCACTGTTACTATGCTGTGCACTGTGTAGCTATGAGCAGACGGCTTTTCGCATGTTGGTAGCATGTTACTATGCTGTGCACTGTGTAGCTTTGAGCAAACGGATGTTCGCAAGTTAATAGCACTGTTACTGTGCTGTGCACTGTGTAGCTATGAGCATATGGTTGTTCGCAAGTTGATAGCACTGTTACTATGCTGTGCACTGTGTAGCTATGAGCATACGGTTGTTCGCAAGTTGATAGCACTGTTACTATGCTGTGCACTGTGTAGCTATGAGCATATGGTTGTTCGCAAGTTGATAGCACTGTTACTATGCTGTGCACTGTGTTGCTATGAGCATACAGTTGTTCGCAAGTTGATAGCACTGTTACTATGCTGTGCACTGTGTAGCTATGAGCATACGGTTGTTCGCAAGTTGATAGCACTGTTGCTATGCTGTGCACTATGTAGCTATGAGCATACCGTTCTTCGCAAGTTGATAGCACTGTTACTATGCTGTGCACTGTGTAGCTATGAGCATATGGTTGTTCGCAAGTTGATAGCACTGTTACTATGCTGTGCACTGTGTAGCTATGAGCATACGGTTGTTCGCAAGTTGATAGCACTGTTGCTATGCTATGCACTATGTTGCTATGAGCATACCGTTCTTCGCAAGTTGATAGCACTGTTACTATGCTGTGCACTGTGTAGCTATGAGCATACGGTTGTTCGCAAGTTGATAGCACTGTTGCTATGCTGTGCACTATGTAGCTATGAGCATACCGTTCTTCGCAAGTTGATAGCACTGTTACTATGCTGTGCACTGTGTAGCTATGAGCATACGGTTGTTCGCAAGTTGATAGCACTGTTGCTATGCTGTGCACTATGTAGCTATGAGCATACCGTTCTTCGCAAGTTGATAGCACGGTTACTATGCTGTGCACTGTGTAGCTATGAGCATATGGTTGTTCGCAGGTTGATAGCACTGTTACTATGCTGTGCACTGTGCAGCTATGAGCATACGGTTGTTCGCAAGTTGATAGCACTGCTGCTATGCTGTGCACTATGTAGCTATGAGCATACCGTTCTTCGCAAGTTGATAGCACTGTTACTATGCTGTGCACTGTGTAGCTATGAGCATATGGTTGTTCGCAATTTGATAGCACTGTTACTATGCCGTGCACTGTATAGCTATGAGCAGACGGCATTCGCACGTTGGTAGCACTGTTACTATGCTGTGCACTGTGTAGCTATGAGCATACAGTTGTTCGCAAGTTAATAGCACTGTTACTATGCTGTGCAAGGTGTAGCTATGAGCAGACGGCTTTTCGCATGTTGGTAGCACTGTTACCATGCTGTGCACTGTGTAGCTTTGAGCAAACGGATGTTCGCAAGTTAATAGCACTGTTACTGTGCTGTGCACTGTGTTGCTATGAGCATACAGTTGTTCGCAAGTTGATAGCACTGTTACTATGCTGTGCACTGTGTAGCTATGAGCATTCGGTTGTTCGCAAGTTGATAGCACTGTTGCTATGCTGTGCACTATGTAGCTATGAGCATACCGTTCTTCGCAAGTTGATAGCACTGTTACTATATTGTGCACTCTGTATCTATGAGCAGACGGCTTTTCGCAAGTTGATAGCACTGTTACTACGCCGTGCACTGTGTAGCTATGAGCGCACGGCTGTTCGCAAGTTGATAGCACTGTTACTATATTGTGCACTGTGTCGCTATGAGCAGACGGCTTTTCGCATGTTGGTAGCACTGTTACTATGCTGTCCACTGTGTAGCTTTGAGCAAACGGATGTTCGCAAGTTAATAGCACTGTTACTGTGCTGTGCACTGTGTTGCTATGAGCATACAGTTGTTCGCAAGTTAATAGCACCGTTACTATGCTGTGCACTGTGTAGCTATGAGCATACGGTTGTTCGCAAGTTGATAGCACTGTTGCTATGCTGTGCACTATGTAGCTATGAGCATACCGTTCTTCGCAAGTTGATAGCACTGTTACTATGCTGTGCACTGTGTAGCTATGAGCATATGGTTGTTCGCAGGTTGATAGCACTGTTACTATATTGTGCACTGTGTAGCTTTGAGTATACGGCTGTTCGCAAGTTGATAGCACTGTTACTATGCTGTGCACTGTGTAGCTATGAGCATACGGTTGTTCGCAAGTTGATAGCACTGTTACTATATTGTGCACTGTGTAGCTATGAGCATACAGTTGTTAGCAAGTTGATAGCACTGTTACTATGCTCTGCACTGTGTAGCTTTGAGCATACGGTTGTTCGCAAGTTGATAGCACTGTTACTATGCTGTGCACTGTGTAGCTATGAGCATACGGTTGCTCGCAAGTTGATAGCACTGTTACTATGCTGTGCACTGTGTAGCTTTGAGTATATGGTTGTTCGCAAGTAGATAGCACTGTTACTATGCTGTGCACTGTGTAGCTATGAGCATACGGTTGTTCGCAAGTTGTAGCACTGCTACTATGCTGTGCACTGTGTAGCTATGAGCATACGGCTGTTCGCAAGTTGATAGCCCTGTTACTATATTGTGCACTGTGTAGCTTTGAGTATACGGCTGTTCGCAAGTTGTAGCACTGTTACTATGCTGTGCACTGTGTAGCTATGAGCATATGGTTGTTCGCAAGTTGATAGCACTCTTACTATGCTCTGCACTGTGTAGCTTTGAGTATACGGTTGTTCGCAAGTTGATAGCACTGTTACTATATTGTGCACTGTGTAGCTATGAGCATACAGTTGTAAGCAAGTTGATAGCACTGTTACTATGCTCTGCACTGTGTAGCTTTGAGCATACGGTTGTTCGCAAGTTGATAGCACTGTTACTATGCTGTGCACTGTGTAGCTATGAGCATACGGTTGCTCGCAAGTTGATAGCACTGTTACTATGCTGTGCACTGTGTAGCTTTGAGTATACGGTTGTTCGCAAGTAGATAGCACTGTTACTATGCTGTGCACTGTGTAGCTATGAGCATACGGTTGTTCGCAAGTTGTAGCACTGTTACTATGCTTTGCACTGTGTAGCTATGAGCATACGGCTGTTCGCAAGTTGATAGCACTGTTACTATATTGTGCACTGTGTAGTTATGAGCATACGGTTGTTCGCAAGTAGATAGCACTGTTACTATGCTGTGCACTGTGTAGCTTTGAGCAAACGGTTTTTCGGAAGTTAATAGCACTGATACTGTGCTGTGCACTGTGTAGCTATGAGCAGACGGCTTTGCGCAAGTTGTAGCACTGTTACTATGCTGTGCACTGTGTAGCTATGAGCAAACGGTTGTTCGCAAGTTGATAGCACTGTTTCTATGCTGTGCACTGTGTAGCTTTGAGCATACGGTTGTTCGGAAAATGATACCACTGTTTCTATGCTCTGCACTGTGTAGCTTTGAACATACCGTTGTTCGGAAGATGATAGCACTGTTACTATGCTGTGCACTGTGTAGCTTTGAGCATACGGTTGTTCGCAAGTAGATAGCACTGTTACTATGCTGTGCACTGTGTAGCTTTGAGCAAACGGTTTTTCGTAAGTTAATAGCACTGATACTGTGCTGTGCACTGTGTAGCTATGAGCAGACGGCTTTTCGCAAGTTGTAGCACTCTTACTATGCTGTGCACTGTGTAGCTATGAGCATACGGCTTTTCGCAAGTTGATAGCACTGCTGCTATATTGTGTACTGTGTAGCTATGAGCATACGGCTTTTCGCAAGTTGTTAGCACTGCTACTATATTGTGCACTCTGTATCTATGAGCAGACGGCTTTTCGAAAGTTGATAGCACTGTTACTATGCTGTGCACTGTGTAGCTATGAGCATACGGTTGTTCGCAAGTTGATAGCACTGTTGCTATGCTGTGCACTATGTTGCTATGAGCATACCGTTCTTCGCAAGTTGATAGCACTGTTACTATGCTGTGCACTGTGTAGCTATGAGCATACGGTTGTTCGCAAGTTGATAGCACTGTTGCTATGCTGTGCACTATGTAGCAATGAGCATACCGTTCTTCGCAAGTTGATAGCACTGTTACTATGCTGTGCACTGTGTAGCTATGAGCATACGGTTGTTCGCAAGTTGATAGCACTGTTGCTATGCTGTGCACTATGTAGCTATGAGCATACCGTTCTTCGCAAGTTGATTGCACGGTTACTATGCTGTGCACTGTGTAGCTATGAGCATATGGTTGTTCGCAGGTTGATAGCACTGTTACTATGCTGTGCACTGTGCAGCTATGAGCATACGGTTGTTCGCAAGTTGATAGCACTGTTGCTATGCTGTGCACTATGTAGCTATGAGCATACCGTTCTTCGCAAGTTGATAGCACTGTTACTATGCTGTGCACTGTGTAGCTATGAGCATACAGTTGTTCGCAAGTTAATAGCACTGTTACTATGCTGTGCAAGGTGTAGCTATGAGCAGACGGCTTTTCGCATGTTGGTAGCACTGTTACTATGCTGTGCACTGTGTAGCTTTGAGCAAACGGATGTTCGCAAGTTAATAGCACTGTTACTGTGCTGTGCACTGTGTTGCTATGAGCATACAGTTGTTCGCAAGTTGATAGCACTGTTACTATGCTGTGCACTGTGTAGCTATGAGCATACGGTTGTTCGCAAGTTGATAGCACTGTTGCTATGCTGTGCACTATGTAGCTATGAGCATACCGTTCTTCGCAAGTTGATAGCACGGTTACTATGCTGTGCACTGTGTAGCTATGAGCATATGGTTGTTCGCAATTTGATAGCACTGTTACTATGCCGTGCACTGTATAGCTATGAGCAGACGGCATTCGCATGTTGGTAGCACTGTTACTATGCTGTGCACTGTGTAGCTATGAGCATATGGTTGCTCGCAGGTTGATAGCACTGTTACTATATTGTGCACTGTGTAGCTATGAGCATACAGTTGTTCGCAAGTTAATAGCACTGTTACTATGCTGTGCAAGGTGTAGCTATGAGCAGACGGCTTTTCGCATGTTGGTAGCACTGTTACTATGCTGTGCACTGTGTAGCTTTGAGCAAACGGATGTTCGCAAGTTAATAGCACTGTTACTGTGCTGTGCACTGTGTTGCTATGAGCATACAGTTGTTCGCAAGTTGATAGCACTGCTGCTATATTGTGTACTGTGTAGCTATGAGCATACGGCTTTTCGCAAGTTGTTAGCACTGCTACTATATTGTGCACTCTGTATCTATGAGCATACCGTTCTTCGCAAGTTGATAGCACTGTTACTATATTTTGCACTCTGTATTTATGAGCAGACGGCTTTTCGCAAGTTGATAGCACTGTTACTACGCCGTGCACTGTGTAGCTATGAGCGCACGGCTGTTCGCAAGTTGATAGCACTGTTACTATATTGTGCACTGTGTCGCTATGAGCAGACGGCTTTTCGCATGTTGGTAGCACTGTTACTATGCTGTCCACTGTGTAGCTTTGAGCAAACGGATGTTCGCAAGTTAATAGCACTGTTACTGTGCTGTGCACTGTGTTGCTATGAGCATACAGTTGTTCGCAAGTTAATAGCACCGTTACTATGCTGTGCACTGTGTAGCTATGAGCATACGGTTGTTCGCAAGTTGATAGCACTGTTGCTATGCTGTGCACTATGTAGCTATGAGCATACCGTTCTTCGCAAGTTGATAGCACTGTTACTATGCTGTGCACTGTGTAGCTATGAGCATATGGTTGTTCGCAGGTTGATAGCACTGTTACTATATTGTGCACTGTGTAGCTTTGAGTATACGGCTGTTCGCAAGTTGATAGCACTGTTACTATGCTGTGCACTGTGTAGCTATGAGCATACGGTTGTTCGCAAGTTGATAGCACTGTTACTATATTGTGCACTGTGTAGCTATGAGCATACAGTTGTTAGCAAGTTGATAGCACTGTTACTATGCTCTGCACTGTGTAGCTTTGAGCATACGGTTGTTCGCAAGTTGATAGCACTGTTACTATGCTGTGCACTGTGTAGCTATGAGCATACGGTTGCTCGCAAGTTGATAGCACTGTTACTATGCTGTGCACTGTGTAGCTTTGAGTATATGGTTGTTCGCAAGTAGATAGCACTGTTACTATGCTGTGCACTGTGTAGCTATGAGCATACGGTTGTTCGCAAGTTGTAGCACTGCTACTATGCTGTGCACTGTGTAGCTATGAGCATACGGCTGTTCGCAAGTTGATAGCACTGTTACTATATTGTGCACTGTGTAGCTTTGAGTATACGGCTGTTCGCAAGTTGTAGCACTGTTACTATGCTGTGCACTGTGTAGCTATGAGCATATGGTTGTTCGCAAGTTGATAGCACTGTTACTATGCTCTGCACTGTGTAGCTTTGAGTATACGGTTGTTCGCAAGTTGATAGCACTGTTACTATATTGTGCACTGTGTAGCTATGAGCATACAGTTGTAAGCAAGTTGATAGCACTGTTACTATGCTCTGCACTGTGTAGCTTTGAGCATACGGTTGTTCGCAAGTTGATAGCACTGTTACTATGCTGTGCACTGTGTAGCTATGAGCATACGGTTGCTCGCAAGTTGATAGCACTGTTACTATGCTGTGCACTGTGTAGCTTTGAGTATACGGTTGTTCGCAAGTAGATAGCACTGTTACTATGCTGTGCACTGTGTAGCTATGAGCATACGGTTGTTCGCAAGTTGTAGCACTGTTACTATGCTTTGCACTGTGTAGCTATGAGCATACGGCTGTTCGCAAGTTGATAGCACTGTTACTATATTGTGCACTGTGTAGTTATGAGCATACGGTTGTTCGCAAGTAGATAGCACTGTTACTATGCTGTGCACTGTGTAGCTTTGAGCAAACGGTTTTTCGGAAGTTAATAGCACTGATACTGTGCTGTGCACTGTGTAGCTATGAGCAGACGGCTTTGCGCAAGTTGTAGCACTGTTACTATGCTGTGCACTGTGTAGCAATGAGCAAACGGTTGTTCGCAAGTTGATAGCACTGTTTCTATGCTGTGCACTGTGTAGCTTTGAGCATACGGTTGTTCGGAAAATGATACCACTGTTTCTATGCTCTGCACTGTGTAGCTTTGAACATACCGTTGTTCGGAAGATGATAGCACTGTTACTATGCTGTGCACTGTGTAGCTTTGAGCATACGGTTGTTCGCAAGTAGATAGCACTGTTACTATGCTGTGCACTGTGTAGCTTTGAGCAAACGGTTTTTCGTAAGTTAATAGCACTGATACTGTGCTGTGCACTGTGTAGCTATGAGCAGACGGCTTTTCGCAAGTTGTAGCACTGTTACTATGCTGTGCACTGTGTAGCTATGAGCATACGGCTTTTCGCAAGTTGATAGCACTGCTGCTATATTGTGTACTGTGTAGCTATGAGCATACGGCTTTTCGCAAGTTGTTAGCACTGCTACTATATTGTGCACTCTGTATCTATGAGCAGACGGCTTTTCGAAAGTTGATAGCACTGTTACTATACTGTGCACTGTCTAACTATGAGCATACGGATGTTCGCAAGTTGATAGAACTGTTACTATATTGTGCACTGTGTACTTATGAGCATACGGCTGTTCGCAAGTTGTAGCACTGTTACTATGCTGTGCACTGTGTAGCTATGAGCAAACGGTTGTTCGTAAGTTAATAGCACTGTTACTGTGCTGTGCACTGTGTAGCTATGAGCAGACGGCTTTTCGCAAGTTGTAGCACTGTTACTATGCTGTGCACTGTGTAGCTATGAGCATACGGCTTTTCGCAAGTTGATAGCACTGCTGCTATATTGTGTACTGTGTAGCTATGAGCATACGGCTTTTCGCAAGTTGTTAGCACTGCTACTATATTGTGCACTCTGTATCTATGAGCAGACGGCTTTTCGAAAGTTGATAGCACTGTTACTATACTGTGCACTGTCTAACTATGAGCATACGGATGTTCGCAAGTTGATAGAACTGTTACTATATTGTGCACTGTGTACTTATGAGCATACGGCTGTTCGCAAGTTGATAGCACTGTTACTATATTGTGCACTGTGTAGTTATGAGCATACGGCTATTCGCAAGTAGATAGCACTGTTACTATGCTGTGCACTGTGTAGCTATGAGCATACGGTTGATCGCAAGTTGATAGCACTGTTACTATGCTGTGCACTGTGTAGCTATGAGCATACGGCTGTTCGCAAGTTGATAGCATTGTTACTATATTGTGCACTGTGTAGTTATGAGCATACGGCTGTTCGCAAGTAGATAGCACTGTTACTATGCTGTGCACTGTGTAGCTATAAGCATACGGTTGTTCGCAAGTTGATAGCACTGTTACTATGCTGTGCACTGTGTAGCTATGAGCATATGGTTGTTCGCAAGCTGATGGCACTGTTACTATATTGTGCACTGTGTAGCCATGAGCAGACGGCTTTTCGCAAGTTGTAGCACTGTTACTATATTGTGCACTGTGTACTTATGAGCATACGGCTGTTCGCAAGTTGATAGCACTGTTACTATATTGTGCACTGTGTAGTTATGAGCATACGGCTATTCGCAAGTAGATAGCACTGTTACTATGCTGTGCACTGTGTAGCTATGAGCATACGGTTGATCGCAAGTTGATAGCACTGTTACTATGCTGTGCACTGTGTAGCTATGAGCATACGGCTGTTCGCAAGTTGATAGCATTGTTACTATATTGTGCACTGTGTAGTTATGAGCATACGGCTGTTCGCAAGTAGATAGCACTGTTACTATGCTGTGCACTGTGTAGCTATAAGCATACGGTTGTTCGCAAGTTGATAGCACTGTTACTATGCTGTGCACTGTGTAGCTATGAGCATATGGTTGTTCGCAAGCTGATGGCACTGTTACTATATTGTGCACTGTGTAGCCATGAGCAGACGGCTTTTCGCAAGTTGTAGCACTGTTACTATGCTGTGCACTGTGTAGCTATGAGCATACGGTTGTTCGCAAGTTGATAGCACTGTTTCTATGCTGTGCACTGTGTAGCTTTGAGCATACGGTTGTTCGGATGATGATAGCACTATTACTATGCCTTGCACTGTGTAGCTTTGAGCATACGGTTGTTCGGAATTTGATAGCTCTGTTACTTTGCTGTGCACTGTGTAGCTTTGAGCAAACAGTTGTTCGTAAGTTAATAGCACTGTTACTGTGCTGTGCACTGTGTAGCTATGAGCAGACGGCTTTTCGCGAGTTGTAGCACTGTTACTATGCTGTGCACTGTGTAGCTATGAGCATACGTCTTTTCGCAAGTTGATAGCACTGCTACTATATTGTGCACTGTGTAGCTATGAGCATATGGCTTTTCACAAGTTGATAGCACAGTTACTATATTGTGCACTCTGTATCTATGAGCAGACGGCTTTTCGAAAGTTGATAGCACTGTTACTATACTGTGCACTGTGTAACTATGAGCATACGGATGTTCGCAAGTTGATAGCACTGTTACTATATTGTGCACTGTGTAGTTATGAGCATACGGTTGTTCGCAAGTAGATAGCACTGTTACTATGCTGTGCACTGTGTAGCTATGACCATACGGTTGTTCGCAAATTGATAGTACTGTTACTATGCTGTGCACTGCGTAGCTATGAGCATATGGTTGTTCGCAAGTTGATAGCACTGTTACTGTGCTGTGCACTGTGTAGGTATGAGCATACGGTTGTTCGCAAGTTGATAGCGCTGTTACTATGCTGTGCTCTGTGTGGCTATGAGCATACGGTAGTTCGCAAGTTGACAGCAATGTTACTATGCTGGGCACTGCGTGGCTATGAGTATACGGTTGTTCGCAAGTTGATAGCACTGTTACTATATTGTGCACTGTGTAGCTATGAGTAGACGGCTTTTCGGAAGTTGTACCACTGTTACTATGCTGTGCACTGTGTAGCTATGAGCATACGGGTGTTCGCAAGTTGACAGCACTGTTAATATGCTGTGCACTGTGTAGCTATGAGCATACGGCTTTTCGCAAGTTGATAGCACTGCTACTATATTGTGCACTGTTTAGCTATGAGCATACGGCTTTTCACGAGTTGATAGCACTGTTACTATATTGTGCACTGTGTCGCTATGAGCAGACGGCTTTTCGCATGTTGGTAGCACTGTTACTATGCTGTGCACTGTGTAGCTTTGAGCAAACGGATGTTCGCAGGTTAATAGCACTGTTACTGTACTGTGCACTGTGTTGCTATGAGCATACAGTTGTTCGCAAGTTGATAGCACTGTTACTATGCTGTGCACTGTGTAGCTATGAGCATACGGTTGTTCGCAAGTTGATAGCACTGTTGCTATGCTGTGCACTATGTAGCTATGAGCATACCGTTCTTCGCAAGTTGATAGCACTGTTACTATATTGTGCACTCTGTATCTATGAGCAGACGGCTTTTCGCAAGTTGATAGCACTGTTACTACGCCGTGCACTGTGTAGCTATGAGCGCACGGCTGTTCGCAAGTTGATAGCACTGTTACTATATTGTGCACTGTGTCGCTATGAGCAGACGGCTTTTCGCATGTTGGTAGCACTGTTACTATGCTGTGCACTGTGTAGCTTTGAGCAAACGGATGTTCCCAAGTTAATAGCACACTTACTGTGCTGTGCACTGTGTTGCTATGAGCATACAGTTGTTCGCAAGTTGATAGCACTGTTACTATATTGTGGACTGTGTAGCTATGAGCATACGGCTGTTCGCAAGTTGATAGCACTGTTACTATTTTGTGCACTGTGTAACTATGAGTACGGCTTTTCGCAAGTTGTACCACTGTTACTATGCTGTGCACTGTGTAGCTATGAGCATACGGTTGTTCGCAAGTTGACAGCACTGTTACTATGCTGTGCACTGTGTAGCTATGAGCATACGGTTGTTCGCAAGTTGATAGGAGTGTTACCATGCTGTGCACTGTGTAGCTTTGAGCATACTGTTGTTCGCAAGTTGATAGCACCGTTACTATATTGTGCACTGTGTAGCTATGAGCATACGGCTGTTCGCAAGTTGATAGCACTGTTACTATATTGTGCACTGTGTAACTATGAGCAGACGGCTTTTCGTATGTTGGTAGCACTGTTACTATGCTGTGCACTGTGTAGCTATGAGCATACCGTTCTTCGCAAGTTGATAGCACTGTTACTATGCTGTGCACTGTGTAGATATGAGCATATGGTTGTTCGCAAGTTGATAGCACTGCTACTATATTGTGCACTGTGTAGCTATGAGCAGACGGCTTTTCGCAAGTTGTAGCACTGTTACTATGCTGTGCACTGTGTAGCTATGAGCATATGGTTGTTCGCAAAGTTGATAGCACTGTTACTATGCTGTGCACTGTGTAGGTATGAGCATACTGTTGTTCGCAAGTTGATAGCACTGTTACTATGCTGTGCACTGTGTAGCTATGAGCAGACGGCTTTTCACAAGTTGATAGCACTGTTACTATATTGTACACTCTGTATCTATGAGCAGACGGCTTTTCGCAATTTGATAGCACTGTTACTATGCCGTGCACTGTATAGCTATGAGCAGACGGCATTCGCATGTTGGTAGCACTGTTACTATGCTGTGCACTGTGTAGCTTTGACCAAACGGTTGTTCGCAAGTTAATAGCACTATTACTGTGCTGTGCACTGTGTAGCTATGAGCATACAGTTGTTCGCAAGTTGATAGCACTGTTACTATGCTGTGCACTGTGTAGCTATGAGCAGACGGCTTTTCGCATGTTGGTAGCATGTTACTATGCTGTGCACTGTGTAGCTTTGAGCAAACGGATGTTCGCAAGTTAATAGCACTGTTACTGTGCTGTGCACTGTGTAGCTATGAGCATACGGTTGTTCGCAAGTTGATAGCACTGTTACTATGCTGTGCACTGTGTAGCTATGAGCATATGGTTGTTCGCAAGTTGATAGCACTGTTACTATGCTGTGCACTGTGTAGCTATGAGCATACGGTTGTTCGCAAGTTGATAGCACTGTTACTATGCTGTGCACTGTGTAGCTATGAGCATACGGTTGTTCGCAAGTTGATAGCACTGTTACTATGCTGTGCACTGTGTAGCTATGAGCATATGGTTGTTCGCAAGTTGATAGCACTGTTACTATGCTGTGCACTGTGTTGCTATGAGCATACAGTTGTTCGCAAGTTGATAGCACTGTTACTATGCTGTGCACTGTGTAGCTATGAGCATACGGTTGTTCGCAAGTTGATAGCACTGTTGCTATGCTGTGCACTGTGTTGCTATGAGCATACAGTTGTTCGCAAGTTGATAGCACTGTTACTATGCTGTGCACTGTGTTGCTATGAGCATACAGTTGTTCGCAAGTTGATAGCACTGTTACTATGCTGTGCACTGTGTTGCTATGAGCATACAGTTGTTCGCAAGTTAATAGCACTGTTACTGTGCTGTGCACTGTGTAGCTATGAGCATACAGTTGTTCGCAAGTTGATAGCACTGTTGCTATTCTGTGCACTGTTTTGCTATGAGCATACAGTTGTTCGCAAGTTAATAGCACTGTTACTATGCTGTGCACTGTGTAGCTATGAGCATACGGTTGTTCGCAAGTTGATAGCACTGTTACTATGCTGTGCACTGTGTAGCTATGAGCATACAGTTGTTCGCAAGTTGATAGCACTGTTACTATGCTGTGCACTGTGTAGCTATGAGCATACGGTTGTTCGCAAGTTGATAGCACTGTTGCTATGCTGTGCACTGTGTTGCTATGAGCATACAGTTGTTCGCAAGTTGATAGCACTGTTACTATGCTGTGCACTGTGTTGCTATGAGCATACAGTTGTTCGCAAGTTGATAGCACTGTTACTATGCTGTGCACTGTGTTGCTATGAGCATACAGTTGTTCGCAAGTTAATAGCACTGTTACTGTGCTGTGCACTGTGTAGCTATGAGCATACAGTTGTTCGCAAGTTGATAGCACTGTTACTATGCTGTGCACTGTGTAGCTATGAGCAGACGGCTTTTCGCATGTTGGTAGCATGTTACTATGCTGTGCACTGTGTAGCTTTGAGCAAACGGATGTTCGCAAGTTAATAGCACTGTTACTGTGCTGTGCACTGTGTAGCTATGAGCATATGGTTGTTCGCAAGTTGATAGCACTGTTACTATGCTGTGCACTGTGTAGCTATGAGCATACGGTTGTTCGCAAGTTGATAGCACTGTTACTATGCTGTGCACTGTGTAGCTATGAGCATACGGTTGTTCGCAAGTTGATAGCACTGTTACTATGCTGTGCACTGTGTAGCTATGAGCATATGGTTGTTCGCAAGTTGATAGCACTGTTACTATGCTGTGCACTGTGTTGCTATGAGCATACAGTTGTTCGCAAGTTGATAGCACTGTTACTATGCTGTGCACTGTGTAGCTATGAGCATACGGTTGTTCGCAAGTTGATAGCACTGTTGCTATGCTGTGCACTATGTAGCTATGAGCATACCGTTCTTCGCAAGTTGATAGCACTGTTACTATGCTGTGCACTGTGTAGCTATGAGCATATGGTTGTTCGCAAGTTGATAGCACTGTTACTATGCTGTGCACTGTGTAGCTATGAGCATACGGTTGTTCGCAAGTTGATAGCACTGTTGCTATGCTGTGCACTATGTTGCTATGAGCATACCGTTCTTCGCAAGTTGATAGCACTGTTACTATGCTGTGCACTGTGTAGCTATGAGCATACGGTTGTTCGCAAGTTGATAGCACTGTTGCTATGCTGTGCACTATGTAGCTATGAGCATACCGTTCTTCGCAAGTTGATAGCACTGTTACTATGCTGTGCACTGTGTAGCTATGAGCATACGGTTGTTCGCAAGTTGATAGCACTGTTGCTATGCTGTGCACTATGTAGCTATGAGCATACCGTTCTTCGCAAGTTGATAGCACGGTTACTATGCTGTGCACTGTGTAGCTATGAGCATATGGTTGTTCGCAGGTTGATAGCACTGTTACTATGCTGTGCACTGTGCAGCTATGAGCATACGGTTGTTCGCAAGTTGATAGCACTGTTGCTATGCTGTGCACTATGTAGCTATGAGCATACCGTTCTTCGCAAGTTGATAGCACTGTTACTATGCTGTGCACTGTGTAGCTATGAGCATATGGTTGTTCGCAATTTGATAGCACTGTTACTATGCCGTGCACTGTATAGCTATGAGCAGACGGCATTCGCATGTTGGTAGCACTGTTACTATGCTGTGCACTGTGTAGCTATGAGCATATGGTTGTTCGCAGGTTGATAGCACTGTTACTATATTGTGCACTGTGTAGCTATGAGCATACAGTTGTTCGCAAGTTAATAGCACTGTTACTATGCTGTGCAAGGTGTAGCTATGAGCAGACGGCTTTTCGCATGTTGGTAGCACTGTTACTATGCTGTGCACTGTGTAGCTTTGAGCAAACGGATGTTCGCAAGTTAATAGCACTGTTACTGTGCTGTGCACTGTGTTGCTATGAGCATACAGTTGTTCGCAAGTTGATAGCACTGTTACTATGCTGTGCACTGTGTAGCTATGAGCATACGGTTGTTCGCAAGTTGATAGCACTGTTGCTATGCTGTGCACTATGTAGCTATGAGCATACCGTTCTTCGCAAGTTGATAGCACTGTTACTATATTGTGCACTCTGTATCTATGAGCAGACGGCTTTTCGCAAGTTGATAGCACTGTTACTACGCCGTGCACTGTGTAGCTATGAGCGCACGGCTGTTCGCAAGTTGATAGCACTGTTACTATATTGTGCACTGTGTCGCTATGAGCAGACGGCTTTTCGCATGTTGGTAGCACTGTTACTATGCTGTCCACTGTGTAGCTTTGAGCAAACGGATGTTCGCAAGTTAATAGCACTGTTACTGTGCTGTGCACTGTGTTGCTATGAGCATACAGTTGTTCGCAAGTTAATAGCACCGTTACTATGCTGTGCACTGTGTAGCTATGAGCATACGGTTGTTCGCAAGTTGATAGCACTGTTGCTATGCTGTGCACTATGTAGCTATGAGCATACCGTTCCTCGCAAGTTGATAGCACTGTTACTATGCTGTGCACTGTGTAGCTATGAGCATATGGTTGTTCGCAGGTTGATAGCACTGTTACTATATTGTGCACTGTGTAGCTTTGAGTATACGGCTGTTCGCAAGTTGATAGCACTGTTACTATGCTGTGCACTGTGTAGCTATGAGCATACGGTTGTTCGCAAGTTGATAGCACTGTTACTATATTGTGCACTGTGTAGCTATGAGCATACAGTTGTTAGCAAGTTGATAGCACTGTTACTATGCTCTGCACTGTGTAGCTTTGAGCATACGGTTGTTCGCAAGTTGATAGCACTGTTAATATGCTGTGCACTGTGTAGCTATGAGCATACGGTTGCTCGCAAGTTGATAGCACTGTTACTATGCTGTGCACTGTGTAGCTTTGAGTATATGGTTGTTCGCAAGTAGATAGCACTGTTACTATGCTGTGCACTGTGTAGCTATGAGCATACGGTTGTTCGCAAGTTGTAGCACTGCTACTATGCTGTGCACTGTGTAGCTATGAGCATACGGCTGTTCGCAAGTTGATAGCACTGTCACTATATTGTGCACTGTGTAGCTTTGAGTATACGGCTGTTCGCAAGTTGTAGCACTGTTACTATGCTGTGCACTGTGTAGCTATGAGCATATGGTTGTTCGCAAGTTGATAGCACTGTTACTATGCTCTGCACTGTGTAGCTTTGAGTATACGGTTGTTCGCAAGTTGATAGCACTGTTACTATATTGTGCACTGTGTAGCTATGAGCATACAGTTGTAAGCAAGTTGATAGCACTGTTACTATGCTCTGCACTGTGTAGCTTTGAGCATACGGTTGTTCGCAAGTTGATAGCACTGTTACTATGCTGTGCACTGTGTAGCTATGAGCATACGGTTGCTCGCAAGTTGATAGCACTGTTACTATGCTGTGCACTGTGTAGCTTTGAGTATACGGTTGTTCGCAAGTAGATAGCACTGTTACTATGCTGTGCACTGTGTAGCTATGAGCATACGGTTGTTCGCAAGTTGTAGCACTGTTACTATGCTTTGCACTGTGTAGCTATGAGCATACGGCTGTTCGCAAGTTGATAGCACTGTTACTATATTGTGCACTGTGTAGTTATGAGCATACGGTTGTTCGCAAGTAGATAGCACTGTTACTATGCTGTGCACTGTGTAGCTATGAGCATACGGTTGTTCGCAAGTTGACAGCACTGTTACTATGCTGTGCACTGTGCAGCTATGAGTATACGGTTGTTCGCAAGTTGATAGCAGTGTTACCATGCTGTGCACTGAGTAGCTATGAGCATACGGTTGTTCGCAAGTTGATAGCACTGTTACTATGCTGTGCACTGTGTAGCTTTGAGCATACGGTTGTTCGCAAGTTGATAGCACTGTTACTATATTGTGCACTGTGTAGCTATGAGTAGACGGCTTTTCGGAAGTTGTACCACTGTTACTATGCTGTGCACTGTGTAGCTATGAGCCTACGGTTGTTCGCAAGCTGACAGCACTGTTACTATGCTGTGCACTGTGTAGCTATGAGTATACGGTTGTTCGCAAGTTGATATCACTGTTACGGTGCTGTGCACTGTGTAGCTTTGAGTATATAGTTGTTCGCAAGTTGATAGCACTGTTACTATATTGTGCACTGTGTAGCTATGAGCAAACGGCTTTTCGCAAGTTGTAGCACTGTTACTATATTGTGCACTCTGTAGCTTTGAGCAGACGGCTTTTCGAAAGTTGATAGCACTGTTACTATATTGTGCACTGTGTAACTATGAGCAGACGGCTTTTCGTATGTTGGTAGCACTGTTACTATGCTGTGCACTGTGTAGCTATGAGCATACCGTTCTTCGCAAGTTGATAGCACTGTTACTATATTGTGCACTGTGTAGCTTTGAGTATACGGCTGTTCGCAAGTTGATAGCACTGCTACTATATTGTGGACTGTGTAGCTATGAGTAGACGGCTTTTCGCAAGTTGTACCACTGTTACTATGCTGTGCACTGTGTAGCTATGAGCATACGGTTGTTCGCAAGTTGACAGCACTGTTACTATGCTGTGGACTGTGTAGCTATGAGCATACGGTTGTTCGCAAGTTGATAGGAGTGTTACCATGCTGTGCACTGTGTAGCTTTGAGCATACTGTTGTTCGCAAGTTGATAGCACCGTTACTATATTGTGCACTGTGTAGCTATGAGTAGACGGCTTTTCGCAAGTTGTAGCACTGTTACTATGCTGTGCACTGTGTAGCTTTGAGTATACGGCTGTTCGCCAGTTGATAGCACTGTTACTATATTGTGGACTGTGTAGCTATGAGTAGACGGCTTTTCGCAAGTTATACCACTGTTACTATGCTGTGCACCGTGTAGCTATGAGCATACGGTTGTTCACAAGTTGATAGGAGTGTTACCATGCTGTGCACTGTGTAGGTATGAGCATACTGTTGTTCGCAAATTGATAGCACTGTTACTATGCTGTGCACTGTGTAGCTATGAGCAGACGGCTTTTCACAAGTTGATAGCACTGTTACTATATTGTGCACTCTGTATCTATGAGCAGACGGCTTTTCGCAATTTGATAGCACTGTTACTATGCCGTGCACTGTATAGCTATGAGCAGACGGCATTCGCATGTTGGTAGCACTGTTACTATACTGTGCACTGTGTAGCTTTGAGCAAGCGGTTGTTCGCAAGTTAATAGCACTGTTACTGTGCTGTGCACTGTGTAGCTATGAGCAGACGGCTTTTCACAAGTTGATAGCACTGTTACTATGCTGTGCACTGTGTTGCTATGAGCATACAGTTGTTCGCAAGTTAATAGCACTGTTACTGTGCTGTGCACTGTGTAGCTATGAGCATACAGTTGTTCGCAAGTTGATAGCACTGTTACTATGCTGTGCACTGTGTAGCTATGAGCAGACGGCTTTTCGCATGTTGGTAGCATGTTACTATGCTGTGCACTGTGTAGCTTTGAGCAAACGGATGTTCGCAAGTTAATAGCACTGTTACTGTGCTGTGCACTGTGTAGCTATGAGCATATGGTTGTTCGCAAGTTGATAGCACTGTTACTATGCTGTGCACTGTGTAGCTATGAGCATACGGTTGTTCGCAAGTTGATAGCACTGTTACTATGCTGTGCACTGTGTAGCTATGAGCATACGGTTGTTCGCAAGTTGATAGCACTGTTACTATGCTGTGCACTGTGTAGCTATGAGCATATGGTTGTTCGCAAGTTGATAGCACTGTTACTATGCTGTGCACTGTGTTGCTATGAGCATACAGTTGTTCGCAAGTTGATAGCACTGTTACTATGCTGTGCACTGTGTAGCTATGAGCATACGGTTGTTCGCAAGTTGATAGCACTGTTGCTATGCTGTGCACTATGTTGCTATGAGCATACCGTTCTTCGCAAGTTGATAGCACTGTTACTATGCTGTGCACTGTGTAGCTATGAGCATACGGTTGTTCGCAAGTTGATAGCACTGTTGCTATGCTGTGCACTATGTAGCTATGAGCATACCGTTCTTCGCAAGTTGATAGCACTGTTACTATGCTGTGCACTGTGTAGCTATGAGCATACGGTTGTTCGCAAGTTGATAGCACTGTTGCTATGCTGTGCACTATGTAGCTATGAGCATACCGTTCTTCGCAAGTTGATAGCACGGTTACTATGCTGTGCACTGTGTAGCTATGAGCATATGGTTGTTCGCAGGTTGATAGCACTGTTACTATGCTGTGCACTGTGCAGCTATGAGCATACGGTTGTTCGCAAGTTGATAGCACTGTTGCTATGCTGTGCACTATGTAGCTATGAGCATACCGTTCTTCGCAAGTTGATAGCACTGTTACTATGCTGTGCACTGTGTAGCTATGAGCATATGGTTGTTCGCAATTTGATAGCACTGTTACTATGCCGTGCACTGTATAGCTATGAGCAGACGGCATTCGCATGTTGGTAGCACTGTTACTATGCTGTGCACTGTGTAGCTATGAGCATATGGTTGTTCGCAGGTTGATAGCACTGTTACTATATTGTGCACTGTGTAGCTATGAGCATACAGTTGTTCGCAAGTTAATAGCACTGTTACTATGCTGTGCAAGGTGTAGCTATGAGCAGACGGCTTTTCGCATGTTGGTAGCACTGTTACTATGCTGTGCACTGTGTAGCTTTGAGCAAACGGATGTTCGCAAATTAATAGCACTGTTACTGTGCTGTGCACTGTGTTGCTATGAGCATACAGTTGTTCGCAAGTTGATAGCACTGTTACTATGCTGTGCACTGTGTAGCTATGAGCATACGGTTGTTCGCAAGTTGATAGCACTGTTACTATGCTGTGCACTGTGTAGCTATGAGCATACGGTTGTTCGCAAGTTGATTGCACTGTTACTATATTGTGCACTCTGTATCTATGAGCAGACGGCTTTTCGCAAGTTGATAGCACTGTTACTACGCCGTGCACTGTGTAGCTATGAGCGCACGGCTGTTCGCAAGTTGATAGCACTGTTACTATATTGTGCACTGTGTCGCTATGAGCAGACGGCTTTTCGCATGTTGGTAGCACTGTTACTATGCTGTCCACTGTGTAGCTTTGAGCAAACGGATGTTCGCAAGTTAATAGCACTGTTACTGTGCTGTGCACTGTGTTGCTATGAGCATACAGTTGTTCGCAAGTTAATAGCACCGTTACTATGCTGTGCACTGTGTAGCTATGAGCATACGGTTGTTCGCAAGTTGATAGCACTGTTGCTATGCTGTGCACTATGTAGCTATGAGCATACCGTTCTTCGCAAGTTGATAGCACTGTTACTATGCTGTGCACTGTGTAGCTATGAGCATATGGTTGTTCGCAGGTTGATAGCACTGTTACTATATTGTGCACTGTGTAGCTTTGAGTATACGGCTGTTCGCAAGTTGATAGCACTGTTACTATGCTGTGCACTGTGTAGCTATGAGCATACGGTTGTTCGCAAGTTGATAGCACTGTTACTATATTGTGCACTGTGTAGCTATGAGCATACAGTTGTTAGCAAGTTGATAGCACTGTTACTATGCTCTGCACTGTGTAGCTTTGAGCATACGGTTGTTCGCAAGTTGATAGCACTGTTACTATGCTGTGCACTGTGTAGCTATGAGCATACGGTTGCTCGCAAGTTGATAGCACTGTTACTATGCTGTGCACTGTGTAGCTTTGAGTATATGGTTGTTCGCAAGTAGATAGCACTGTTACTATGCTGTGCACTGTGTAGCTATGAGCATACGGTTGTTCGCAAGTTGTAGCACTGCTACTATGCTGTGCACTGTGTAGCTATGAGCATACGGCTGTTCGCAAGTTGATAGCACTGTTACTATATTGTGCACTGTGTAGCTTTGAGTATACGGCTGTTCGCAAGTTGTAGCACTGTTACTATGCTGTGCACTGTGTAGCTATGAGCATATGGTTGTTCGCAAGTTGATAGCACTGTTACTATGCTCTGCACTGTGTAGCTTTGAGTATACGGTTGTTCGCAAGTTGATAGCACTGTTACTATATTGTGCACTGTGTAGCTATGAGCATACAGTTGTAAGCAAGTTGATAGCACTGTTACTATGCTCTGCACTGTGTAGCTTTGAGCATACGGTTGTTCGCAAGTTGATAGCACTGTTACTATGCTGTGCACTGTCTAGCTATGAGCATACGGTTGCTCGCAAGTTGATAGCACTGTTACTATGCTGTGCACTGTGTAGCTTTGAGTATACGGTTGTTCGCAAGTAGATAGCACTGTTACTATGCTGTGCACTGTGTAGCTATGAGCATACGGTTGTTCGCAAGTTGTAGCACTGTTACCATGCTTTGCACTGTGTAGCTATGAGCATACGGCTGTTCGCAAGTTGATAGCACTGTTACTATATTGTGCACTGTGTAGTTATGAGCATACGGTTGTTCGCAAGTAGATAGCACTGTTACTATGCTGTGCACTGTGTAGCTATGAGCATACGGTTGTTCGCAAGTTGACAGCACTGTTACTATGCTGTGCACTGTGCAGCTATGAGTATACGGTTGTTCGCAAGTTGATAGCAGTGTTACCATGCTGTGCACTGAGTAGCTATGAGCATACGGTTGTTCGCAAGTTGATAGCACTGTTACTATGCTGTGCACTGTGTAGCTTTGAGCATACGGTTGTTCGCAAGTTGATAGCACTGTTACTATATTGTGCACTGTGTAGCTATGAGTAGACGGCTTTTCGGAAGTTGTACCACTGTTACTATGCTGTGCACTGTGTAGCTTTGAGTATATAGTTGTTCGCAAGTTGATAGCACTGTTACTATATTGTGCACTGTGTAGCTATGAGCAAACGGCTTTTCGCAAGTTGTAGCACTGTTACTATATTGTGCACTCTGTAGCTTTGAGCAGACGGCTTTTCGAAAGTTGATAGCACTGTTACTATATTGTGCACTGTGTAACTATGAGCAGACGGCTTTTCGTATGTTGGTAGCACTGTTACTATGCTGTGCACTGTGTAGCTATGAGCATACCGTTCTTCGCAAGTTGATAGCACTGTTACTATATTGTGCACTGTGTAGCTTTGAGTATACGGCTGTTCGCAAGTTGATAGCACTGTTACTATATTGTGCACTGTGTAGCTATGAGCAAACGGCTTTTCGCAAGTTGTAGCACTGTTACTATATTGTGCACTCTGTAGCTTTGAGCAGACGGCTTTTCGAAAGTTGATAGCACTGTTACTATATTGTGCACTGTGTAGCTATGAGTAGACGGCTTTTCGCAAGTTGTACCACTGTTACTATGCTGTGCACTGTGTAGCTATGAGCATACGGTTGTTCGCAAGTTGACAGCACTGTTACTATGCTGTGGACTGTGTAGCTATGAGCATACGGTTGTTCGCAAGTTGATAGGAGTGTTACCATGCTGTGCACTGTGTAGCTTTGAGCATACTGTTGTTCGCAAGTTGATAGCACCGTTACTATATTGTGCACTGTGTAGCTATGAGTAGACGGCTTTTCGCAAGTTGTAGCACTGTTACTGTGCTGTGCACTGTGTAGCTATGAGCATACAGTTGTTCGCAAGTTGATAGCACTGTTGCTATTCTGTGCACTGTTTTGCTATGAGCATACAGTTGTTCGCAAGTTAATAGCACTGTTACTATGCTGTGCACTGTGTAGCTATGAGCATACGGTTGTTCGCAAGTTGATAGCACTGTTACTATGCTGTGCACTGTGTAGCTATGAGCATACAGTTGTTCGCAAGTTGATAGCACTGTTACTATGCTGTGCACTGTGTAGCTATGAGCATACGGTTGTTCGCAAGTTGATAGCACTGTTGCTATGCTGTGCACTGTGTTGCTATGAGCATACAGTTGTTCGCAAGTTGATAGCACTGTTACTATGCTGTGCACTGTGTTGCTATGAGCATACAGTTGTTCGCAAGTTGATAGCACTGTTACTATGCTGTGCACTGTGTTGCTATGAGCATACAGTTGTTCGCAAGTTAATAGCACTGTTACTGTGCTGTGCACTGTGTAGCTATGAGCATACAGTTGTTCGCAAGTTGATAGCACTGTTACTATGCTGTGCACTGTGTAGCTATGAGCAGACGGCTTTTCGCATGTTGGTAGCATGTTACTATGCTGTGCACTGTGTAGCTTTGAGCAAACGGATGTTCGCAAGTTAATAGCACTGTTACTGTGCTGTGCACTGTGTAGCTATGAGCATATGGTTGTTCGCAAGTTGATAGCACTGTTACTATGCTGTGCACTGTGTAGCTATGAGCATACGGTTGTTCGCAAGTTGATAGCACTGTTACTATGCTGTGCACTGTGTAGCTATGAGCATACGGTTGTTCGCAAGTTGATAGCACTGTTACTATGCTGTGCACTGTGTAGCTATGAGCATATGGTTGTTCGCAAGTTGATAGCACTGTTACTATGCTGTGCACTGTGTTGCTATGAGCATACAGTTGTTCGCAAGTTGATAGCACTGTTACTATGCTGTGCACTGTGTAGCTATGAGCATACGGTTGTTCGCAAGTTGATAGCACTGTTGCTATGCTGTGCACTATGTAGCTATGAGCATACCGTTCTTCGCAAGTTGATAGCACTGTTACTATGCTGTGCACTGTGTAGCTATGAGCATATGGTTGTTCGCAAGTTGATAGCACTGTTACTATGCTGTGCACTGTGTAGCTATGAGCATACGGTTGTTCGCAAGTTGATAGCACTGTTGCTATGCTGTGCACTATGTTGCTATGAGCATACCGTTCTTCGCAAGTTGATAGCACTGTTACTATGCTGTGCACTGTGTAGCTATGAGCATACGGTTGTTCGCAAGTTGATAGCACTGTTGCTATGCTGTGCACTATGTAGCTATGAGCATACCGTTCTTCGCAAGTTGATAGCACTGTTACTATGCTGTGCACTGTGTAGCTATGAGCATACGGTTGTTCGCAAGTTGATAGCACTGTTGCTATGCTGTGCACTATGTAGCTATGAGCATACCGTTCTTCGCAAGTTGATAGCACGGTTACTATGCTGTGCACTGTGTAGCTATGAGCATATGGTTGTTCGCAGGTTGATAGCACTGTTACTATGCTGTGCACTGTGCAGCTATGAGCATACGGTTGTTCGCAAGTTGATAGCACTGTTGCTATGCTGTGCACTATGTAGCTATGAGCATACCGTTCTTCGCAAGTTGATAGCACTGTTACTATGCTGTGCACTGTGTAGCTATGAGCATATGGTTGTTCGCAATTTGATAGCACTGTTACTATGCCGTGCACTGTATAGCTATGAGCAGACGGCATTCGCATGTTGGTAGCACTGTTACTATGCTGTGCACTGTGTAGCTATGAGCATATGGTTGTTCGCAGGTTGATAGCACTGTTACTATATTGTGCACTGTGTAGCTATGAGCATACAGTTGTTCGCAAGTTAATAGCACTGTTACTATGCTGTGCAAGGTGTAGCTATGAGCAGACGGCTTTTCGCATGTTGGTAGCACTGTTACTATGCTGTGCACTGTGTAGCTTTGAGCAAACGGATGTTCGCAAGTTAATAGCACTGTTACTGTGCTGTGCACTGTGTTGCTATGAGCATACAGTTGTTCGCAAGTTGATAGCACTGTTACTATGCTGTGCACTGTGTAGCTATGAGCATACGGTTGTTCGCAAGTTGATAGCACTGTTGCTATGCTGTGCACTATGTAGCTATGAGCATACCGTTCTTCGCAAGTTGATAGCACTGTTACTATATTGTGCACTCTGTATCTATGAGCAGACGGCTTTTCGCAAGTTGATAGCACTGTTACTACGCCGTGCACTGTGTAGCTATGAGCGCACGGCTGTTCGCAAGTTGATAGCACTGTTACTATATTGTGCACTGTGTCGCTATGAGCAGACGGCTTTTCGCATGTTGGTAGCACTGTTACTATGCTGTCCACTGTGTAGCTTTGAGCAAACGGATGTTCGCAAGTTAATAGCACTGTTACTGTGCTGTGCACTGTGTTGCTATGAGCATACAGTTGTTCGCAAGTTAATAGCACCGTTACTATGCTGTGCACTGTGTAGCTATGAGCATACGGTTGTTCGCAAGTTGATAGCACTGTTGCTATGCTGTGCACTATGTAGCTATGAGCATACCGTTCCTCGCAAGTTGATAGCACTGTTACTATGCTGTGCACTGTGTAGCTATGAGCATATGGTTGTTCGCAGGTTGATAGCACTGTTACTATATTGTGCACTGTGTAGCTTTGAGTATACGGCTGTTCGCAAGTTGATAGCACTGTTACTATGCTGTGCACTGTGTAGCTATGAGCATACGGTTGTTCGCAAGTTGATAGCACTGTTACTATATTGTGCACTGTGTAGCTATGAGCATACAGTTGTTAGCAAGTTGATAGCACTGTTACTATGCTCTGCACTGTGTAGCTTTGAGCATACGGTTGTTCGCAAGTTGATAGCACTGTTAATATGCTGTGCACTGTGTAGCTATGAGCATACGGTTGCTCGCAAGTTGATAGCACTGTTACTATGCTGTGCACTGTGTAGCTTTGAGTATATGGTTGTTCGCAAGTAGATAGCACTGTTACTATGCTGTGCACTGTGTAGCTATGAGCATACGGTTGTTCGCAAGTTGTAGCACTGCTACTATGCTGTGCACTGTGTAGCTATGAGCATACGGCTGTTCGCAAGTTGATAGCACTGTTACTATATTGTGCACTGTGTAGCTTTGAGTATACGGCTGTTCGCAAGTTGTAGCACTGTTACTATGCTGTGCACTGTGTAGCTATGAGCATATGGTTGTTCGCAAGTTGATAGCACTGTTACTATGCTCTGCACTGTGTAGCTTTGAGTATACGGTTGTTCGCAAGTTGATAGCACTGTTACTATATTGTGCACTGTGTAGCTATGAGCATACAGTTGTAAGCAAGTTGATAGCACTGTTACTATGCTCTGCACTGTGTAGCTTTGAGCATACGGTTGTTCGCAAGTTGATAGCACTGTTACTATGCTGTGCACTGTGTAGCTATGAGCATACGGTTGCTCGCAAGTTGATAGCACTGTTACTATGCTGTGCACTGTGTAGCTTTGAGTATACGGTTGTTCGCAAGTAGATAGCACTGTTACTATGCTGTGCACTGTGTAGCTATGAGCATACGGTTGTTCGCAAGTTGTAGCACTGTTACTATGCTTTGCACTGTGTAGCTATGAGCATACGGCTGTTCGCAAGTTGATAGCACTGTTACTATATTGTGCACTGTGTAGTTATGAGCATACGGTTGTTCGCAAGTAGATAGCACTGTTACTATGCTGTGCACTGTGTAGCTATGAGCATACGGTTGTTCGCAAGTTGACAGCACTGTTACTATGCTGTGCACTGTGCAGCTATGAGTATACGGTTGTTCGCAAGTTGATAGCAGTGTTACCATGCTGTGCGCTGAGTAGCTATGAGCATACGGTTGTTCGCAAGTTGATAGCACTGTTACTATGCTGTGCACTGTGTAGCTTTGAGCATACGGTTGTTCGCAAGTTGATAGCACTGTTACTATATTGTGCACTGTATAGCTATGAGTAGACGGCTTTTCGGAAGTTGTACCACTGTTACTATGCTGTGCACTGTGTAGCTATGAGCCTACGGTTGTTCGCAAGCTGACAGCACTGTTACTATGCTGTGCACTGTGTAGCTATGAGTATACGGTTGTTCGCAAGTTGATATCACTGTTACGGTGCTGTGCACTGTGTAGCTTTGAGTATATAGTTGTTCGCAAGTTGATAGCACTGTTACTATATTGTGCACTGTGTAGCTATGAGCAAACGGCTTTTCGCAAGTTGTAGCACTGTTACTATATTGTGCACTCTGTAGCTTTGAGCAGACGGCTTTTCGAAAGTTGATAGCACTGTTACTATATTGTGCACTGTGTAACTATGAGCAGACGGCTTTTCGTATGTTGGTAGCACTGTTACTATGCTGTGCACTGTGTAGCTATGAGCATACCGTTCTTCGCAAGTTGATAGCACTGTTACTATATTGTGCACTGTGTAGCTTTGAGTATACGGCTGTTCGCAAGTTGATAGCACTGCTACTATATTGTGGACTGTGTAGCTATGAGTAGACGGCTTTTCGCAAGTTGTACCACTGTTACTATGCTGTGCACTGTGTAGCTATGAGCATACGGTTGTTCGCAAGTTGACAGCACTGTTACTATGCTGTGGACTGTGTAGCTATGAGCATACGGTTGTTCGCAAGTTGATAGGAGTGTTACCATGCTGTGCACTGTGTAGCTTTGAGCATACTGTTGTTCGCAAGTTGATAGCACCGTTACTATATTGTGCACTGTGTAGCTATGAGTAGACGGCTTTTCGCAAGTTGTAGCACTGTTACTATGCTGTGCACTGTGTAGCTTTGAGTATACGGCTGTTCGCCAGTTGATAGCACTGTTACTATATTGTGGACTGTGTAGCTATGAGTAGACGGCTTTTCGCAAGTTATACCACTGTTACTATGCTGTGCACCGTGTAGCTATGAGCATACGGTTGTTCACAAGTTGATAGGAGTGTTACCATGCTGTGCACTGTGTAGGTATGAGCATACTGTTGTTCGCAAATTGATAGCACTGTTACTATGCTGTGCACTGTGTAGCTATGAGCAGACGGCTTTTCACAAGTTGATAGCACTGTTACTATATTGTGCACTCTGTATCTATGAGCAGACGGCTTTTCGCAATTTGATAGCACTGTTACTATGCCGTGCACTGTATAGCTATGAGCAGACGGCATTCGCATGTTGGTAGCACTGTTACTATACTGTGCACTGTGTAGCTTTGAGCAAGCGGTTGTTCGCAAGTTAATAGCACTGTTACTGTGCTGTGCACTGTGTAGCTATGAGCAGACGGCTTTTCACAAGTTGATAGCACTGTTACTATGCTGTGCACTGTGTTGCTATGAGCATACAGTTGTTCGCAAGTTAATAGCACTGTTACTGTGCTGTGCACTGTGTAGCTATGAGCATACAGTTGTTCGCAAGTTGATAGCACTGTTACTATGCTGTGCACTGTGTAGCTATGAGCAGACGGCTTTTCGCATGTTGGTAGCATGTTACTATGCTGTGCACTGTGTAGCTTTGAGCAAACGGATGTTCGCAAGTTAATAGCACTGTTACTGTGCTGTGCACTGTGTAGCTATGAGCATATGGTTGTTCGCAAGTTGATAGCACTGTTACTATGCTGTGCACTGTGTAGCTATGAGCATACGGTTGTTCGCAAGTTGATAGCACTGTTACTATGCTGTGCACTGTGTAGCTATGAGCATACGGTTGTTCGCAAGTTGATAGCACTGTTACTATGCTGTGCACTGTGTAGCTATGAGCATATGGTTGTTCGCAAGTTGATAGCACTGTTACTATGCTGTGCACTGTGTTGCTATGAGCATACAGTTGTTCGCAAGTTGATAGCACTGTTACTATGCTGTGCACTGTGTAGCTATGAGCATACGGTTGTTCGCAAGTTGATAGCACTGTTGCTATGCTGTGCACTATGTTGCTATGAGCATACCGTTCTTCGCAAGTTGATAGCACTGTTACTATGCTGTGCACTGTGTAGCTATGAGCATACGGTTGTTCGCAAGTTGATAGCACTGTTGCTATGCTGTGCACTATGTAGCTATGAGCATACCGTTCTTCGCAAGTTGATAGCACTGTTACTATGCTGTGCACTGTGTAGCTATGAGCATACGGTTGTTCGCAAGTTGATAGCACTGTTGCTATGCTGTGCACTATGTAGCTATGAGCATACCGTTCTTCGCAAGTTGATAGCACGGTTACTATGCTGTGCACTGTGTAGCTATGAGCATATGGTTGTTCGCAGGTTGATAGCACTGTTACTATGCTGTGCACTGTGCAGCTATGAGCATACGGTTGTTCGCAAGTTGATAGCACTGTTGCTATGCTGTGCACTATGTAGCTATGAGCATACCGTTCTTCGCAAGTTGATAGCACTGTTACTATGCTGTGCACTGTGTAGCTATGAGCATATGGTTGTTCGCAATTTGATAGCACTGTTACTATGCCGTGCACTGTATAGCTATGAGCAGACGGCATTCGCATGTTGGTAGCACTGTTACTATGCTGTGCACTGTGTAGCTATGAGCATATGGTTGTTCGCAGGTTGATAGCACTGTTACTATATTGTGCACTGTGTAGCTATGAGCATACAGTTGTTCGCAAGTTAATAGCACTGTTACTATGCTGTGCAAGGTGTAGCTATGAGCAGACGGCTTTTCGCATGTTGGTAGCACTGTTACTATGCTGTGCACTGTGTAGCTTTGAGCAAACGGATGTTCGCAAATTAATAGCACTGTTACTGTGCTGTGCACTGTGTTGCTATGAGCATACAGTTGTTCGCAAGTTGATAGCACTGTTACTATGCTGTGCACTGTGTAGCTATGAGCATACGGTTGTTCGCAAGTTGATAGCACTGTTACTATGCTGTGCACTGTGTAGCTATGAGCATACGGTTGTTCGCAAGTTGATAGCACTGTTACTATATTGTGCACTCTGTATCTATGAGCAGACGGCTTTTCGCAAGTTGATAGCACTGTTACTACGCCGTGCACTGTGTAGCTATGAGCGCACGGCTGTTCGCAAGTTGATAGCACTGTTACTATATTGTGCACTGTGTCGCTATGAGCAGACGGCTTTTCGCATGTTGGTAGCACTGTTACTATGCTGTCCACTGTGTAGCTTTGAGCAAACGGATGTTCGCAAGTTAATAGCACTGTTACTGTGCTGTGCACTGTGTTGCTATGAGCATACAGTTGTTCGCAAGTTAATAGCACCGTTACTATGCTGTGCACTGTGTAGCTATGAGCATACGGTTGTTAGCAAGTTGATAGCACTGTTGCTATGCTGTGCACTATGTAGCTATGAGCATACCGTTCTTCGCAAGTTGATAGCACTGTTACTATGCTGTGCACTGTGTAGCTATGAGCATATGGTTGTTCGCAGGTTGATAGCACTGTTACTATATTGTGCACTGTGTAGCTTTGAGTATACGGCTGTTCGCAAGTTGATAGCACTGTTACTATGCTGTGCACTGTGTAGCTATGAGCATACGGTTGTTCGCAAGTTGATAGCACTGTTACTATATTGTGCACTGTGTAGCTATGAGCATACAGTTGTTAGCAAGTTGATAGCACTGTTACTATGCTCTGCACTGTGTAGCTTTGAGCATACGGTTGTTCGCAAGTTGATAGCACTGTTACTATGCTGTGCACTGTGTAGCTATGAGCATACGGTTGCTCGCAAGTTGATAGCACTGTTACTATGCTGTGCACTGTGTAGCTTTGAGTATATGGTTGTTCGCAAGTAGATAGCACTGTTACTATGCTGTGCACTGTGTAGCTATGAGCATACGGTTGTTCGCAAGTTGTAGCACTGCTACTATGCTGTGCACTGTGTAGCTATGAGCATACGGCTGTTCGCAAGTTGATAGCACTGTTACTATATTGTGCACTGTGTAGCTTTGAGTATACGGCTGTTCGCAAGTTGTAGCACTGTTACTATGCTGTGCACTGTGTAGCTATGAGCATATGGTTGTTCGCAAGTTGATAGCACTGTTACTATGCTCTGCACTGTGTAGCTTTGAGTATACGGTTGTTCGCAAGTTGATAGCACTGTTACTATATTGTGCACTGTGTAGCTATGAGCATACAGTTGTAAGCAAGTTGATAGCACTGTTACTATGCTCTGCACTGTGTAGCTTTGAGCATACGGTTGTTCGCAAGTTGATAGCACTGTTACTATGCTGTGCACTGTCTAGCTATGAGCATACGGTTGCTCGCAAGTTGATAGCACTGTTACTATGCTGTGCACTGTGTAGCTTTGAGTATACGGTTGTTCGCAAGTAGATAGCACTGTTACTATGCTGTGCACTGTGTAGCTATGAGCATACGGTTGTTCGCAAGTTGTAGCACTGTTACTATGCTTTGCACTGTGTAGCTATGAGCATACGGCTGTTCGCAAGTTGATAGCACTGTTACTATATTGTGCACTGTGTAGTTATGAGCATACGGTTGTTCGCAAGTAGATAGCACTGTTACTATGCTGTGCACTGTGTAGCTATGAGCATACGGTTGTTCGCAAGTTGACAGCACTGTTACTATGCTGTGCACTGTGCAGCTATGAGTATACGGTTGTTCGCAAGTTGATAGCAGTGTTACCATGCTGTGCACTGAGTAGCTATGAGCATACGGTTGTTCGCAAGTTGATAGCACTGTTACTATGCTGTGCACTGTGTAGCTTTGAGCATACGGTTGTTCGCAAGTTGATAGCACTGTTACTATATTGTGCACTGTGTAGCTATGAGTAGACGGCTTTTCGGAAGTTGTACCACTGTTACTATGCTGTGCACTGTGTAGCTTTGAGTATATAGTTGTTCGCAAGTTGATAGCACTGTTACTATATTGTGCACTGTGTAGCTATGAGCAAACGGCTTTTCGCAAGTTGTAGCACTGTTACTATATTGTGCACTCTGTAGCTTTGAGCAGACGGCTTTTCGAAAGTTGATAGCACTGTTACTATATTGTGCACTGTGTAACTATGAGCAGACGGCTTTTCGTATGTTGGTAGCACTGTTACTATGCTGTGCACTGTGTAGCTATGAGCATACCGTTCTTCGCAAGTTGATAGCACTGTTACTATATTGTGCACTGTGTAGCTTTGAGTATACGGCTGTTCGCAAGTTGATAGCACTGCTACTATATTGTGGACTGTGTAGCTATGAGTAGACGGCTTTTCGCAAGTTGTACCACTGTTACTATGCTGTGCACTGTGTAGCTATGAGCATACGGTTGTTCGCAAGTTGACAGCACTGTTACTATGCTGTGGACTGTGTAGCTATGAGCATACGGTTGTTCGCAAGTTGATAGGAGTGTTACCATGCTGTGCACTGTGTAGCTTTGAGCATACTGTTGTTCGCAAGTTGATAGCACCGTTACTATATTGTGCACTGTGTAGCTATGAGTAGACGGCTTTTCGCAAGTTGTAGCACTGTTACTATGCTGTGCACTGTGTAGCTTTGAGTATACGGCTGTTCGCCAGTTGATAGCACTGTTACTATATTGTGGACTGTGTAGCTATGAGTAGACGGCTTTTCGCAAGTTATACCACTGTTACTATGCTGTGCACCGTGTAGCTATGAGCATACGGTTGTTCACAAGTTGATAGGAGTGCTACCATGCTGTGCACTGTGTAGGTATGAGCATACTGTTGTTCGCAAATTGATAGCACTGTTACTATGCTGTGCACTGTGTAGCTATGAGCATACAGTTGTTCGCAAGTTGATAGCACTGTTACTATGCTGTGCACTGTGTTGCTATGAGCAGACGGCTTTTCGCGAGTTGTAGCACTGTTACTATGCTGTGCACTGTGTAGCTATAAGCATACGTCTTTTCGCAAGTTGATAGCACTGCTACTATATTGTGCACTGTGTAGCTATGAGCATATGGCTTTTCACAAGTTGATAGCACAGTTACTATATTGTGCACTCTGTATCTATGAGCAGACGGCTTTTCGAAAGTTGATAGCACTGTTACTATACTGTGCACTGTGTAACTATGAGCATACGGATGTTCGCAAGTTGATAGCACTGTTACTATATTGTGCACTGTGTAGTTATGAGCATACGGTTGTTCGCAAGTAGATAGCACTGTTACTATGCTGTGCACTGTGTAGCTATGACCATACGGTTGTTCGCAAATTGATAGTACTGTTACTATGCTGTGCACTGCGTAGCTATGAGCATATGGTTGTTCGCAAGTTGATAGCACTGTTACTGTGCTGTGCACTGTGTAGGTATGAGCATACGGTTGTTCGCAAGTTGATAGCGCTGTTACTATGCTGTGCTCTGTGTGGCTATGAGCATACGGTAGTTCGCAAGTTGACAGCAATGTTACTATGCTGGGCACTGCGTGGCTATGAGCATACGGCTTTTCGCAAGTTGATAGCACTGCTACTATATTGTGCACTGTTTAGCTATGAGCATACGGCTTTTCACGAGTTGATAGCACTGTTACTATATTGTGCACTGTGTCGCTATGAGCAGACGGCTTTTCGCATGTTGGTAGCACTGTTACTATGCTGTGCACTGTGTAGCTTTGAGCAAACGGATGTTCGCAGGTTAATAGCACTGTTACTGTACTGTGCACTGTGTTGCTATGAGCATACAGTTGTTCGCAAGTTGATAGCACTGTTACTATGCTGTGCACTGTGTAGCTATGAGCATACGGTTGTTCGCAAGTTGATAGCACTGTTGCTATGCTGTGCACTATGTAGCTATGAGCATACCGTTCTTCGCAAGTTGATAGCACTGTTACTATATTGTGCACTCTGTATCTATGAGCAGACGGCTTTTCGCAAGTTGATAGCACTGTTACTACGCCGTGCACTGTGTAGCTATGAGCGCACGGCTGTTCGCAAGTTGATAGCACTGTTACTATATTGTGCACTGTGTCGCTATGAGCAGACGGCTTTTCGCATGTTGGTAGCACTGTTACTATGCTGTGCACTGTGTAGCTTTGAGCAAACGGATGTTCGCAAGTTGACAGCACTGTTAATATGCTGTGCACTGTGTAGCTATGAGCATACGGCTTTTCGCAAGTTGATAGCACTGCTACTATATTGTGCATTGTTTAGCTATGAGCATACGGCTTTTCACGAGTTGATAGCACTGTTACTATATTGTGCACTGTGTCGCTATGAGCAGACGGCTTTTCGCATGTTGGTAGCACTGTTACTATGCTGTGCACTGTGTAGCTTTGAGCAAACGGATGTTCGCAGGTTAATAGCACTGTTACTGTACTGTGCACTGTGTTGCTATGAGCATACAGTTGTTCGCAAGTTGATAGCACTGTTACTATGCTGTGCACTGTGTAGCTATGAGCATACGGTTGTTCGCAAGTTGATAGCACTGTTGCTATGCTGTGCACTATGTAGCTATGAGCATACCGTTCTTCGCAAGTTGATAGCACTGTTACTATATTGTGCACTCTGTATCTATGAGCAGACGGCTTTTCGCAAGTTGATAGCACTGTTACTACGCCGTGCACTGTGTAGCTATGAGCGCACGGCTGTTCGCAAGTTGATAGCACTGTTACTATATTGTGCACTGTGTCGCTATGAGCAGACGGCTTTTCGCATGTTGGTAGCACTGTTACTATGCTGTGCACTGTGTAGCTTTGAGCAAACGGATGTTCCCAAGTTAATAGCACACTTACTGTGCTGTGCACTGTGTTGCTATGAGCATACAGTTGTTCGCAAGTTGATAGCACTGTTACTATATTGTGGACTGTGTAGCTATGAGCATACGGCTGTTCGCAAGTTGATAGCACTGTTACTATATTGTGCACTGTGTAACTATGAGTAGACGGCTTTTCGCAAGTTGTACCACTGTTACTATGCTGTGCACTGTGTAGCTATGAGCATACGGTTGTTCGCAAGTTGACAGCACTGTTACTATGCTGTGCACTGTGTAGCTATGAGCATACGGTTGTTCGCAAGTTGATAGGAGTGTTACCATGCTGTGCACTGTGTAGCTTTGAGCATACTGTTGTTCGCAAGTTGATAGCACCGTTACTATATTGTGCACTGTGTAGCTATGAGCATACGGCTGTTCGCAAGTTGATAGCACTGTTACTATATTGTGCACTGTGTAACTATGAGCAGACGGCTTTTCGTATGTTGGTAGCACTGTTACTATGCTGTGCACTGTGTAGCTATGAGCATACCGTTCTTCGCAAGTTGATAGCACTGTTACTATGCTGTGCACTGTGTAGATATGAGCATATGGTTGTTCGCAAGTTGATAGCACTGCTACTATATTGTGCACTGTGTAGCTATGAGCAGACGGCTTTTCGCAAGTTGTAGCACTGTTACTATGCTGTGCACTGTGTAGCTATGAGCATATGGTTGTTCGCAAAGTTGATAGCACTGTTACTATGCTGTGCACTGTGTAGGTATGAGCATACTGTTGTTCGCAAGTTGATAGCACTGTTACTATGCTGTGCACTGTGTAGCTATGAGCAGACGGCTTTTCACAAGTTGATAGCACTGTTACTATATTGTACACTCTGTATCTATGAGCAGACGGCTTTTCGCAATTTGATAGCACTGTTACTATGCCGTGCACTGTATAGCTATGAGCAGACGGCATTCGCATGTTGGTAGCACTGTTACTATGCTGTGCACTGTGTAGCTTTGACCAAACGGTTGTTCGCAAGTTAATAGCACTATTACTGTGCTGTGCAGTGTGTAGCTATGAGCATACAGTTGTTCGCAAGTTGATAGCACTGTTACTATGCTGTGCACTGTGTAGCTATGAGCAGACGGCTTTTCGCATGTTGGTAGCATGTTACTATGCTGTGCACTGTGTAGCTTTGAGCAAACGGATGTTCGCAAGTTAATAGCACTGTTACTGTGCTGTGCACTGTGTAGCTATGAGCATACGGTTGTTCGCAAGTTGATAGCACTGTTACTATGCTGTGCACTGTGTAGCTATGAGCATATGGTTGTTCGCAAGTTGATAGCACTGTTACTATGCTGTGCACTGTGTAGCTATGAGCATACGGTTGTTCGCAAGTTGATAGCACTGTTACTATGCTGTGCACTGTGTAGCTATGAGCATACGGTTGTTCGCAAGTTGATAGCACTGTTACTATGCTGTGCACTGTGTAGCTATGAGCATATGGTTGTTCGCAAGTTGATAGCACTGTTACTATGCTGTGCACTGTGTTGCTATGAGCATACAGTTGTTCGCAAGTTGATAGCACTGTTACTATGCTGTGCACTGTGTAGCTATGAGCATACGGTTGTTCGCAAGTTGATAGCACTGTTGCTATGCTGTGCACTGTGTTGCTATGAGCATACAGTTGTTCGCAAGTTGATAGCACTGTTACTATGCTGTGCACTGTGTTGCTATGAGCATACAGTTGTTCGCAAGTTGATAGCACTGTTACTATGCTGTGCACTGTGTTGCTATGAGCATACAGTTGTTCGCAAGTTAATAGCACTGTTACTGTGCTGTGCACTGTGTAGCTATGAGCATACAGTTGTTCGCAAGTTGATAGCACTGTTGCTATTCTGTGCACTGTTTTGCTATGAGCATACAGTTGTTCGCAAGTTAATAGCACTGTTACTATGCTGTGCACTGTGTAGCTATGAGCATACGGTTGTTCGCAAGTTGATAGCACTGTTACTATGCTGTGCACTGTGTAGCTATGAGCATACAGTTGTTCGCAAGTTGATAGCACTGTTACTATGCTGTGCACTGTGTAGCTATGAGCATACGGTTGTTCGCAAGTTGATAGCACTGTTGCTATGCTGTGCACTGTGTTGCTATGAGCATACAGTTGTTCGCAAGTTGATAGCACTGTTACTATGCTGTGCACTGTGTTGCTATGAGCATACAGTTGTTCGCAAGTTGATAGCACTGTTACTATGCTGTGCACTGTGTTGCTATGAGCATACAGTTGTTCGCAAGTTAATAGCACTGTTACTGTGCTGTGCACTGTGTAGCTATGAGCATACAGTTGTTCGCAAGTTGATAGCACTGTTACTATGCTGTGCACTGTGTAGCTATGAGCAGACGGCTTTTCGCATGTTGGTAGCATGTTACTATGCTGTGCACTGTGTAGCTTTGAGCAAACGGATGTTCGCAAGTTAATAGCACTGTTACTGTGCTGTGCACTGTGTAGCTATGAGCATATGGTTGTTCGCAAGTTGATAGCACTGTTACTATGCTGTGCACTGTGTAGCTATGAGCATACGGTTGTTCGCAAGTTGATAGCACTGTTACTATGCTGTGCACTGTGTAGCTATGAGCATACGGTTGTTCGCAAGTTGATAGCACTGTTACTATGCTGTGCACTGTGTAGCTATGAGCATATGGTTGTTCGCAAGTTGATAGCACTGTTACTATGCTGTGCACTGTGTTGCTATGAGCATACAGTTGTTCGCAAGTTGATAGCACTGTTACTATGCTGTGCACTGTGTAGCTATGAGCATACGGTTGTTCGCAAGTTGATAGCACTGTTGCTATGCTGTGCACTATGTAGCTATGAGCATACCGTTCTTCGCAAGTTGATAGCACTGTTACTATGCTGTGCACTGTGTAGCTATGAGCATATGGTTGTTCGAAAGTTGATAGCACTGTTACTATGCTGTGCACTGTGTAGCTATGAGCATACGGTTGTTCGCAAGTTGATAGCACTGTTGCTATGCTGTGCACTATGTTGCTATGAGCATACCGTTCTTCGCAAGTTGATAGCACTGTTACTATGCTGTGCACTGTGTAGCTATGAGCATACGGTTGTTCGCAAGTTGATAGCACTGTTGCTATGCTGTGCACTATGTAGCTATGAGCATACCGTTCTTCGCAAGTTGATAGCACTGTTACTATGCTGTGCACTGTGTAGCTATGAGCATACGGTTGTTCGCAAGTTGATAGCACTGTTGCTATGCTGTGCACTATGTAGCTATGAGCATACCGTTCTTCGCAAGTTGATAGCACGGTTACTATGCTGTGCACTGTGTAGCTATGAGCATATGGTTGTTCGCAGGTTGATAGCACTGTTACTATGCTGTGCACTGTGCAGCTATGAGCATACGGTTGTTCGCAAGTTGATAGCACTGTTGCTATGCTGTGCACTATGTAGCTATGAGCATACCGTTCTTCGCAAGTTGATAGCACTGTTACTATGCTGTGCACTGTGTAGCTATGAGCATATGGTTGTTCGCAATTTGATAGCACTGTTACTATGCCGTGCACTGTATAGCTATGAGCAGACGGCATTCGCATGTTGGTAGCACTGTTACTATGCTGTGCACTGTGTAGCTATGAGCATATGGTTGTTCGCAGGTTGATAGCACTGTTACTATATTGTGCACTGTGTAGCTATGAGCATACAGTTGTTCGCAAGTTAATAGCACTGTTACTATGCTGTGCAAGGTGTAGCTATGAGCAGACGGCTTTTCGCATGTTGGTAGCACTGTTACTATGCTGTGCACTGTGTAGCTTTGAGCAAACGGATGTTCGCAAGTTAATAGCACTGTTACTGTGCTGTGCACTGTGTTGCTATGAGCATACAGTTGTTCGCAAGTTGATAGCACTGTTACTATGCTGTGCACTGTGTAGCTATGAGCATACGGTTGTTCGCAAGTTGATAGCACTGTTGCTATGCTGTGCACTATGTAGCTATGAGCATACCGTTCTTCGCAAGTTGATAGCACTGTTACTATATTGTGCACTCTGTATCTATGAGCAGACGGCTTTTCGCAAGTTGATAGCACTGTTACTACGCCGTGCACTGTGTAGCTATGAGCGCACGGCTGTTCGCAAGTTGATAGCACTGTTACTATATTGTGCACTGTGTCGCTATGAGCAGACGGCTTTTCGCATGTTGGTAGCACTGTTACTATGCTGTCCACTGTGTAGCTTTGAGCAAACGGATGTTCGCAAGTTAATAGCACTGTTACTGTGCTGTGCACTGTGTTGCTATGAGCATACAGTTGTTCGCAAGTTAATAGCACCGTTACTATGCTGTGCACTGTGTAGCTATGAGCATACGGTTGTTCGCAAGTTGATAGCACTGTTGCTATGCTGTGCACTATGTAGCTATGAGCATACCGTTCTTCGCAAGTTGATAGCACTGTTACTATGCTGTGCACTGTGTAGCTATGAGCATATGGTTGTTCGCAGGTTGATAGCACTGTTACTATATTGTGCACTGTGTAGCTTTGAGTATACGGCTGTTCGCAAGTTGATAGCACTGTTACTATGCTGTGCACTGTGTAGCTATGAGCATACGGTTGTTCGCAAGTTGATAGCACTGTTACTATATTGTGCACTGTGTAGCTATGAGCATACAGTTGTTAGCAAGTTGATAGCACTGTTACTATGCTCTGCACTGTGTAGCTTTGAGCATACGGTTGTTCGCAAGTTGATAGCACTGTTACTATGCTGTGCACTGTGTAGCTATGAGCATACGGTTGCTCGCAAGTTGATAGCACTGTTACTATGCTGTGCACTGTGTAGCTTTGAGTATATGGTTGTTCGCAAGTAGATAGCACTGTTACTATGCTGTGCACTGTGTAGCTATGAGCATACGGTTGTTCGCAAGTTGTAGCACTGCTACTATGCTGTGCACTGTGTAGCTATGAGCATACGGCTGTTCGCAAGTTGATAGCACTGTTACTATATTGTGCACTGTGTAGCTTTGAGTATACGGCTGTTCGCAAGTTGTAGCACTGTTACTATGCTGTGCACTGTGTAGCTATGAGCATATGGTTGTTCGCAAGTTGATAGCACTGTTACTATGCTCTGCACTGTGTAGCTTTGAGTATACGGTTGTTCGCAAGTTGATAGCACTGTTACTATATTGTGCACTGTGTAGCTATGAGCATACAGTTGTAAGCAAGTTGATAGCACTGTTACTATGCTCTGCACTGTGTAGCTTTGAGCATACGGTTGTTCGCAAGTTGATAGCACTGTTACTATGCTGTGCACTGTGTAGCTATGAGCATACGGTTGCTCGCAAGTTGATAGCACTGTTACTATGCTGTGCACTGTGTAGCTTTGAGTATACGGTTGTTCGCAAGTAGATAGCACTGTTACTATGCTGTGCACTGTGTAGCTATGAGCATACGGTTGTTCGCAAGTTGTAGCACTGTTACTATGCTTTGCACTGTGTAGCTATGAGCATACGGCTGTTCGCAAGTTGATAGCACTGTTACTATATTGTGCACTGTGTAGTTATGAGCATACGGTTGTTCGCAAGTAGATAGCACTGTTACTATGCTGTGCACTGTGTAGCTATGAGCATACGGTTGTTCGCAAGTTGACAGCACTGTTACTATGCTGTGCACTGTGCAGCTATGAGTATACGGTTGTTCGCAAGTTGATAGCAGTGTTACCATGCTGTGCACTGAGTAGCTATGAGCATACGGTTGTTCGCAAGTTGATAGCACTGTTACTATGCTGTGCACTGTGTAGCTTTGAGCATACGGTTGTTCGCAAGTTGATAGCACTGTTACTATATTGTGCACTGTGTAGCTATGAGTAGACGGCTTTTCGGAAGTTGTACCACTGTTACTATGCTGTGCACTGTGTAGCTATGAGCCTACGGTTGTTCGCAAGCTGACAGCACTGTTACTATGCTGTGCACTGTGTAGCTATGAGTATACGGTTGTTCGCAAGTTGATATCACTGTTACGGTGCTGTGCACTGTGTAGCTTTGAGTATATAGTTGTTCGCAAGTTGATAGCACTGTTACTATATTGTGCACTGTGTAGCTATGAGCAAACGGCTTTTCGCAAGTTGTAGCACTGTTACTATATTGTGCACTCTGTAGCTTTGAGCAGACGGCTTTTCGAAAGTTGATAGCACTGTTACTATATTGTGCACTGTGTAACTATGAGCAGACGGCTTTTCGTATGTTGGTAGCACTGTTACTATGCTGTGCACTGTGTAGCTATGAGCATACCGTTCTTCGCAAGTTGATAGCACTGTTACTATATTGTGCACTGTGTAGCTTTGAGTATACGGCTGTTCGCAAGTTGATAGCACTGCTACTATATTGTGGACTGTGTAGCTATGAGTAGACGGCTTTTCGCAAGTTGTACCACTGTTACTATGCTGTGCACTGTGTAGCTATGAGCATACGGTTGTTCGCAAGTTGACAGCACTGTTACTATGCTGTGGACTGTGTAGCTATGAGCATACGGTTGTTCGCAAGTTGATAGGAGTGTTACCATGCTGTGCACTGTGTAGCTTTGAGCATACTGTTGTTCGCAAGTTGATAGCACCGTTACTATATTGTGCACTGTGTAGCTATGAGTAGACGGCTTTTCGCAAGTTGTAGCACTGTTACTATGCTGTGCACTGTGTAGCTTTGAGTATACGGCTGTTCGCCAGTTGATAGCACTGTTACTATATTGTGGACTGTGTAGCTATGAGTAGACGGCTTTTCGCAAGTTATACCACTGTTACTATGCTGTGCACCGTGTAGCTATGAGCATACGGTTGTTCACAAGTTGATAGGAGTGTTACCATGCTGTGCACTGTGTAGGTATGAGCATACTGTTGTTCGCAAATTGATAGCACTGTTACTATGCTGTGCACTGTGTAGCTATGAGCAGACGGCTTTTCACAAGTTGATAGCACTGTTACTATATTGTGCACTCTGTATCTATGAGCAGACGGCTTTTCGCAATTTGATAGCACTGTTACTATGCCGTGCACTGTATAGCTATGAGCAGACGGCATTCGCATGTTGGTAGCACTGTTACTATACTGTGCACTGTGTAGCTTTGAGCAAGCGGTTGTTCGCAAGTTAATAGCACTGTTACTGTGCTGTGCACTGTGTAGCTATGAGCAGACGGCTTTTCACAAGTTGATAGCACTGTTACTATGCTGTGCACTGTGTTGCTATGAGCATACAGTTGTTCGCAAGTTAATAGCACTGTTACTGTGCTGTGCACTGTGTAGCTATGAGCATACAGTTGTTCGCAAGTTGATAGCACTGTTACTATGCTGTGCACTGTGTAGCTATGAGCAGACGGCTTTTCGCATGTTGGTAGCATGTTACTATGCTGTGCACTGTGTAGCTTTGAGCAAACGGATGTTCGCAAGTTAATAGCACTGTTACTGTGCTGTGCACTGTGTAGCTATGAGCATATGGTTGTTCGCAAGTTGATAGCACTGTTACTATGCTGTGCACTGTGTAGCTATGAGCATACGGTTGTTCGCAAGTTGATAGCACTGTTACTATGCTGTGCACTGTGTAGCTATGAGCATACGGTTGTTCGCAAGTTGATAGCACTGTTACTATGCTGTGCACTGTGTAGCTATGAGCATATGGTTGTTCGCAAGTTGATAGCACTGTTATATTGCTGTGCACTGTGTTGCTATGAGCATACAGTTGTTCGCAAGTTGATAGCACTGTTACTATGCTGTGCACTGTGTAGCTATGAGCATACGGTTGTTCGCAAGTTGATAGCACTGTTGCTATGCTGTGCACTATGTTGCTATGAGCATACCGTTCTTCGCAAGTTGATAGCACTGTTACTATGCTGTGCACTGTGTAGCTATGAGCATACGGTTGTTCGCAAGTTGATAGCACTGTTGCTATGCTGTGCACTATGTAGCTATGAGCATACCGTTCTTCGCAAGTTGATAGCACTGTTACTATGCTGTGCACTGTGTAGCTATGAGCATACGGTTGTTCGCAAGTTGATAGCACTGTTGCTATGCTGTGCACTATGTAGCTATGAGCATACCGTTCTTCGCAAGTTGATAGCACGGTTACTATGCTGTGCACTGTGTAGCTATGAGCATATGGTTGTTCGCAGGTTGATAGCACTGTTACTATGCTGTGCACTGTGCAGCTATGAGCATACGGTTGTTCGCAAGTTGATAGCACTGTTGCTATGCTGTGCACTATGTAGCTATGAGCATACCGTTCTTCGCAAGTTGATAGCACTGTTACTATGCTGTGCACTGTGTAGCTATGAGCATATGGTTGTTCGCAATTTGATAGCACTGTTACTATGCCGTGCACTGTATAGCTATGAGCAGACGGCATTCGCATGTTGGTAGCACTGTTACTATGCTGTGCACTGTGTAGCTATGAGCATATGGTTGTTCGCAGGTTGATAGCACTGTTACTATATTGTGCACTGTGTAGCTATGAGCATACAGTTGTTCGCAAGTTAATAGCACTGTTACTATGCTGTGCAAGGTGTAGCTATGAGCAGACGGCTTTTCGCATGTTGGTAGCACTGTTACTATGCTGTGCACTGTGTAGCTTTGAGCAAACGGATGTTCGCAAATTAATAGCACTGTTACTGTGCTGTGCACTGTGTTGCTATGAGCATACAGTTGTTCGCAAGTTGATAGCACTGTTACTATGCTGTGCACTGTGTAGCTATGAGCATACGGTTGTTCGCAAGTTGATAGCACTGTTGCTATGCTGTGCACTATGTAGCTATGAGCATACCGTTCTTCGCAAGTTGATAGCACTGTTACTATATTGTGCACTCTGTATCTATGAGCAGACGGCTTTTCGCAAGTTGATAGCACTGTTACTACGCCGTGCACTGTGTAGCTATGAGCGCACGGCTGTTCGCAAGTTGATAGCACTGTTACTATATTGTGCACTGTGTCGCTATGAGCAGACGGCTTTTCGCATGTTGGTAGCACTGTTACTATGCTGTCCACTGTGTAGCTTTGAGCAAACGGATGTTCGCAAGTTAATAGCACTGTTACTGTGCTGTGCACTGTGTTGCTATGAGCATACAGTTGTTCGCAAGTTAATAGCACCGTTACTATGCTGTGCACTGTGTAGCTATGAGCATACGGTTGTTCGCAAGTTGATAGCACTGTTGCTATGCTGTGCACTATGTAGCTATGAGCATACCGTTCTTCGCAAGTTGATAGCACTGTTACTATGCTGTGCACTGTGTAGCTATGAGCATATGGTTGTTCGCAGGTTGATAGCACTGTTACTATATTGTGCACTGTGTAGCTTTGAGTATACGGCTGTTCGCAAGTTGATAGCACTGTTACTATGCTGTGCACTGTGTAGCTATGAGCATACGGTTGTTCGCAAGTTGATAGCACTGTTACTATATTGTGCACTGTGTAGCTATGAGCATACAGTTGTTAGCAAGTTGATAGCACTGTTACTATGCTCTGCACTGTGTAGCTTTGAGCATACGGTTGTTCGCAAGTTGATAGCACTGTTACTATGCTGTGCACTGTGTAGCTATGAGCATACGGTTGCTCGCAAGTTGATAGCACTGTTACTATGCTGTGCACTGTGTAGCTTTGAGTATATGGTTGTTCGCAAGTAGATAGCACTGTTACTATGCTGTGCACTGTGTAGCTATGAGCATACGGTTGTTCGCAAGTTGTAGCACTGCTACTATGCTGTGCACTGTGTAGCTATGAGCATACGGCTGTTCGCAAGTTGATAGCACTGTTACTATATTGTGCACTGTGTAGCTTTGAGTATACGGCTGTTCGCAAGTTGTAGCACTGTTACTATGCTGTGCACTGTGTAGCTATGAGCATATGGTTGTTCGCAAGTTGATAGCACTGTTACTATGCTCTGCACTGTGTAGCTTTGAGTATACGGTTGTTCGCAAGTTGATAGCACTGTTACTATATTTTGCACTGTGTAGCTATGAGCATACAGTTGTAAGCAAGTTGATAGCACTGTTACTATGCTCTGCACTGTGTAGCTTTGAGCATACGGTTGTTCGCAAGTTGATAGCACTGTTACTATGCTGTGCACTGTGTAGCTATGAGCATACGGTTGCTCGCAAGTTGATAGCACTGTTACTATGCTGTGCACTGTGTAGCTTTGAGTATACGGTTGTTCGCAAGTAGATAGCACTGTTACTATGCTGTGCACTGTGTAGCTATGAGCATACGGTTGTTCGCAAGTTGTAGCACTGTTACTATGCTTTGCACTGTGTAGCTATGAGCATACGGCTGTTCGCAAGTTGATAGCACTGTTACTATATTGTGCACTGTGTAGTTATGAGCATACGGTTGTTCGCAAGTAGATAGCACTGTTACTATGCTGTGCACTGTGTAGCTATGAGCATACGGTTGTTCGCAAGTTGACAGCACTGTTACTATGCTGTGCACTGTGCAGCTATGAGTATACGGTTGTTCGCAAGTTGATAGCAGTGTTACCATGCTGTGCACTGAGTAGCTATGAGCATACGGTTGTTCGCAAGTTGATAGCACTGTTACTATGCTGTGCACTGTGTAGCTTTGAGCATACGGTTGTTCGCAAGTTGATAGCACTGTTACTATATTGTGCACTGTGTAGCTATGAGTAGACGGCTTTTCGGAAGTTGTACCACTGTTACTATGCTGTGCACTGTGTAGCTTTGAGTATATAGTTGTTCGCAAGTTGATAGCACTGTTACTATATTGTGCACTGTGTAGCTATGAGCAAACGGCTTTTCGCAAGTTGTAGCACTGTTACTATATTGTGCACTCTGTAGCTTTGAGCAGACGGCTTTTCGAAAGTTGATAGCACTGTTACTATATTGTGCACTGTGTAACTATGAGCAGACGGCTTTTCGTATGTTGGTAGCACTGTTACTATGCTGTGCACTGTGTAGCTATGAGCATACCGTTCTTCGCAAGTTGATAGCACTGTTACTATATTGTGCACTGTGTAGCTTTGAGTATACGGCTGTTCGCAAGTTGATAGCACTGCTACTATATTGTGGACTGTGTAGCTATGAGTAGACGGCTTTTCGCAAGTTGTACCACTGTTACTATGCTGTGCACTGTGTAGCTATGAGCATACGGTTGTTCGCAAGTTGACAGCACTGTTACTATGCTGTGGACTGTGTAGCTATGAGCATACGGTTGTTCGCAAGTTGATAGGAGTGTTACCATGCTGTGCACTGTGTAGCTTTGAGCATACTGTTGTTCGCAAGTTGATAGCACCGTTACTATATTGTGCACTGTGTAGCTATGAGTAGACGGCTTTTCGCAAGTTGTAGCACTGTTACTATGCTGTGCACTGTGTAGCTTTGAGTATACGGCTGTTCGCCAGTTGATAGCACTGTTACTATATTGTGGACTGTGTAGCTATGAGTAGACGGCTTTTCGCAAGTTATACCACTGTTACTATGCTGTGCACCGTGTAGCTATGAGCATACGGTTGTTCACAAGTTGATAGGAGTGCTACCATGCTGTGCACTGTGTAGGTATGAGCATACTGTTGTTCGCAAATTGATAGCACTGTTACTATGCTGTGCACTGTGTAGCTATGAGCAGACGGCTTTTCACAAGTTGATAGCACTGTTACTATATTGTGCACTCTGTATCTATGAGCAGACGGCTTTTCGCAATTTGATAGCACTGTTACTATGCCGTGCACTGTATAGCTATGAGCAGACGGCATTCGCATGTTGGTAGCACTGTTACTATACTGTGCACTGTGTAGCTTTGAGCAAGCGGTTGTTCGCAAGTTAATAGCACTGTTACTGTGCTGTGCACTGTGTAGCTATGAGCAGACGGCTTTTCACAAGTTGATAGCACTGTTACTATATTGTGCACTCTGTATCTATGAGCAGACGGCTTTTCGCAAGTTGATAGCACTGTTACTATGCCGTGCACTGTGTAGCTATGAGCGCACGGCTGTTCGCAAGTTGATAGCACTGTTACTATATTGTGCACTGTGTCGGTCTGAGCAGACGGCTTTTCGCATGTTGGTAGTACTGTTACTATGCTGTGCACTGTGTAGCTTTGAGCAAACGGATGTTCGCAAGTTAATAGCACTGTTACTGTGCTGTGCACTGTGTTGCTATGAGCATACAGTTGTTCGCAAGTTGATAGCACTGTTACTATGCTATGCACTGTGTAGCTATGAGCATACGGTTGTTCGCAAGTTGATAGCACTGTTGCTATGCTGTGCACTATGTAGCTATGAGCATACCGTTCTTCGCAAGTTGATAGCACTGTTACTATGCTGTGCACTGTGTAGCTATGAGTAGACGGCTTTTCGCAAGTTGTAGCACTGTTACTATGCTGTGCACTGTGTAGCTATGAGCATACGGTTGTTCGCAAGTAGATAGCACTGTTACTATGCTGTGCACTGTGTAGCTATGAGCATATGGTTGTTCGCAGGTTGATAGCACTGTTACTATGCTGTGCACTGTGTAGCTATGAGCATACGGTTGTTCGCAAGTTGATAGCACTGTTGCTATGCTGTGCACTATGTAGCTATGAGCATACCGTTCTTCGCAAGTTGATAGCACTGTTATTATGCTGTGCACTGTATAGCTATGAGCAGACGGCATTCGCATGTTGGTAGCACTGTTACTATGCTGTGCACTGTGTAGCTATGAGCATATGGTTGTTCGCAGGTTGATAGCACTGTTACTATGCTGTGCACTGTGTAGCTATGAGCATATGGTTGTTCGCAATTTGATAGCACTGTTACTATGCCGTGCACTGTATAGCTATGAGCAGACGGCATTCGCATGTTGGTAGCACTGTTACTATGCTGTGCACTGTGTAGCTATGAGCATATGGTTGTTCGCAGGTTGATAGCACTGTTACTATATTGTGCACTATGTAGCTATGAGCATACAGTTGTTCGCAAGTTGATAGCACTGTTACTATGCTGTGCCTTGTGTAGCTATGAGCAGACGGCTTTTCGCATGTTGGTAGCACTGTTACTATGCTGTGCACTGTGTAGCTTTGAGCAAACGGATGTTCGCAAGTTAATAGCACTGTTACTGTGCTGTGCACTGTGTTGCTATGAGCATACAGTTGTTCGCAAGTTGATAGCACTGTTACTATGCTGTGCACTGTGTAGCTATGAGCATACGGTTGTTCGCAAGTTGATAGCACTGTTGCTATGCTGTGCACTATGTAGCTATGAGCATACCGTTCTTCGCAAGTTGATAGCACTGTTACTATATTGTGCACTCTGTATCTATGAGCAGACGGCTTTTCGCAAGTTGATAGCACTGTTACTACGCCGTGCACTGTGTAGCTATGAGCGCACGGCTGTTCGCAAGTTGATAGCACTGTTACTATATTGTGCACTGTGTCGCTATGAGCAGACGGCTTTTCGCATGTTGGTAGCACTGTTACTATGCTGTCCACTGTGTAGCTTTGAGCAAACGGATGTTCGCAAGTTAATAGCACTGTTACTGTGCTGTGCACTGTGTTGCTATGAGCATACAGTTTTTCGCAAGTTAATAGCACCGTTACTATGCTGTGCACTGTGTAGCTATGAGCATACGGTTGTTCGCAAGTTGATAGCACTGTTGCTATGCTGTGCACTATGTAGCTATGAGCATACCGTTCTTCGCAAGTTGATAGCACTGTTACTATGCTGTGCACTGTGTAGCTATGAGCATATGGTTGTTCGCAGGTTGATAGCACTGTTACTATATTGTGCACTGTGTAGCTTTGAGTATACGGCTGTTCGCAAGTTGATAGCACTGTTACTATGCTGTGCACTGTATAGCTATGAGCATACGGTTGTTCGCAAGTTGATAGCACTGTTACTATATTGTGCACTGTGTAGCTATGAGCATACAGTTGTTAGCAAGTTGATAGCACTGTTACTATGCTCTGCACTGTGTAGCTTTGAGCATACGGTTGTTCGCAAGTTGATAGCACTGTTACTATGCTGTGCACTGTGTAGCTATGAGCATACGGTTGCTCGCAAGTTGATAGCACTGTTACTATGCTGTGCACTATGTAGCTTTGAGTATATGGTTGTTCGCAAGTAGATAGCACTATTACTATGCTGTGCACTGTGTAGCTATGAGCATACGGTTGTTCGCAAGTTGTAGCACTGTTACTATGCTGTGCACTGTGTAGCTATGAGCATACGGCTGTTCGCAAGTTGATAGCACTGTTACTATATTGTGCACTGTGTAGCTTTGAGTATACGGCTGTTCGCAAGTTGTAGCACTATTACTATGCTGTGCACTGTGTAGCTATGAGCATATGGTTGTTCGCAAGTTGATAGCACTGTTACTATGCTCTGCACTGTGTAGCTTTGAGTATACGGTTGTTCGCAAGTTGATAGCACTGTTACTATATTGTGCACTGTGTAGCTATGAGCATACAGTTGTAAGCAAGTTGATAGCACTGTTACTATGCTCTGCACTGTGTAGCTTTGAGCATACGGTTGTTCGCAAGTTGATAGCACTGTTACTATGCTCTGCACTGTGTAGCTTTGAGCATACGGTTGTTCGCAAGTTGATAGCACTGTTACTATGCTGTGCACTGTGTAGCTATGAGCATACGGTTGCTCGCAAGTTGATAGCACTGTTACTATGCTGTGCACTGTGTAGCTTTGAGTATACGGTTGTTCGCAAGTAGATAGCACTGTTACTATGCTGTGCACTGTGTAGCTATGAGCATACGGTTGTTCGCAAGTTGTAGCACTGTTACTATGCTTTGCACTGTGTAGCTATGAGCATACGGCTGTTCGCAAGTTGATAGCACTGTTACTATATTGTGCACTGTGTAGTTATGAGCATACGGTTGTTCGCAAGTTGATAGCACTGTTACTATGCTGTGCACTGTGTAGCTATGAGCATACGGTTGTTCGCAAGTTGACAGCACTGTTACTATGCTGTGCACTGTGCAGCTATGAGTATACGGTTGTTCGCAAGTTGATAGCAGTGTTACCATGCTGTGCACTGAGTAGCTATGAGCATACGGTTGTTCGCAAGTTGATAGCACTGTTACTATGCTGTGCACTGTGTAGCTTTGAGCATACGGTTGTTCGCAAGTTGATAGCACTGTTACTATATTGTGCACTGTGTAGCTATGAGTAGACGGCTTTTCGGAAGTTGTACCACTGTTACTATGCTGTTTCTGTGTAGCTATGAGCCTACGGTTGTTCGCAAGCTGACAGCACTGTTACTATGCTGTGCACTGTGTAGCTATGAGTATACGGTTGTTCGCAAGTTGATATCACTGTTACGGTGCTGTGCACTGTGTAGCTTTGAGTATATGGTTGTTCGCAAGTTGATAGCACTGTTACTATATTGTGCACTGTGTAGCTATGAGCATATGGTTGTTCGCAAGTTGATAGCACTGTTACTATATTGTGCACTGTGTAGCTATGAGCAGACGGCTTTTCGCAAGTTGTAGCACTGTTACTATCCTGTGCACTGTGTAGCTATGAGCATACGGTTGTTCGCAAGTTGATAGCACTGTTTCTATGCTGTGCACTGTGTAGCTTTGAGCATACGGTTGTTCGGAAGTTGATAGCACTGTTACTATATTGTACACTGTGTAGCTTTGAGCAGACGGCTTTTCCCAAGTTGTAGCACTGTTACTATATTGTGCACTGTGTAGCTATGAGCAGACGGCTTTTCGCAAGTTGTAGCACTGTTACTATGTTGTGCACTGTGTAGCTATGAGCATACGGTTGTTCGCAAGTTGATAGCACTGTTTCTATGCTGTGCACTGTGTAACTTTGAGCATACGGTTGTTCGGAAGTTGATAGCACTGTTACTATACTGTGCACTGTGTAGCTTTGAGCATACGGTTGTTCGGAAGTTGATAGCACTGTTACTA